>JAOTAV010000005.1:364385-381988 GCA_026546445.1 Cyclargus thomasi | reverse complement strand
ACGTGGTATAACAAAAAAGAATCAGACTTGGAATAACAAAACGCAAATGACAGCGATGTAATTGACGTAAAATGACAATTTGATATTTGTAAGAACGATAAAATTAGACTCCTGTGCTATAATAATACGCGCTAATCTCGGGAACTACTGGACGGACTTGAATTAATCTTTTTTTTTTTAATAGCTATTAACTCTGGACAACATATAGGATACTTTTTATCCCGGGAAAATATACGGTTCCCAAGTGACTTACAAATTTTGACGCAACAAAGTTGCGGGCACCAACTAGTCTTAAAATAATTTTCTCAACAAAAATTTTAAATCAATATTAAAACTTCGTTTATGTGTAATTAAATGTTAATTAACGTTTTTGTTGGTAAACGCAATAACGAGATTGTTTCTCGAGTCGACAGTCGACTGACGAGTAATTACTAGTGTTGTGAGCTCATCTAATTAAAAACGTAAACCTTTTCAAATTACTTTTTTTTACGATATTTAGGGGGCAAGCGAGCAGACGGGTTACCTCATGGAAAGCAACTGGCGTCGCCCATGGACACTCGCGACATCCGAAGAGTCGCAAGTGCGTTGCCGGCCATAATGAGGGAATAGGAAATGGGAATATGTATAGGTAGATCAGGGAAGTTGGGCCACTGGTAACCTCACTTACTGAACGAAACACAACGCCGTTTCACGCCAGTTTTATGTGATCTTTAAATTATCGGTCGCTTTTTAACTTGCTGTGGCACGGCACGTAGGTAAATATTTTTTAAAATAAAAATAGGCGACAAACGAGCAGACGGTTCACCTGATAGAAAACAATCGCCAATGAACTGTGGACATTTGCAACATCAGAAGGGTTGCAAGAGCATTACCGGCCTTTAATACGTGGGAATAGACTTAGTGAATAGGGAGAGGGAATAGGCATAGCGCAGGCGATGTTTCACGCGAGTTTTAAGTGAGGCCGTGGTATTTCTGCGGTCGAGTCGACCCGTTCTCGTCGAAGTATAGCTCTTCCAAGTCAAGAAATCTATGTATATATGTTTCTGTTGTCAACAACTTTTTCAAAGCCAATCTCCTTCCGACGGCAACGGCAAAATATTTGACGGCACGGTATTCCCGTGTCGTGCCGTACCACGGCATGTAATCAATTGGCGTCGGTAGGAGCTACAAATTTGTACCGTGTAGCGTAGGGATGACGAACCTTTTTTCGCGTCAACTTTCTTTGTCTTCCTCTTTGTCTGTTCTTTTAGTTGAAAAAAAAAATGTTTAAGATCGTTATACGTTTGTGACGACATGCTGCGTCAAGACTAAAATTCATCACCCACTAAGAGCCAGCGGGTGGCAAATTTTAGTAGGGGTAAAAATAAATACAAAGCGGTAAAAAAAACGAAAGAATAGAAAAAGTGTCAGAATTTTCAATCTGTTACTTTGCCTGTCCTGCTGAAAGAAACCCTTTTCGGTGACCATACAAGCATGCAAAGTGGCACACGTCCGTGAGATTCTTACGCCCCGGCTGGCGCCCCTTTATATGGCGTACTGCGGCTCAGGCGGTCACCTAACGCGGCCACTGCGCTTGCCAATGGTTCGCCATATCTGCTTTAGTGTATATTGAATACAATGCAACAAGGTCGGTAGCCAAGGGCGACGTGCGGTGTAAACACGGCTAAGTAAAATATCCGCTTTCACACGTAGAAACAGGGAACCGATTCTCTGCCGATAATTTTTTTTAGGCCGAACAAAAACTGAAGTGCCGCCCCGATTTATATTTATTTTTATTTTTACCCCTATCATCTTTATAATTTCAGCTGTACGATGTTTACTCAGACTCCGGAATCATCATGCGTCAGTTGCAATTTTTCCGTGTTTATTTTATTTACTAATATGTTCCGTGTTATTTATTTCAATATGAACACACACTCTGTTCTTGCCGCTCGGGGTACAGGCCCCGGTTAGTCACCCCCTAGATCCGGAGGTGGCTCTTTCTACAATCGTGGATATTCTTGTGATCGAAGCGCTTTTTTAAGACTTCTTCTGATAATCGCGATTACAGAGCCTGACACGCGAGCACGAGCGTATAGAGGGAATACTCGGTTCTGCTCGCCGGTCATAGCCTATCGTATCGTATTTGTTCAACTCTTTGACAGAGTACTACGAAATACAGCTCGAGGTGTGAGAATCGAGTCCCCGCTGCATAGTTTTTTTTTTATAAAATTAAAGGCAACTGGTGTACTTGATGAACTATTGTCAGACATGACACAAACTTTGGGTAGGGATTTTGGGTTCCAGTAAACTCACTTATTAAATGAGACACAGCAGCTCTGTTTCACTCCATGGGATTTCTTCATTCGTGCCGCTCGCACGGCTCCCAAACAGTTACCCCACATTAAGGATATATATTTTTTTAATCTTAGAAAACTCACCCTTTGGTATCACTCCCGGGTCCATGAAAGTGGCCAGTGTAAAATTGGCCAAAACAAAAAATGTTATGACACCTTGGTATGCAGGCACCCATGGGTGGTTGTGCAAATAGAACTGGCAGCTGTAAGAAAAAAAGAACACAGATTATATAATAATAATAATAATATCTATAGACACTTCACACCTAGGTACCCGAGTGACTTGTATTACAGGTACCAGACAACGGAAATATATTTAATACTTTTATACTATACACATATTTACGATATTTATTATATGATACACATATTTAATACACATCCAAGACCCAGGGACATTGAAAAACTTTTTTTCCGTCGGCGGGATTCAAACCCAAGACCCCCGGCTTAATCTACCAATGCGCTTACCAACTGAGCCTCAGAGGTTGATAAAAATTATAATATGTAATTATTTCTTTTTGTTTGTAGCGCACATATTTTTATGTGACATTGAAGCATTGCCAATTGTGAATCTTGTCAATATATGTGGGATATCAACTAGGAATATTTTATCCTGTGCATTACCAAAAAGGACAATAAAATATCAATGAACTATATTTATGTGGCCTTTATATCTTAGAGTTTGTCCCCAATTTATGCAGTAGAAGTTATTACCCCCATAGCAAAAATTGTTATTAATTTAAAAAAAGCTTATAATGCAGTGTTGTTGTTTGATATCAATATACAGGTGAAATATTCAAAAATAACCAGTTATACTTTTATAAGCTTCACAAAACTAACACCAAAAATGTTACCAAACTAATTTATCAAGCAATTGGCTTGATAAATTAGTTTGTATTTAACAAAAACTATTATCTAATCTTCTAACATTACAATCAATAAGAAAATAAATTCACTGTTATTTTGTGATTATGTTACTATTTGCATAGAGTTTAGAAACTAGATAACTCAGTAAACTTTTTGTTACTTGACTACCCTGGACTTAGACTAATATTTCAAGGACAAATTTTGCCAAATTGGTAGCCATTCTTAAGGGTTGACCCCTTAAAATTGAAATTTATTTTATTTATTTAGATTGCATAAAACTATGAAATGCAGTAAAAGGCTTCAACTCACAATACATAATATTATTTCTTACATTACTATATTACTTCTTGTCTGTTTAACTTGTACTATTATAATATTCTTATTAGATTTACACATGCTCAATGAGGGTTAGATGTTCAAACCCTAAGTCACAATTACTTATACAGTAGTGTTAATAATAATGTTGTGTTAGTATAAGAAATAAGTAGAAATTAACCAACATACAAGATCTATGTGCTCCAGAACAAGAGTTTACAGCAACTCATACACAGAAATTAATATTAAATAAAAGTCCAACACACACCTTACACACTTAAGTTTGGCTATTACTAATTTGTCTTATAACAACTTGTACAAGACTCCTATTGCATTAAAACTTAATTTAGTGTGTTAGCTTCAAATGATTAAAATTATTTTATAAAATTAAAAAAATAGTTCACAAAATTTAATTTATGAGCAATACAAGACCTAATTTATAGGAGTAGGTAGGTACATGTCAAATTTGTCTCACAAAAATCCACATCTTGGTACATAGAATATATTATTGTAGGTACGTACTTAGCGTTATTAATGTTGTATTAAATTGCATAATCAATTTATAAATACAAAGGGCTTTACTGTGGGAAAAATCCAATATGAATTCAGATATGGCCAACGAGTGTAAATAGTAGCTTCTCACCCGTGACCAATTAATGAAAATTAGGAGCGTCTCACATTCAACCGAAGCTTGTAAACACATTAATTATAGCAAATCAAAAATGGTCCAAATATATAAATAGAAATAAATCGACAATCTTGTGTGAAAGTTGTCAAATTAAAATGAATTCGATCTCAGTAGACATTTGATCAAAGTACTTACGGAAAATAAAAAAATAGAGATGTTGTGCCCAAAAGTAAAGCCCAAGCGAATGTCGCGGGGATATATCTCGTTTTTAGGTCGCATTTGGGCATATTGTGTCAATTTTATTTCTCAAAAAGTAAATTTATCTCGATTTTACTCACTACGGACCAACATGGCCGCGCCTAATAAATACGACAGATTAAAAATCTGCAAAAATGGCAGATCTAATTTGACTTTGACAATAAAAAATACTATAGACAAAAAATATAAGAACGAAAATGCATTGAATGTGAAAAGCGGTTTTTAAAAAGTAGTGAGTAGTGACTTCATAAAACACAGAGAAAAATCATATATAATGATAAAACGATCGCAAAATCACGAAACAAAACGTCAAATTGCGAAAAAAAACGTGAAGCGTTACGATTCGCAATGAGACATCAGACAGATGCCCATATAGTGTCGCAGCCATAAGCGGTCTCAACTCTCACCTTTGCGATAAAATTTAAAAAAGAACCGGCTATTTTCTTTTTGACTAGATGACGCCCGCGACTTCGTTATGCCAAAATTATTTTTTATGCGGGAACCGTATATTACGTACCGTAACCGTATTGTTCAAAGAAGAAGAACCGTATATTTCTGGGATTAAAAGTATCGTCGTCATCGAGCATATAACCATTAGAGAAGTAATGTGAGCCATCTGTGTCCGAAACTTATACGTGTTTTGGCACTAATAAATTAACCACCAACCAATTAACGCTAGCGCTAAAACAGTACGCCCCAATAAGAGACCTGTGTGTAAGTACTCCGATACTTCCGACCAATCAGAGCGCAGTGACTTTGGACGGTTTTTTTTTTCGGAACAAAACTAATGAGATCTTTTTTTTCATTTTTAAAATGATTGTCAATCAGTTTTCGTCGTGGCCCCTAGATGGCAACTATCATTGATACCAGCATTAATGGGACATTTTCTAAATTTTAGTTCGCAAACCTATACTAGGTGGCGAAACGATAGACAACTCTAGATTTTCTATTGGTTCCCCACTGATCTGAAATTAGCTACTACTGGTTAGTGGTTCCTTACTGATCTAAAACTTCATAATGACAGCGTAAGTCATGTTCCTAATAAAATATCAGTGTACTGTCCAGAGTACCATAAATTACATTCTTCTTTCTATTGGCCCAATATGGACATAAAACGCAGGCCAATGTACTGATAATAGTATAAGAACACTCTGACAAATATGATAATTGTCAAACTAACAATTGATCTTTGAAAGATTTGTGACATTTGTTGTGAACGACAGAATGTTAAATACAATAAATTGGACTATTGATTTCATCAGAAATAATTAAATCATAATTATAATAACTATTTTAATCTATTTATTACAAAATCAAAGCTCTTTTCTACATTATAATGTATCACAGTAACAAATGTTACAAAACATTTATATTTTTGATTTCGCAACATTTTGTTTACATATGTATACAATAATCTGCAAACATTACATACTAAAAACTCTGATGATAAAATTTAGGGGGGAAAATGAAAATCCAGCATCACTGATTAATCAAAGAAGTGTCAAAGTTCCATGCCCGACAAAAGTCAACTGTCAGTATGATAACTGTTATATTTGTCAGGACTCAGAGTGCTATATGAATTATGATATATCCCATACAAATTAGCGTGTCCGTAGTTTTTAGTCCATACCTGACCGATAGATGTCACTAAGGGTATCAAATACGCTATATTCAATAAAAATTAAGTAAGAAACATGCCATCTAGTAGACTATCCTTAAAAGTCGTTGTCGTCCACAGATAGATGTCGTTGATTAATTTTACACGATAATGGCATATATAATACTTATATTCATCATCAGTACATTGGCCTGATTTTTGTATCCATATTGAACCCATACAAAGACGATTGTAACTTGTCAGACTTGTCGACTGTCGTACTCTGGATAGTATTCTGATATATTTTTAGGAACATGATTTCCGCTGTCATTATGAAGTTTCAGATCATTAAGGAACCAATAGTAGCTAATTTCAGATTAGTGAGGAACCAATAGATCATCTAGAATTTTCTATCGTTGCACCATATAGTATAGATTTAAGAACTAAAATTTATAAAATGTCCCATTACATCTACGTTCTTTTGGTTCTATGCTCGATGGCCCCAGAGCTCAAAGTATGACCATTCTAAATTTCAATAAAATTGGTTTATATTTTTTTGGGCCTGAAGTGGTAATAGACACACAAAAAGCAGATAGATAGACAAACAATCTTTCACATTTATAAAATTTAAAATTAGTATGGAAATGGTTATGGAAGAAATTAAGAGTGTGTATATACGGCCTAAAAATATACGATAATTGTTTTTTTAATCGATAATTTACCATTGGTTACTTGACGTGTAAAACGCATAAAGGAGGCTGTAAAAATCATATGCTTTTCTGTTATTGGCTTAATTACAAAATGTCAAATTTTACCATCATCGGATAGGCGGAGGAAAGCGAAAAGTCTCGCGGATAAAGATGGCTGTTATTGTCAGTTGACTTCATGCTTTTATAGTGTGGTATGATATTTAAAATTAGAAAATTAATGTAAATCCTTTTAAAAACGTATTTCTTTTTATTTAAAAGCGTAGTTTTGATATTCGAGTTTAATTTGCTAAGATGTCAGAGAGCACCAGCCCTAGTGTTATAAGTTACCTAAGGCAGTATAGGTTTCAAAAGAAAGCTACAGCTGGCTCCACCGTTCCCGTTACGGTAACCTCGGCTCCTTCGGGTTCTCGTAAGTAAAAACTAATCATATCACTCATTTACTTTGGTCGTACAGCTTTATAATGCTTACCCTACATTCATTTAATACTTGTTCTCAACATTTTTTGTCACTTTAATTCATGGTTACATATTATCTGACCGCGACCTTCATACCTACACATGTTTTTTAATACTTTATTCGTTATATTTCGCCGCATACTAGTAGCAATCATGCGCTATTACTATTCAGTTGCGACATGTTCTCCACTTGTCCCAGAAAAGGTGTGATATTAATTCTCAAAGTATGGCTATAGTTCTACACGTTTTTGCATTTCGATACCTTTTCTTGTTTAAAACTATTCAAAAAAAGCCTTTTCTATAAGAGTTATGTAATAAACCCTATTTTGGTCATGGTGAAAAATGATTGTTGATATGTGGCTGATGCTCATGATGGTCTAAACAATCATCATCATCATCACGCCTTATGCTCATATCAATAAAAAATTTGTTGCTATTTTTCGTAGCTAGTTTTAACTTTTCACAAATACATCATACAGCAAATTATAAAAAATATTTTCAACATATAATTTTTATCTTATTTGTACTCAATTTTATAATTTTACTCAACAACTAAGCTAAAAGCTAACTGAAATTGTAAAATTTTTGCTTTTTTTATGTATATCACAGAGAAAGGTTACAGCAGTATATTTTATTGATGCCTTTCTGCCTTAAACTCTTCAAGCTTCAGTCAAATCAGCTTTGTTTTTGTCTCCTGAAATGTAGCCATCTTTTTAAGATACAAGGTTGAGGAAGTAAGGCATTGTTATGTCATTGGCTGCATCTAGATAGTGCAAATGTGGGGGTAGGTTGCAATATGACACCCTTTTTTTTGTTTCATGTTACATTTCTATAACTTTAATTTACATACTTAGTGTAATTAAATACTTTCTTGGCTTGTCCGCAAATCATTTATACCTTTCCTTTTTGTTATTGTGAAAGAAAAAAACGGCCAAGTGCGAGTTGGACTCGCTCACGAAGGGATCCATACCAGTAAAGAGCAAAAAATTAGGGAACCAGAATTTTGAAAGTCAAACAGCTTTATTACACTTCCTAACAAGTAGTAAGGTAGTAGCGTTATGTAGACATACTGCAGGACCATCTACTACCAAGGAAAAGAAACTTGAAAAAAAAAACAAATGTTGTATGAGAGCCACTCTTAAATATTTAATTTATGAAATTTCGACTTTCTAGATATTACCGTTCTTGAGATAGAGCTTGGAGACAGACAGACTTGGAAGATTTAGTAATGGTTTTTACCTTTTGTTTATGGAACCCTAAAAAATATCATATTGAGTAATCTCCCCCTTTAGAAGTAGAATAAAATGCAAGTTATTTTTTAACTTGCAAACAAAAGTACAAAAAATATTTGTTTCAGAATCAATGATAAGGCTGCCTACACCTGTAAACTTTAACAAGCATGTCCCAGTGGTGTACAAGAGAATTAGAATTCAGGATTCTGACTCTGATGATGGACCATCACCAGCCAAGAAGCCTGTTATTGTGACCTCTGCTATACCTGACCGCCCAGCCCCATCTGTACCTAAACCAACTCTGGACCTTCCGCAAGCTGTGAAAGAACGAAGATTCCGTAACATGGTGCAGATGTTTCCGGAAGTTGCTCCCTTGGTAAGTTTAAACTGCATAGAACAAATTAATGCCAAATTAAGAACCATTTGTTTTGTCTGATTGCCATAACACAAGTTTAATTTAGTATGGGGTGAGACATACATTTTTACAATTGTCATAGATCAATTATCTCTATGCTATTGTATATTAATAGTTATGTATGTATTATGAAAGAAATTTGAAAAGAATTTGTTAGAATCTTACTATTACTGTACTATACTTTTACTGTGCAACATGTTTTTATTTTGGCCATCTAGATGATGACCAAAAACACCGTTGCACAACAATTCGTTTATCACGCGGGAACCATAAATTTTTCTGAGAAAAAAATGATCCTTTGTTTAATTACGGGACTCACAGTATCTCTACACCAAATTTCAGCGAAATCTGTTCAATTCAGGCATGAAGTCGTGACAAACATACTTATATATTTATAATATAAGTGTGGAAATAATGATAATGCTGTTTCCTCTTTTAAAAATGTACTGAAGTTAAACTATTGATTAATTTTAGCTTGTAAAAACTACCTTGTCCAAGCATGGTTGGAACGAGGAGAGATGTAGGGATGAGCTACTTAAGTATGATCCCGAGAGTGACGTCCGGCCATCGGCTAGTTACCAGCGTCCAAGCTACCCCAACCCAACACAATCTAACGGAGCCAACATCATCCGTGTGACAAGTGGAGGCACAGTAGTACAAAGACCGCAGGTGTCTAAAGGTGGCAGGGCAAGGCGGGGCAGCAGCGGCAGTGAGGATGATGATTATGGGGTTAGAAAAGGAAAGGACGATCTAGTTTATGACAGGTAAACTGTTTTTAAGAGTATCTAATGAAAGACAAATATAACAACAAAAAATAGCAGTTACATTTCAGTGGTGTTAGCTAAAGTAGTCAAATATTAAAATCGTAAATACTTCGAATTCAAATTCAATTAACTAATATAATATTTTACAAAAGTATAAGGCAAATAATATTTTAAACATTTCTTCATAATTTCAGTGACTCCGACAATGAGGTGACAGATGACCTGGTTGGTGACAAGAAGAAAGTGTTTGAGTTTCTCAATAGTAGCACCATGAATGAACTGTCACTGCTGAGTGGTTGCTCACAGAAGAAGGCTGAGGCGATTATAGCGCAGCGGCCCTTTAAGGGTTGGGTGGATATGGTATGTTGTTGAAGACACATAATACTCTAGTGGACCTGACAGACATTGTTTTATCTGGCTTATTTATAAAACTGGCGTGAAACGGTATTGCACTGTGTTTTGTTCTGTGAGTGAGTTTACTCCCCCCCTATCTCTATTCCCATTCCCTATTCCCTCATAAAGGCCAGGCACTTGCGAGTTTTCCATCGAGATGTTACGAGTGTCCATGGGCGACGGCAGTTGCTTTCTTTTAGGTAACCCGTCTGCTCTCTTGCTCCCTAAATATCATTAAAAAAAAGAATCTGGGACCATTCTTAAGGGAAGACACACCTAAAATTTGATCAAAATCCGTCCAGACGTTTGGGAGGATTTCAGTGACACAGGTAGTTGGTAGTGTATGTGTCAGGGATTACCTTCCACTAGTGCTTCTTAATATAATATGAACATGACATTCATATTATATTACAAACAGTTGCTGTTTCCTTTTTTTATTTTTGACAAAATGGTTTGTAGTTTTGCTTCAGCTTTATGACGGTCTTTCCATTAACTTTGAAATAATTAATGATCTCATCTAGTAAGAGAGTGCAATGAATATTCTTATGTAGTAAAATGATTTCTTTTTCAGGTTGAGAAATTTAATAGCAATAAGATGCTGAGTACAGACCTGTTGAATTCGACGCAAGAGCTCCTCTCTACTAGAAACAACATACAGCGGTTGATGAAGAAGTGTGTTGGGTTGGCCACTCAGCTGGAATCTGCTGTCGCTGCAGGTGCAGGCAGGCTCAAGCAGCCATCTATATTGGATTCTAGGTTAGTGTATCCATACTACTATTATATATGTGTTTGTTCCATCAAACACTTAAAAAGCAACCAATCAACTTGTTTTTCTTACTAAGTCTGTACTTAGTATTTTGCTAAATAATACATGATTTTTTTCTAAAAGGATCAAAATTTTGTTGAGTTTAAAGAAAACTATTCAAATTCGAATACACAAAAATAAAATTAATTATTATTTAAAAAAAAAAGTCATATATGCCAGTAGGCAGTTTGGGTTTATGCTAACTGTTATGTAAACTTGCAGTTTGAAGCTGGCTCCGTACCAGCTGGTTGGTCTAAACTGGCTGGCGGTGCTCCACAAGCAAGGTGTCTCCGGCATCTTGGCTGATGAGATGGGTCTGGGCAAGACAGTGCAGGTTATTGCTTTTCTTGCACACTTGAAGGAGACAGGGCAGGCTAAAGGCACACATTTGGTGGTTGTGCCAGCTTCTACGTTGGGTAAGTTTTATGAAATTCTATAATTTTTTAAGCTAAAAAGAGTATTTTAAACCCTAACTTTAATGTTAGCATGAATTGTATATTTTGTCGTCTTGTGTGTGTCACTAATAGACACGAAGATCCACGAAGGAAATACAAAGAAGGTCATAAATACATTTTCGTAAAAAACGACGCGTGACAATTTGCGGGCCAAGGGGGTGCTAAGCCCCGCCCACTTATCAATATTCCATCAACCGGATAGCTGCAAAAGTACGTCCTTAGGTCGAAGTTGATGTTACTACCGAGTTCCACTATTCGGTTGAACGGTTATTATATAAATCTTTAATGTGATAGGATGTATAACTTAGGTAACTAAATAATAATAAACGAATACTAAATATCTTCGACATAATAAAATATGACATAATACTTCATTGTTTCCTTGCTGAAAACACAAAACAAAATTTAAATGCTAATTTAGTTATGATGCACTGAACAAACGTTGACAGCATACTGGCTTAGGCCCCGCCCACATTAATGACGTGAGGACCTAGTAGAAAATCACAGTGCACATTAGCTTAGGCCGGCTCTTCTTTGGATTCGTGCTAAAATCCAATATTACAAAAACATCGGTTGCAGACAACTGGAGTACGGAGTTTGAGCGCTGGTGTCCGTCGCTGCGCGTGTCCAAGTACTACGGCCCGCCCGAGGAGCGCCGACATCTCCGTATCGAGTACGCCAAGGGGCTCAGCCAGATTGATATCGTGCTAACTACGTGAGTATTAATTATGAATGATAACACCTTAACATCTATATACATATTATAAAACAGTAAAATTGGAGTGTCTGTACATTTAATATTTTTGCAAAATAATCAATGTGGGAGTGCTAGGGAACAGTAATAGAACACATATCGATAAAAAAAGTTGTCTATTTGTACGTGCTAATCTAAAGAACGATTTTTGAATTTTTTGAATAAATTGGCACCAACTAGTTTTTCATAAATGAAGATTAATCCGGCTCAAATATGGAATGGGATAATTAACAAAGTTTCACGTAGACGTAACCGCAGGGAACAGCTAGTACAATATACACTTTCCACAATCCCTTAGCTGTTCCCTATTTTACAAACAAACAGCTAATAAGCTGACTTAATATTTGATGCCCTCGTAGGACAAATCGTTTCCACGCGTGCAAAACCGCAGCTAAATGATAGTCGATAATATATTCATATATTTTCAGTTACACAATGGTCAGCAGTTGTCCGGAGGAACGTAAGATGTTCCGCATCACCCCGATGCACTATGTGGTTTACGACGAAGCTCACATGCTCAAGAACATGTCTACACAGCGATACTATAACTTGCTCAAGATAAAGGTAACTAACTTTAGTTACCGGTACTTACCGGATTAAACGAAAATTAAAAGAAAACACCTAGGGCCTATTTCCACGCTTACAGATAGTCCATCCACTACTTTATTTGACGGATGTTGTATAGAGAATCTGTCAAAAAAGTCGTAGATAACCCAACAGAATCTTTATCAGTAAGCAGTGAAACAGGCCCTAAAGGTGGTCGCACATTTTTCATGCATACAGTGCTGCCAAATGTATGTTCACCTTAATTAATCTCAAATACTAATTTATATGAGAGTTATTTATTTTCTACCGTAAATAATAAAAACATCGATACTTAAATTCTTTTAAGCAACTTTGAAAAATTCAGCAGTTTTATCTCTCAACATAGTGTGCCTATAGGCATAGCACTATCATTTATGTAACGGTTGATTGTTATGCGACTCAATTTAATTCTTTGTAGTGTAATAGGAGTACTATATTAGTTGCTTTTCTTTTTCATATGATTTAATTTATTGATAGCATTTTTTTTCCCTAACTGTTGTATATATTAGTTAATGGACTACATTGTAGAATTATATTTTGTATTGTATTTCTTTTTCCAACTAATTTATTTTGTAGTCTGTTACTGCACTCAATAAATAAATAAATAGGCCTCCTCCAACGACCTCCACTATATTCTGTTTTTGCAACTTGTCTCCAATTTCGTCCCGCAGTGAGTGTTAGTTCATTCTCCCATCTTTAATATTGTCTCTTGGGCATCTCTACTCCATTTTCCTTGCCCCATAGATATAGAGATAGTAAAGTTATTGTTATTTCAGTCGAAACATCGTCTGCTGTTGACGGGCACGCCGCTACAGAACAACCTGTTGGAACTGATGTCACTTCTGTGCTTCGTCATGCCGCACATGTTCTCCGGCAAGACGGACGACCTTAAGAACTTGTTCCAGAAGAACGCTGTAAGTTGAATGTAGCTCGTATAGAATACATGGGTTGTTCGTAATAAGATAATGCCGTGTTGTCCAGTGGCGTGTCAATGGCTGGCAAAAAAATGCCATGTGGCACAGGCTCCGACTCAAAAAGGCCAGCTCCGAGATGAGAAATTTGCATTGATTATAATATAATAATAAAACCTATCAGGAGGTCAAAACTTCTTGTAGATTAATTTAGAGATAGCCTTTCGAAGCCAGGTTCTACTCAGATGTATGAATTTCCGGGAACATCATTCCAACCCAACGACACTGACAAGACATTAGTGACGTTCTATAAACCATTGGTTCAACGCTATAGACTTCACAGATGCTTCGTTTGTGACGCTCAGTTCGAAAGACTACCTTTAAAAATTAGTTAGACTTTCCCTATGTGTTAATATTGATGCTTGTCTCCACAGAAAGTGAAAGCAACAAAGAAAGCTAACGGCAACACGGACGATGATGTGCCAGCGTTTGAGCAGAGTCAGATCACTCAAGCCAAGAGGATCATGAAGCCGTTTGTGCTCCGGAGACTGAAGAGGGATGTACTCCAAGACCTGCCGAAGAAGACCAACCACACAGAGCTGTGTCCCATGTCGGAGAGACAGCAGAAACTTTATAAAGAACTCATAGCTGGGTTCGCTGCTAAAGATGGCACTGTAAGTTTTTTTTATAAATTTGGCAACAAACAAGCAAGGGTTAGGTCATGGAAAGCAACTGCCGTCGCTCACGGACCCCTGCAAAATCACATGCACCAGAGAAGATACAAGTTTGTTGTCAACCATTTGCACCGGAAAGCGGTAGTTATATCATTTATTCCTAAGGGCCCGCATTTATAAAGCACTGTAAATAACAATCTTAAGATTCTTAGTAAGTCCTTAATAGCGAATATGCATGATGTTTAAATAAATATATCATTATTAAAAAATTATGTAGTTCAATCAGTTTTTTGATAAAATTGAAAATTACAGTGTTATATAAGACTTTAAAGTAGTCAGACAGAGAGATCCGATCTGACTGTGACGATAAAAGTCTATGAGCTGCATATAACGCTTATACTAATTACATTTTGAGAGAAAGAGATGGAAAACTGAAATCTCTCATAATAACTCAACAGAACAATGTTTTATTTCTTCTTTTTTTTTTAAACAGATTTTTGTTATTCTGTATCTTTTAGCCTTCTATTATAATAATTTGTATTTAATTATTTTTGTTCTATACGCTACTACTATAAGTAATAATAATAATGCAAAGGCACGATTTTCAAGGAAGTTAAATAATTTTTTTACAAAATCGTCATTCTTCCAGATACACTCAACACTAGAGCAGAGCGGCATATCCATGATGATGGATATGAGGAAATTGGCCAACCATCCTCTGCTCGTCCGCACTTACTACACCATGGATATGCTGAGGAAAATGGCGGACCGTCTGGCAAGAGACACGGGGTACAAGGAGAATAACTCCGAATATGTGTATGAAGATCTGCTCTGCATGTCCGACTTCCAGTTACATCAGTTGACGCAGCAATACCATGTGAGTTTTTTTGTTCTATATTATTACCAATATTATAAATAGGGAAGTGTGTTTGTTTATCTGTTGGTTTGTCCTTCGTTAACAGCCTAATGAATTAACCAATAGAATTTTGCACATACACCCCGTTATTCATAAAAATATTTAAACAGTGTTTCACTAATCAAGGTTGGCTGTTCCTTTCTGTTTACAATATACCAGAAAAGGACTGCGAATCTTGATTCGCTAAACATCGTTTAAATATTTTTATGAATAAGGGCGACATAGTTTATAGTATGTACCTATAGTAACATAGGCTACTTTTGGTCTTGAAAAAACATCGTATTTCTAAAGGAGCTTTAATCGGAATATTAATTTAACGCATGCAAAGTCGCTGGCTATAGCTTATATTATTAATGTTATTGAGATAAAGGCTAAATATTTATTTGGATTTGGACAGATGGATTTTTTTTTTAATTTTGCAATGATAAAAGAATAGATCACGGGACAGGACGCCTTAACCTGTCATTGAAATGCCGTCCAGTGCATTACACTGTCCCCTTAAACTTTAAAAATAGCATATAACTCTGGATTGGTTTAATGTTATCCAACCATTTATAGCGAAACATGAAGATTGGGATTTTAAAAAAAAAGACAAAATATTGTAACACAGTCCACAGACCAGTGTTATAGTTAGAAAAATCCTCAAATATGTTAGGGGGGGGATATAAATAAAAATAAACCGGCCAAGTGCGAGTTGGATGCGTGCACGAAGGGTTTCGTACCAGTCCTGAGCAAATCGCAAGAACGAAAAATTGTGAAAACGTATTTCTGGAAGTTTTAAATTCATGAAAAATTTAAATTTACGAAAGAGAAGTCATAAATTAAAAATGAGGCGATGGGATTCGAACCCAGGCCTCTCCGAACTTAAGTCGTCCAAGCTGCCGATAATGCATGTCGAATTTATCAAGTTATAGTAACTTGATAAATTCTACATGCATTATCGGCAGCTTTGGGATGGGATGAAATAGCAGTTCTGTGAAAATTTCAACTCCCTAGCATTTACTGTTTATGAAATACAGCCTAAAGACAGACAGACGGACAGACATTAGAATTAGAATTAGAATTTCTTTATTGCAAGAATGTAGTTACAAAAGATCTTAATATATATATCATTTAGTTCTAGTACATTCTGCCATGCAGATGGCGTGCAAATAAATTCGAAGTCTTAGTAATTTCTTTGGGTACGGAACCCTAAAAAAAAAAACATTTATATCGTATATTCCAGTGCATCAGCAACTTCAACGTGCCGGACCACCTCATCCTGGATTCGGGGAAGTTCCTCAAGCTGGACAGCATGCTGCCCCGGCTGAAGGCTGACGGGCACCGGGTGCTGGTGTTCAGCCAGTTCACTATGATGCTGGACGTCCTCGAGCCGTACCTCCGGCTGAGGGGGTACAGGTATATCCGGTTGGACGGCAGCACCGCTGTTAATGAGAGGTATGTATATTTTAATATAGATATGTACAGAAGAAATTCTTATGTGCGTGTGTTTGTCACGGAACTGGTCCCTAACTACTGGACGGATTACATTTTTGTAGGTATTCAAGAGGTTTACATTCATAAACCAAGACTTTTTGTTTATGATATTTAGGGGGCAAGCGAGCAGACGGGTTACCTGATCGAAAGCTAGTGCCGTCGCCCATGGACACTCGTAACATCCGAAGTCAAAAGTGCGTTGCCTGTCTTTACGAGGGAATTGGTATTTGGGATGTTGGGCCACCGCTAAACTCACTCACTGAACGAAACACACCACAATGCCGTTTCACGCCAGTTTTCTGTGAGGCCGTGGTATCACTCCGGTCGAGTGCTACCACGGTCGATGCCGAAGCATGGATCTCAAAGAGCAATGAGCATCCGTATTATGTACTCGAGATCGGAAAATGTCTCATTGGTACACGCCTCCACCGGGGTCCGAACCTGCACCCTCTTAAGTGCGAACAAAAGGTCTTACTAGGCTGCGAACGCTCTAGATTGACAGGACAACGCGCGTCGGGACCGCTAGTATCTATTAATCGCGAGCGGAAAAAAATGTAATATTTAATGGCCAAGTAACAAGACCTTTATGCCTAATTTGAAGTCGAATATTGTCGAATTTCGGCCGCAGGGCGACCTCTAGTTCTATTAATATTACAAATGTGACACTTTTTTTATATCAGAAGAGTAATCGAATCGTGCGAATTTTGACGATTTTAAATAAACGACACTTTCAAAAGGTTTTTTCCCACGGGATAGATTTTTTTCACGAGGGCTTTCTTTATTACTTACTGACATTGTTGTCTATCAACGCACAGCCCAAACTGTTGAATGGATCGGGCTAAGTTTATAGATGTTATGACGTGGGCATCCGCTAAGAAAGGATTTCGATAAATTCGCCCTCTAAGAGTACAAAATAGCGGATAAAATATACACAAAGAAACACACTTTTCTTGCACTTTTTCCACTATATTTTGTTAGATTTTACAAATTTATAATAAATACACGACCGGTTTCGACAAAGTCATCATCAGGTGTCGAAACCGGTCGTGTATTGAT
>JAOTAV010000005.1:350832-364285 GCA_026546445.1 Cyclargus thomasi | reverse complement strand
CCTCCCACCCTCCCCTCGCGCCGAGTGAATCAGCGGTTGACCATTTTTGTGCCTGTGTTTAAAATAAGTCCATTCTACACTCAATTGATAGCCGCTGTGCTCTCATTGAGTCGCGATACAAACGTGATGCGAATGCGATACAAGCGCGTGTTTGTTTTAAGAAGTCGCCGTCTGCTGGGCCTCTTACAGGCAAACCAGGTTTTAGTAGTCTCTTCACTCTTTAATATAAAAAATCTAGAATCTAGACTTCTCTCTTAGACACGAAGAGTCATTAGAGAGTATAAATAAAGCTCCATCTGACATCAGTTCAGTCCATCAGTTTGGTCGGGAATTACGGGAGATTGATCGTCTAAAAGGTAGACTGACCATTTTTTTTTATTAATATGGAATTTTTCTGACGCCGAACTGATGCCATATTTAGCGAGTAACCTGCGTCAAAATGTAAGGAAATATACCAAGACCTGAGTGCTCATCTAGTACCCAGGTCTTACTAGTGTTTGCAAACATTACATATAAAGGTATAACAACAATATGACGGACACGCCGACGCCCACATCACGTGATTCAAGCGTTTCTCAGGGAATTTTATTATTATTTTTATTTGGTAGCCGGGAAATTACTGGCATTCTTGGGACAGTAGTTAGTGGTAGAATAGAATATAATAGAAAATTCTTTATTTGCACAAATTTAACAAATTGTAAAACTCATATACGAAAAAAGTTGATGTACAAATAGTTCGTTTGACGGCTAAAAGCAAAGTGTAAAGTTCTCCAACCTTAAAAATTATATACGAAAGTACCTTTGCTATCTATAGAATTAGCAAGATTTAAATTACATTGGGTTTAAAGGCTTGTTTTTTTTTAAATTTAGAGTTTTCTCGTCTTTGCAAAAGTTTTTAAAAAAAGTTGAAGATTGCTGTCATATTAAAGCAAATTAAAAAATAAACACCTCTCCTCCCCTCTCCCCTTAAGTCAAATTTTAGCTAATTCACAGTGAGGTTACAAGTCAACTTTAAAAAAAAAAATGACCACCTCTGTTGCTCAGTTGGTAAGCGCGCTGGTGGCTTAAGCCGGGGGTCGCGGATTCGAATCGAAATCCCGCCGACGGAGCAAGTTTTTCAATGTTACTGGGTCTTGGATGTGTATTAAATAAGTGTATCATATAATAAAAATCTCAAATATGTGTATAGTATAAAAGTATTAAATATATTTCTGTTGCGTTGGTACCTGTAAAACAAGTCCCTCGGGTACTGAGCACGGGGCCAGACTGACGTGGTGTGAAGCGTCCATAGATAAAAAAAAATCATATACCTAAACTATGACTTGACTATGACTCATAATGGAATATAATATTCAAGTACTAACTATAAGAGTACATGTAATTTCAGAAGGTAACTTCATACAGCCTTGATGTGTTTAATTCTTTACTTTTTATCTCATATACTATTATAAATATTATCTCGTACAAGTCGGAGATCCTCAAACAAATGGTACATTAATTATGTACGCAAATAAACGTACATGGGTAAGTGAGACTACGTTATCTGGTGAGAAAGTGTTATAGCATGAAAAATTTATTCATTTCAAGACTATAATTTTTTTTTTGATAATCAATGTTGTAGCCAAGGGCCAAAGTGCCATGGTTCCGAAGGTGCTGAGAGAACTCCTGATTCCACATAGATAGAAGTTTGTGGGGGTTTAGGCGTTGTTATATGAACTGAAAGTAAACTTCAAATGTTTCTCAACACAATCTTCATAATTTTGAAGTCGGTGCCAATCTGAAATATTTCTGAATAGCTCATGGTTAAATGGACCGATTTCAAAAGAGTGAAGATTGTGTCCAGAAATAGTTGAGGTCTAGCAAAAGTCTGAAAAACCCTATTTAGGAACTCATATTATTTCATACTTTTCAGTCTATAGATCTATAGTTTGTTTTTCTTTTTTTTTTTCTTTGGTAGTCGGTTTTTTATTCTTACTCTACAAGCCGCGCGTAACACCGCGGGGCACAGCCAGTATTATATATGTATGAATAATTGCTAATAAAATATTCTGTAACAATGTCGTGTGCTGCCTGTTCGAGTGCGCGGTACTTGTATGGTGGGACTCACGCGCGGGATTCGACGACCAAATCGGGCGAAATTGTGACCCGCATACAATGCCCGCATTTCTGTACAATGGCGATACTAAGGCTGGTGATAATAGTCAGCGTTTAGCGTTCAACAAAACTAATAACATTTCCGCTATTTTTCGTTCTATGCTCGATGTAAGTTTTACATTAAAATAGTTATGTACGCAAATATAATATATAAACTGTATATCAGTTAAAATAGTTTTATCTAATTACTTTTGTGTCCATATTTCATATCTAGTCAATGTTAATATATATGTATGTATACCAGTCATATCTAGTCGTTGGACCCAATGGGTCCTAGACTTGTGGATCTAAACTGTTTTCTTTCATGAAAGTTCTTTTTATGAATTTTCATTCATAAAAAGAACTTTATGTAAGAAAACAGCGTCTCAAAATCTTTTGATTACGGTTGTATTATTAAGCGCTGACTATAACTACCTTATATTGTTTTGTATGAGTTAGTAGTTTTAGGGCATGTTACACCAGTTCCTGATAATTGCCGTTTAACTATCTATAGCTCATCTGACAGATAAAGTAATCTGTAAAATAAGTTGTGGGTAGTATATCGTTGAAGTTCTAACACCACGTAAGTCACATTTAGGCTATTTCGTCATTTTGATGCCGTTTTGCAGAAAATCGGAAAACGCGTCGCTTAAGTTAATCAGGAACACGTGTCAGCTAACAATAACTTGTACAATTTTTTAATTGTTACATCTTATTATTATGGTGATCTATGCAAAATTCAATCAATTGTTTCGCTCTCCTGAAAAGTTACCACTTTTGACTTACGTGGTGTTAGTACTTCAACTACGATATCTAAAGATACCTTTCAGGGGGGCTATCATGACCATTACAAACCTTCATGGTTCCAGGCAATTCAATATACGATAAAAATTCAATATGATAGTGGTTTCATAACAAAAGTTGTTAACTATCTTATTTATCGAATGGTTTATCAATATTAAAAAATTGTAGTACTAAAAAAATTGACTTGCCTGCCCAACTTTGAAGGCTTATTACAAAAAATATATAAAAGTAATATAACCTGAAATATGGAAGATACCACTTTATCTTAATTTTATTTAAAAAATTAGCGAATTGTTTACCTTGTCGACATCCCTGTTGCGATGTGATTGCATATTTAACGTTATTTTGCTTTACGCCCCTGTATAAGGCATTGGAGGCATCGGTCGCTGTTCCAAAGTCGGTAGAGAATGAAACCTAGTAGTAGGGGAGCCCAAGAGAGGAATTTTGGATTTACTCGAGCGCGTCAGATGAAGCTAGTGTAGGCTTTCTATATGTTTATGGTTATCATGGTTGTCATTCCCTATTAGAGTGACAATTGATTTTAATTTTCAAAGCTCAGGGTCGGATTGATATAACAATATGATGAGAATAATTCGATATTATGCGATGTCTAATGAAGACTCTAAGAAAAATAGATATGTCGAAAAATATGCTGTTGTTGAAACACCCTTCTTTATCTCATCCTCGTCTCCTCGTAATTCCAGGTCGGCGGCCGGCGTGGGGTACACCAGTGTGGGCCTCCAGCACTCGCGGTCGGCGGTGCTGCACGCCGCCCCGGCGACGCACTACCGCCCGCACGCCGTGCTCGTCAGCGCGTCCAGCGGGAACGTGCCGCACGCCACGGTGAGTTACACTCTAAGGCGGCTGTACATTGGCCTTACCATGTGTTTGAGGCAATAGTATTTGTCGATACTCGGTAGCGACTGCGTATATTTTAAGTATGGCAATTTTAGTTCCACAAGTGACCGCTAGAGGCGCTGTCAAATTTTGCCATACTAAAAATTTACGTAGTCGTTATCGAGTATCAACAAATGCTATTGTTTCAAACTCATGGTAAAGCCACTGTACACTCTCGCCGTATCGAGACGGGCGAGATAAAGCGAGTGCACCCATTTATTCACACACCCGCACTCGGGCGGTCTCGCTGTGTCTCATGAATATACACAAAACATGTATTATACTTAAGAAGCTTTTTGACGCAAAATTATCATCCCGTCATAGAATAGCGGCAGAGAAACCGATAACTCGTAACCATGATAATTACACTTTTGCAGTATGTCAAATTACTCAAACAATAGACAAGAACCGTAGTGAAGTTAGGTACTACCACGATTACTTGAGAGAAAGGTAAAGAGATCTTTTTTCTATCTCTATAATTTTTTTCTTTAGCAAATCTATATTTTAATACGCGAGCGAAAACTTTGTACCCCTTTTAACGAAAGACGCGCAAATGTAGAAGCATGAAATTTCTCCTAGTTATAGGTTGATATGGAGGAGGATCGTGGAATACCAATATTATTTTAAAATATGCTATATTATATTGCATATTTTAAATAAATAAGACGCTACGCACACAACAATACGCACACTACAATATTTTGACGTGACACAAGAATCATACACGAAATACTCTTTTGTTTATGGTTGAAGGTTTTTTTACTTTAATGGCCTAATAACGAGACCCTTATGCCAAATTGACGTCTGTGCTTGAATTGAAAAATATCTATGGTAGAATTTCGACCACAGGGCGGCCTCTAGTATAAATAAAATTTGTTTCTAAATTTACTAGGGCGCTAAATTAAAAAGTTACATTTTAGGAATGATGAATTTTTATTATGAACTAATGTAATATAACTAAGCAGTAAAGTTTTTAGTATACTAGGGGCCTGTTTCTCCGCTTACTGATAAAGTTTCTGTTAGGCTATCCACAACTTTTTTGGCAGATTCTCCATACAACATCTGTCCAATAAAGCTTTGGATAGACTATATTTAAGCGGTGAAACCGCTCACTGATTAAGTTTCTGTTAGGCTATCCACAATTTTCGGCAGATTCTCCATACAACATCTGTCAAACAAAGCTTAGTATAAACTATCTTTAAGCGGTGAAACAGGCCCTCAGTTAATTGGATCACGTCGATAAATTTCAGGCTAGCCCGCGTGTGCATTTCAAGCTGCAACAGACTATATCGGAGAAGAAGAAGTCTCCGCCATCTTCCCTCATCAACGGCAACGGGAAGAGTGTCAGGCCGCAGTCGTTCACACCCGGCCTCAAGAGGTCCAAATCCCTCACCTCCGCCGATGCCCTCGCCAGTGGAATGGCGGCTATGGGCTTGGCGGCGGATGCGGGGGATCTGGGCAACTTCCCTCCCGAAATCCAGGAGTGTATAGACAGAGCTCTGGAAGGTGAGAGTAATGGTGTGTAACTCTTTTTTTTTTTATTCCAGCACGATGGCACGGGATATGCATCGGTATTGGTTTTGGAGGTTCTTGAATGTGGGTAGGTGATGAAATGTAGCGTTTGCGCTGTATAAATAAGCTTGTTAAATTTGCATGTAGACCAGTCGGTCTATACAACTATGTATTCTGATGTTTTTTTTTTATTGTCTACCTTCGGAGACTACGAACTCGCTATTTTACCTATGACTTGAAGGTTTCTGTCTTTGATAGCCATTTTAGTGTTCCGTTCTTTTATATGATCGGTTGACGCCTCTAAGGACATTTTGATAAAACTGGCTACAGCGTCACCATCAGTATCAGTGTAATAGACACAGGTGTTAGTATGCCTAGATATGGCTACGACTGCATGAGACACACTGTCATGGATTGCCGTATTTTGATGTACGTATTCTGATGGTTAATATACCTTTGTTGCACCACAGAATACATAGGAGTACGAGGCTGCACAAAGTAACGTTAGTCCAGCTTAGGGCCATGTAATATTCGTCCCCAACCTCTACTACGTTTTCGTATGAATAAGTGAGCCTTCCCTTTACATAGGATCTTGTGCGCTCGCATGCTCTAGGACACTGTGGGCCATCTCGCGACTTTAGTAGAATTTACCTCATTCCGTCTACTTGTATATATCCAATTGCAATGCACCTTTAAAACGTTGAGTATACTCGTACAGTAGATATACCCAATGAGTGTCCCCATCAGATCCGAACTCGGTGTGCGCGCGCACGCTCATGGATGCTGTTGGACATCTCGTGGCGCGCGCTGTGGAGTCTCCGAGATATGCGCTGCCGGCCGCCCGTCGCTGCATAGCGGTGGTGGAGCGAGAGCAGACCGAGACCTTCCTCGAGTCCCTGCTGAACACCTGCCAGCAATGGTACCAGGATAGGGAGAAGGTGGGTTTCTAATCCCGTTGATGGAAAAGTTTGGATTTTTGTAAGTCAATCAAACTGCTACACAACGGATTTTTATGAAATTTAGTGAAAGTGACGTACCTGAACATGAAAGTGCCCGGGTAGAACGCGCTCTGCTCTTATCGCGCCTGTCAAATATACTGGCCATATGCCGTGGGAAAGCCATGCTTCGGCATTAATAGGCCGGCTAGACCGGATTGATACCACGGCCTTGTTACGTTCTGTGCTGAGTGTGGTAACCCGTCTGAAATTACGGGGCCGCATAATCAGCGACTGATCTAATGTTTTGACTGCTCCTTCCTGATCCTCACGCCCTTGCAGCCTTATTGGCTTGGCGTACAATACATCATGTTATTTTCGATTCCAGTTGCTGAGCGCTGTGGTGGGCGGGGGGCGGCCTCGTCTGATGGCGTTCCTGTCGTTCCTGCTGGAGATGTACTGCCAGCTGCGGCGGCGAGCGATACAGCGGCGCGGCGCCAGCGCCCAGCCCGGACACGTGCTGCTCGCGCTCATCTGCAAGTGCTGCGAGGACTGCATCCGACAGCCGGTGCCTTCACCTGGAGATGTGAGTGTTTAGATCAGGGTTACTGCTGGAGATGTACTGCCAGCTGTGGCGGCGAGCGATGCAGCGGTACGGCGCCAGCGCACCTGGTGACACTGCACCAGGCGACATTACGCTGCGGCTATGAGGTTTAATTTTTTACAAAATTTTATTCCTTATTTATAGTAGGATTGGGCTCCCTAAAAGAGAATTTCGTGACTTGCTCGAGCGCATTAGATTCAGCTTGTGTAGCCTTTTTATACAGTAATCAGCTGTCATAGAATAATTTATTTATCATCTTCCAGACGGAGAACCTCTTCTTCGTTCTGACGTACATCGGTCGGGACCTGGAGACGCAGCTGCCGGGCGACCTGGAGCGGCTGCTGTCGGCGGTCCGCGACGCCTTCATCAACTCCGCCTCCGCCCCCTCTATACGCCGCACGCTGCTGCAGCTGATTGAGCTGCACGCGTCTCGCTGGCAGCTGCCGGGCTGTGCGGTGCTGTATTACTACCCCTCCTCCAAATAGGACGTAGACGTTTGTTGAAAATAGTGGACGTACCCGTACGTTCCTTGAAAATTAAGGAAGTTATCTTGTTTTTATAGGGGACGTTTTAACTTGCGTAAGCCGTAGTGGGCGTAAAGTTGCGTTAGCTGAAAATAGTGGGTGTACCATTGCGTAAGCTAAAAAGTGGACGTACCTTTGTGCAAGCTGAAATACTGGACGTACGTCCCTTATTATGTCGCGAGTTTAACGATATGAACTTCGTCCATTTGCAAGTTGCACGTAAAACTTTAGTGACATGAATATAAATATTTGCATTAAAGCGTCTCAGGATATGATCACCTTTTACCTATATATATATTTTCACTTGAGTTCCTATTTTTTTGTGCCAGCCTTATTTTGGCTTTGGTGATGGGGGAGGGGCTTAAAGGTGGTGGAGAAACTGAATGAAAATAAAAAATGTGAGCATTTTATTATCTAGATAATGTTTCATATTGTGATCGCTGTAGCGTTGAGTTAGTTTAGCTGTGGTCTATAATCTTTGTGTTACTGTAGGCGATGGATGCCATAAGCTCATTTCTAGTGCCTTGTATTGATATTTTTCAGCTTACACGGTTCTCGTTTCATTACAAATGAAAATCGTTTATGCTGCAAAAAACATGCTACAAAACATGATTTAACATAATATAAATTATAAAAAAAATGCCTTAAAGTATTAATATATTGTGTATGTTGAGTCGTTGACGTATGAAGGGTGTACATTACTGTACGAGTTTCGCATAGTAGTTGGTGCATAGGGCCCTTTTCGCCTTCAGATTTCTATTTAAAATAACCAGTAGGGTTTTGTTACTTTGGTGGAGTATTTATTGTTGTTCCCTAAAACGAAGAATGTTATTTGTTCTAGGATTTTATATGTCGATGTAAGTTATGTAAACTTAACACCTAATATCTTTATGATAAAGTAAAAAAATATATAAACTAGCCTACTTCATTGTAACTGAGGTTTGTCGGTCGAAGTGACCGACGGAAACGAAGTAGGAAACCAAAAAAATATAGATTAACGGGGTTATATACGGCGTGAACAAACATCACGCAAAGGTGATGATGCATTGCATTTTCAATCTTACGCCATTAACTGAAGGTGCATTTTAGATATTAATGTTGTAAATGGTCGCGTTTCACAAACCGTTTGTCAAACACGACCTTGATGCAATCCAAATTGCACCCTTAGTTCATGACGTAAGATTGGATTGAGGGTGCATCTTTGATATAAATGTTGTAAATGGTGTCCATCGAGTATAGCTATTTTTAATCGTCATCGGTGCAATTTGGATTGCATCAAAGTGCACCTTTGCGGAATTTTGTTCCCGCCGTGTAGAACCCCCATAACCCTAATATCATAGATAAAACCTAATTCTAGAGCCTACAACTAATAGCACACTAAGAGACTACTGTTTTTCTTATTTACAAACTCTACGATCTTTTTACAGAAACAAAGAAAATACTCCCTCTTTTTTCACCAGCACTCAGTTGGACAGCTTACAATTGAAAGCATTTTTTAAAATGATATTTAGGGGGGAAGGGAGCAGACGGGCTACCTGATGGTAACTGCCGTCGCCCATGGACACTCGTGACATTCAAAGAGTCGCAAGTGCTTTGCCGGCCTTTATGAGGGAATAGCGAATTTGGATAGGTGGATTAGGGAAGTTTGGCCACCAGTAAACGCACTTACTGAACGAAACACAGCACAATGCCGTTTCACGCCAGGTTTCTATGAGGCCGTGGCGTCACTCCGGTCGACCGACCCATGACGAAGCATGGCTCTCCCACGGCAATGAGCATCCGTATTATGTGCTTTGAGATTGGAAAATGTCCTATTGGTGCACGCCTCCACCAGGGTTTGAACCTGCACCCTCTCGAGTGCAAACCAACGTCTCACCATGCCACAGACGCTCTTAACTACTGACCAAGTTAGTTTACAAACATTCAGTAGTTATATGCTTCTCCCTCATGCCGGTCGACCCGGCCCATTCATGCCGAATGCCGCATAGCTCTCCCACGGCAAAGATTTTATTTATTTATTTATTTATAAACACACACATATCTCCTATTTCCAGTATAAACCAATACAGAAGATAGTTATAGTATAAATTTACTGTTAACAGCATATAACTTAACGATATTTTATCAACACTCTAGTGTAGGCTTGTCAAACAACAAAATGCAGCCCTTGTGAATTCATTATTGACAGAGATGTAGCATAGTGTAAGATTTTATTATTTTATGCTATTTTATCGTCCTATAAATGTCACCTGCGGGTTCATAATATGACCCATCCAATTTGTGGACGGGCTAATAGTCTATCTGTATTGTAGCGTATTGTTAAGAGCGGGCTTTGATTGTAATACAATCCAGCGATAGATTTCAGTGCCGGGTTGCTACTGAAATAATAGATAGAAATAGGGAGGTGAGAGTGGTGTTTTGGGAGTAACACGAGCGTCAAAGAGACCCAGTGCGTTCTGTAGATTAGGTTAAATGGAGAAGGCAATGATTAGGACATTTTTTATTTAAGGTTATAAAAACCGGCCAAGTGTGAGTTGGACTCGCGCACAAATGGTTCCGTAACAGTACAAAGCAAAAAATTGAAAAACCGCATTTTTTATTAAATTGGATTTTTTAAATTGAATATTTATAACTCGATTTTAGACATAAAATATCTGGAATGCTTGGTTACGTAAATATGACGCTTTGTTGTTCTATGTTATTACTGGCTAACCTTACATTTAAATCGTCAGTCCTTTTTGTAAGAGTATTTTTTATCTGACGGTTTCAATGACATTTCGGTATATAAAATAGCTTTTTAAGAATCGAACTAATTAAGAAATCTGATTTTAATTCCATGATAATGGAAGGAAGGAGGAGAAGGAAGGAAGCCTACACTAGCTTAATCTGACGCGCTCGAGTAAATCCGAAATTCACCTCTTGGGCACCCCTACTATAATACATACAAGGCTGGAAAATGCAATTTATGTCAATCAAATGCTTTCAATCGCTTTCATGTGCCCACTAAGGAATATTATTTGTCTTCGCCCTGACTAAAAAGCCATAAAAAAGCCCCCTATTATTTATAATTTTCAGTTTATTAAAGTTTAATTTTATCGTTTTTTTCCTTCAAGTCGGGTTATCATTTTTTCTTATAAATAAAAATTTATGTGTCACTGTTAACTTGAAAAAATTTCAATAACAATGTTTAACTCACCTTTTTGCCTTATAGGTGTGAGCAAACTATGCCGGACCGCAGCGCGTCGGGTCTCAGCGGAGAAATTCGCCTCGATACATATTGACGGAGACGGAGAGATAACTGTTTAGTAGGTAGTCCAAAAAAAATTTAATAGATTATATAGGAATCTGATATTATACAATAAAATATAATAAAACAGTTTAAAAAGATAATGAAGACAGTATATACAAACATTTATTTTTTTTTAATTTTAAACACGCTGAATACATTGATAAATAAGGGAAATTTTTTGGTAGAAGTCAAAACACGGTTTAGTAGATTTTAGTAGAATATAGCAAGTTGTTGGTACATCCGTCAACGCGATGAGACCCGGCCCGTCAACAGTGTGCTATAGCGCATTTTGCGCTGCAATGAGCCCCGGCACGGCCCGGCACGCTCCGTCAAAATGGGTGCTAACCTCACAACGGCAGTATTGCAATATCTGTATTCATTATATTTTGTGATTAGATGACAATTCGCAGCACGATCGTCTCAATGTGTTTAATTGTTGTGATTTAATTGCTATCCTCATACAAAATGTACTGAAAAAGGATGTCGGAATTACGCAAAACGCGCTTGCTTGGAGCAGGATTAATGGTCACACTATTGTCTTTTAGGTCAAGATTGGCGGTATGGTTCATCAACCCTCTGTCAAATTTCTATACGAACTGCGTGCGTCAACAACAAAGTGACAACACAGCACTTGTTTACAATCGCGTTTTGTATGAAAATGTCAATTTTTTTGACAGAGGATTAATGAACCATACCGTCAATCTTGAGCGAATTCAAAATATTACTAGCCTACTGAAAACGGTTATAGTAACGTGGCCTACAATATTATCGACCAATGACAACCCCCACACCGGTTTCGGTCCAGGCCTGTTACGCAGGAGTATTTTTATAGTGCCAAGTGTGTGCGCAGAACACAGGAGCACTCTCTCTTCCTTTACTCTCATAACCCAGTGGGACGGATGATCGACACGACTGGCGAGAGATCAGGCGTAGGACCGACTTTTTACACGCCCATCCGACGCATGGATCATCCTACTTGTCAGACAATCAGGTGATCAGCCTGCATTGTCCTAAACATACTTGGAAATAACCAACTCGGGAACCAACGAGCTGCGGAGCAAGAGCCGAGCTTTGTACCACTAGACCACGGAGGCGTTCGTTTTTCGATCAATAATAACGCTGTGTCCGGCTTTACTTTTAAAATGCAAACTCAATAATCTGTATTCCATTAAACTTTCGATCTCGGTGCCAACTGCAGCCTGCCAGTTAACAAATTAATAACTTAATTGACTTTTAACTGATTTTAAATTGCGACGCGACAGGCACGGTAGCTGTAACGGTGATCGACAATATTTCTGCACCTTAGGGGCATAAGGGCCGAACCTTTGAGGCATAAAGTGACATTTGGGTAAATGTCTCTTCGCGCCCTTATGCCTCTAAGGTGCAGATTTATCATCGTACGCGAATTACGCCGGACACACTGTAGTTTTTTTTTTTTATTAAAAAATAGGGTCATCTATAGGCTTTTCGCCCATTTCCTTTGCTTGTAATCCTTATGTTAGGTTTTTTGTACCCAGGATCTCATCCAAACTTCATACTAAAGTTATATAACATTATTGTTAATGTCAGTCCATCACGCTTCGGATTTTTTTCGGACGCACTGTAGTTTAAAATCGACTAGCTTTTTTCCGTGGCTTCGCTCGTATTAAGAAGTATTTTCATACAAATTTTTCAAACCACTTTTTCACCCTCTGGTAGTAAAATTAAAACAAATACTCAACTATTTCATAATCTAGTTACCTAAATAAATTTAGTCCAGCTATCCACAATTTCCACAATTTTAAATTCAAATTCTTCGGTGGCTTTCATTTATGTTAAAAAATGTTACTTACGCGCTTCTTCTGCCCATGTCCTTAATTATGTGTAAAATCCTCGTCTCATTTGCGCTCACACGCTGCGTCTTTCGTGCGAGGCGAATGCGGCGTGTACGTTACGGACAAATGTGCAATCACCTTTAAAATCTCTTTTTTAGTAAAAACGAGATTCTATTACTAAGACTTCGATGTTTGTGTGAGTTGTGTGTCTCCAAGTTGTATCTCAATAACCGTAACAGCTAGAGAGTTGAAATTTTCACAGAATATGTATTTCTGTTGCCGCTGTAACAGCAAATACTAAAAATAAAATAAATTAAGTATTTAAGGGGCCCATACAACAAACGCGTTTCTGTCAGTTTCTTACTTTTGATACTAGATGGCTCAGCAGTACATGTAAATCGCGCGCGATGTGCCCTGTTGACTCCGTTTGGCTTTCGCAAAAACGTTTTCTCAACTTTTTGCTTTTGCTTTACGGAACCTTTTATCTACGAGCCAAACTCGTTCTTGGCCGGTTTTTGAAGTACAGCCCCAGTTTTCCTCGAGCGTAATCTTGTAAAGACCGAATGGACTGAAAATAAAGTCATTGACCTTTTCGGCTCCCCGTCCGATCTTTGTCTCAAGACAAAGGGGTATTTTCCACAGGTTAATTTATTTTATAACCTTTTAAGCCTTTTTATTATTTGTGTCAGATGGCGTCCTTTATTGGATTAAAAATATTCACTGAAATTTAATTAGTTCAAAATTGAAGACGATATTAATAATTTAAAGAATACTATTTATAAATATTATTATATAAGGGGCGAAGGATGCGGGACTCGGGCAATGATCCCCGTTCCGGGGCGTACCTGGCCCAACATCTCCCTCGCCATTCAGCGCGGCAATGCGGCCAGCGTGATGGGGACATTTGAGCCAGGTACGCTGCGGAGCGGGCTTTTTAATTA
>JAOTAV010000005.1:318201-350732 GCA_026546445.1 Cyclargus thomasi | reverse complement strand
CCTTAAAAATTAATTAATTGGCAATAATACAAGGTCATAATTAAAAAATACATATAAATAAAAATACAAGCACATACATGAAGAAGGTTACAAAAAAAAACAATTAATAAATATTTTTAAAAATCATAAAATTATAAAAGAAAATTTTTTAAAAACACACAAAATTAAAAATTAAATTTAGGCTTTTAAAAGTCATTGCAGTAATAAAATTAATAATTATTATATAGTCAGGCATGATAAAAACATAAAAATAATAATAAGGATATAAAATGTCTACCATTATAAAATGCAAAAAAAAAAAGAAAATAACAATATAGATTTTTCCCTAAAAATAATACTCATTATAAGATATAATATTATCATTTACGGGCGACCTCTAGTTTTTATGAAAGCACCTAAAATCCGTTACATATTCATTCGCAAAATCAAGAGCGCGCACCACCACTCGAAATAATCATAACTTCCAAACCACTATTAAAAAAAATAGTAAAATTTATGAGTATAAACATGAATAAAAAAAGTAAATTAGCCAAAAGCCTGTAGTCAGTATAACTTGTACGGAACCATCACATGAACGGTTTGTGTTGTTTCACAGTCCCAAACTTTACTTACGTATATCTTTCTTCAGGAAGTGTTCCTGCTGTTTGACCCAGTCGCTGAGGATCCTCACAGCATCAGCCATCTCCCCAGGACGGTGCAGCCCCACCCCCCGTCGCACCACCTCCAGGGTGTCACGGTGATACTCTAGGTAAGCATTCTTCGGAAGGGTCTCCATCACGCGACCGCTCCGAAAGGGATCAAGGTCTGAACTGAACGAGTTTGGTGACGGTCACTGTAAACCTCTAAATAATTCATCGCCTTTTAGGGTTCTTTTTCCAAAGGGTAAAAACCAACTTCCAAAGGAAAAAACAAAAATAATAAACAAAAAAGTATTAAATAATATTTATTCTTTTAATAGTGTCTGTTTCGGAATTCGGTGGGGCATCAGCCTATTTCCGTACACAATCTTAATTATTTACAGTCGGTACCAGCTTACTCATGTAAATGTAAATGACTTGTCTAACTTTGAATTTTTGACTGGTACCGACTTCAAAATTATGAAGATTATTTACGGAAATAGGCTGATGCCTCACTGAATTCTGAAAAAGGTACTATTAAAAGAATAAATATTATTTAATACTTTTATATTATTTTTGTTTTTTTTCTTTGGAAGTCAGTTTTAATGTTTGTTAAAAATAATTATTATTAAACCCTTTTTAGTAATCCAAAATTATAATGCCTATAACCTATAGATAACCACTAGGCATGATACATTTTTTAATGTAATTTAAGGGAGTAGACGGGTAACCTGATGGAAAGCAACTCGCCCATGGACACTCGTAACATCCGAAAAGTTGCATGTGCATTACCAGTTTTTTTATGGGCAGTGGCGGCACAGAATTATTCTAATGAGTACGGCGAGTTACTCATCCATAGTGTAAAAGACCGGCAGAACAACGTCCGTCGGGTTTTATTGTACTAATATATATTTTTTTCGTAAAAGGGACTTTTGTACAAACAAGACGTCCAAGCTTATATGGCAAGCAACGAACTGCTTTTCAGTAAAATCACTTACTGGACGAAACACAGCACGACGCCGTTTCACACCAGTTTTCTGTAAGACCGTCGAAATTTTTTCTCATTTGGTTCAAGAGCATGGCTCCCATACGGCAAATATCTTACTAATATTATTAATTCATAAGTTTGTAAGTTTGTGAGTTTGTGGGTGTGATATTTGTTACTTCTTTACCCTTAAATGACTGAACGAATTCGATTAAATTTGGCTTGGAGCTAGCTGGTATCTTGAATTAGCACATAGAGTCCTTTTTAATCTCGACTAAGCCACGGGTATCGCCGCATGGTATAAATAGTTTTGAATATAAATCAGTTATTACTTTATTATTTTGTTCGTTCTACGTACATATTACATTACTATTTGTAAAGCGCTCTACTGCACACCTTAGCCGCCAGCAGGCTTGTGCCGCCGACACGTATCTTATAAGTGAAGCCAACAACCTAGCTCGCCGACAAAAGTTTGTCGACAAATATCGGTGGCGTCGGCGGCTAAGGTGTGCAGCGCGCCTTGAAACTGACAAATCGCTCGACAAGCAACGGAATAATTATCTTGAATAAAAGTGGGTTCATGAATAAAGCCAAAGTAGCTATGACGATGATGATGATTGATATAATTTGCTTAGTAGCATATGCTTTGGTTTCTTAAAACGACGCCGAAATCTCCAAACGTGTATCTTTAAGGAATAAGGAATTCCATTAGCACCTTGTGAACAGTGGTAGGTATAAAATCTTACTTTTTGGTGCTAAACGATTAGGATACTTATCATCAAACCAAAAATCATCTTAACCAAAATCATATTTCCCTATAAATTTTTAAGGGGTTCTGGGGTATAATAGTGTAGGGGTATGCATATGTAGTACATTTTAATTATTATTTTTTGTAAGTTCAGACGTAGTAATCGTTTCTTAAAATATTACTTACATTCAACATGGGAAAAGGATATAGCAAAGAGGAAGTTGTAGTCTCTCAGAACGTCTCAGTTCAGGCAGAGATGAGCAGACAAAGTTTCAGTACAACAATATTATGTGTAGTAATGGGGTTGATGGTATTTTTGGCATTGGTGATATACGGTCGGTATCGTATTAAAAATTGGGTGACGAAAATGTTAAACGAATTGTAGAGCAATTCCTTTGCAATATTGCTATTACGACCTCTTTATCGAAGGCAATATCTCAAATACGATAATAGCTAGATAGTTGGAATTTTCACAGATGGTGTATTTTTGTTACCCATATTACTAAAAATACTAAAACCAAAATAAATATACAGTCTTAGGCCCGGTTAACATTTAATTTAGTACAGTAGCGAGTTAACAAAACGGGCAACTAAAAAATTAAGTGACGTTCAAACGTACGCGAGTCAAGTAGTCATAAGTTGCCGGTTCGATAACAAGATAAATCTTCATAAATTGCTCAATTACTGCCTACAAACTAATTACATTCAATATTTTACTTAACTAATGACCTATTGTAATAACATTTTTGATAAATTAAATATTATAATATGAACTGTACTAAACTAAAACGTCTACACGCTGGTGAGTTAAGTTGGCGTGGCGCGGGAGACGCGAGAAGGGTAACACTTCGCACTTAACTCGTCAAAAAATAGGATCGCGTTCTATTTAAGCCAACTCAATTAACAACTTACAGCTTAACTCGATTTTACCGTTCAAACGTCAAAAATAACTAAACTCGCCGATCACGCAAGTTAACTCGCAACTTAACTAAATTAAGTGTAAATCGGCCCTAAGCTACGGAGGGTTATGGTGCGCGGGTGACGGGTCTGACGTCGTCGGCGGCTGCGGGCTGGTGCGGGCGGCAGACGCTGTGCTTACATTAGCCGTCGCATGCTGGGGTCCCAGGAACTGTCGACGTTTAATCGTTTTGGCGCTGACTAAGCCACGGATGTTTCTAGATGGTGTCGGGCTTACTCTTGTGAATGGAGCCATGTGTTAAGGGTTACGTACTTGGATGTGTATTAAATATGTGTATCATATAATAAAAATCTTAAATGCGTGTATAGTATAAAAGTATTAAATATATTTCTGCTGTCTTGGTACCCGTAGTACCCGTAACACAAGTCCCTCTGGTACTCACCACGGGACCAGACTAACGTGGTGTGAAGCGTCCATAGATATAGATATATTATGCGGACGCTTGAATAACGAACATCAGTGATAACGAAGAGGCTGCATTCGATTAGAAACTAACTTTTGCTCTCGACTACGTCCGCACAAAAGTTATAAATTATGCCGTTTTTTCGACTCCTATTGGTCGTAGCGTCATGTTATACAGCCTACATCCTTCCTCGACAAATAAACTAACCGACACAAAAATAATTTTTCAATTCCGGTCAGTAGTTCCTGAGATTACCGCGTTCAAACAAACAAAGAAAAAATCTTTTTAGCTTTATATTATTATAAATAATAACTAATAAGTAATAATAAGTTTATAGGTATACATAGAAAATAAAAGTACAAATATTCATGTTATGTTTCCAAGGGAGGTTTATAAGAAATTTCATACGAGTATTTTCGAATTCGACGCAAAGCCGCAGGTAAAAACTAGTTATTAATACAAATGTAAAGAACTCGTTAAATCCTTGGCATTTGTAAGACCGCTGTCGAGCTGTCAGGCTCGCCTAATAGATACTACAACCCGAACGCCGTTTGTCCATAGCCGTCACCGTCACGCTCATCGTGCAAGCGCATCCGCATATACGCCGCGCATTCATTCGCCGTCGGATAGCAAATGTGCGTACGAGCTTTTGTTCTGCTCAGTGCGAATTGGTTATCGCCTTATCTAGGGCCTATAGTTGCCCATGAGACACGACGAAGCGGAAAACATACTGATCGGACGCGACATACGGACGCGACTGACAGCCGCGATAATAATTGAACTATTGTGCAAACTATAAGGCGTAAGTCGTTTTGTATCTGTTGTCAGCCCCGTCTGTCGTCAGTCGCGGACGTTTTTGTATGGGCTGTCAGCGGCGTCCGTTGTTTTCAGCTTAAGTCGCGTCCGCTACATGTCACTGTATGACGTAGGTGACAGGTTTCATTTTGCTCTACGTGCTACAGATCGGCGACGACACGGACGCTAGAGCAATGTCGCCAGAAAATGAAACCTATAGTCTGGATCATAAAGTTGCATTTTATCGGTCCAAAATAATCTCGTTGACGATGACCGCGTTCTATGGACAAACGGACGAACGCTAAACGTGGTGAATAACTTATCGATTTCTAACCACGTAGGGTTACAATCACCAACTGAAAACTGACGTCTATATTATACAGGGTGTAACAAAAGTAAGTGATAAAACTTTAGGCAACGCGGCATGTAAGAGGTAAGCAATCGTTAGAGGTAAGCCGCCTTACCGAGAAGCGCTTAGTGGGCAGTGGGACGCAAAGTCAGTAAAAGTAAAAGCATTTCGTTCTTCGCAGTATTTGATAACTAGGCGGTAAAGTGTTTTCCGACATAAGACGAACAACCGATGCCGCCACTGGGTACTGTACTGGTGTTTGTAGTGGCGAACAGCAAAATGACCTGTAGTCTAAGCAACTAATGTTATATTTTTATATCATTTACGGGCGCAAGCCTATCCATTCTATGATTTGAGAAGACGTCTCGTTTTAACGAAGTGTCCCCTTGCGGACCTTAAAACTATGCCGACGCAGCGTAACGCAACCCAATGGTGCCATTGGGTTGCGTTACGCTGTGTCGCTTACCGTCGTCCCTATGTCAACGCTGCAATGTTTTCCATATATTGTCATAATATGTCCCCTTGCTGTGTTGCGTCGTCGCATGCGACGTTTCTACGGAGCTACGGAGAAGAGACAAAACAAGAGGAAGGGTTAAGCGATGTCGAGCCCATAACGCAAACCCTGGTGTTGATTTCGTGCGTCGACACAAGGCCGGTATGGCATAGATTGCGTTGATCAGTTTATAACGATATTTAATGTGCAAGCGAGCCGCCGGAAAGCAACTGCCGTCACCATTGGACACTCCTGACATCCGTATATATGTATAGTGCGCTGCCGGCCTTTATGATGGAATAGGGAATGGGAATAGAGATAGGGGGAATTAGGGAAGTTCGGCCAGCGGTAAACTCACTCACTGGACGAAGCACAACACAACGCCGTTTCAGGCCAAAGTCCAGGTGCGACGATGCAACGCACTAGTGAGATAAGCTGCTTATACCCCCCTAACCCAACATGACCCTGTAATATATACAAGAATACATGTCACGAAAACCATTATTCTTTTGTGTGTAAGATTAATCGAGTGAAAATACCGCCAGAATAACCTGATTAGTGAGCTAATACAACTAATGTGATGACTCGACGTATTTAGGAGCAAAAAAAGATACCTTATTTAGCAACTATTTTGTTTTTTTTCTGTAACTAAGCGGGTTTTCGTATGGATATAACCTGATGGATAATGTATGTAGAATTATATAATCCAAGAGGAACTATTGTGTGGCTATTATAAGTTGAACCTAGCATTTATTTTTACAAGCAACATTATTCCGACGCAGTCCTTTGTTTTCGCTTAAAACTGCACTACAATAGGTAAGATGCGTGTAAGACAAAATTTATTAAATGATAATTACTATGGTAGCTGGCTAAAAGATATACAGAATGACAAAAAATCTCTAAATTCTGTTGAGAACTAAATAAGATATTAACGATTTAAGTTCTCTCGATCTAAGTAATCTCTTTCTCTCAAAACGTAATGTAGTATGAACTTTGTATGCAGCTTATGGACTTTGACGTCACAATCAATATCTTTCTAACTGACTACTTTAAAGGCTTGTAACTTTGTTGTTTTCAATTTTATCAAAATCATCGTGTTTTTAAATAACGATAGATTTATTTCAACAAAGAATAAAAAATCAGGCATATTCTCTATTGAATTTCATGATTTCGATACTTGATCGTGAGTTAATGGTCTTTTAGTTTATGTGAGACATGACAAATAAATAATATTTTTATAAAAAAATATAAAAATACCACATAACAAGATATGAGAAACAGGATTTTGTCCATTCATCGGATATTCGTTATTATACATCAGGTAGTTTGATATTGATTATAGCAAAAAAATTATACTTCGAATTACACACATTGTATTTGATTTATAACAAACAACACTTTTTCCTATAAATCTCAATAAGAATAACACTTTACTTTTTACAAAAACCTGTTTAGGTCTCATGATCTGATAAATTTTCATAATCTTTTCGCCACTACAATTGTGTGATACCTTACCTACAAAATTTTTGAATTTGGTACCTACAAAATTTTTGGAAGGTTCTTTCTAGGTTCAACTTACAGTAGCCAGGCTATAACTACCTTTGCGTATCTATAAGGCCGGCAACGCACCTGCAACTCTTCTGATGTTGCTAGTGTAGTTGCTTTCCATCAGGTAACCCGTTTGCTCGTTTGCCCCCTTATTTTTTAATAAAAAAATCTAGTAACTTCGTAGCAAAAGCGTAGCAGTGCTACGAAAAGACCGTGCTGCATCGTAGCACCGCTACGGGTTGTCTACGAACTGAAAAGTCGGAAATTACATAAGGTGTAAAGAGCGCTTAATATCTAATTTACATACATTTTGTTTGGCGATCCATCTAAGAAGAAAACGTGTAGGTCTTCGCTAAGCCCCCTAGACTGTTAACACAATCTTCAATATTCATTGATTTTCGATATCTTTCTATTCTTTCATTAAATCCCGAAATCCACGATCAAATTGTACATGACATGAGATAATGTGGACTTCATGTTGCCAAACTATAAAGTATAAATCCATACAATTGGCCAGTGTAGCCAACACCGGCCAATTGTATGGATTTATCGTTGGTATTTGGCATCGAGCATAGAACCAAAAGAGCGGAAATGTTATTTTAGTTTTGTTCGGAAAAAAATCGGCCCAAAGCCACTACGCTCTGATCGGTCGGAAGTATCGGGGTTTGTACACTCACGTCTCTTATTGGTGCGTACTGTTTTAGTGTGAGTGTTAGTTGGTTGGCGGTTAATTTATCAGTGCCGAAACACTGATAAGTTTCTGACATGGATGGCCCACATTACTTCTCTATTGGTTATATGCTCGATGGTATTTGGTTATGCCCGGGACACACGAGGCCAGCTTTTCGAGCCAAGATAGCAAGCAAGTGCTAGTAAGCTAGCAACATAGTACCTCTGGCGTTGTGTAGATAAAACTAGTCATTTCTAAGTTAGTAAACTAGTTGTCAAACCAGGACCAGCCAGCCAAGAGCCAGCTAAGATCCTGTATATCTCTTTGGAACATTGTCTAAGGTTTGTATATCTGTCTGGAACATAGTCTAAGATCTTGTATATCTGTCTGGAATATAGTCTAAGATCCTGTATGTGTGTCTAGAACTTAGTCTAAGATCCCGTAAATCTGTCTGGAACATAGTCTTAGATCTTGTATATCTGTCTCTAACATAGTCTAAGATACTGTATATATGTCTCGAACATAGTCTAAGATCCTGTATATCTGCTTGAAACATAGTATAAGATCTCTCCATCATCGACAGTGGCAGCAGCCGCGCCGGCAGTGCTGACCGCAGCACCCGCGGCTCCAACACCACGCTCAACGGTGACGAGGACAGCATCAACGTCGTCGTCAGGTCAGTCAGTCAAAAGTTAGTCAATCAGAGCTGAAAAAGGTATTCACCATTCGGTCAGTCAAGTCAGACCTAGGCAGACAAAAGGTCTGACAGTAACTTTGTAAGTTTGTCAGACGAACTAAAATATATTATAAAGGCAACCTGGCTGACTCAATGTAAGTCCGCGTTTAAAGTGGATTCATTACAGTCAGTCTGTTAAGCATTTAAAGATACTAGCGTCAATAACATTGTAAGGGGACGAACGGAGCGAGAATTTATTTATTATTATGGTAGGCTTCTTTCTGATGATAACACAGAAATTTAATAAAGCGTTTTTGAATCATCTCTATGCGATCGACATATTAATGGTAAAAAGGGCTCCACACCTGCGAGGCATACTCAAGATGACTTCTGACATATGTGCAGTACAAATTTTTAAATGTTTTCCCTTCACTAAAACAGTTGGACATTCGCATCACAAACCCTAATGCCTTGGAAGCTTTATTAATAATAATCGCCTCAATCTGAATATCGAAAATTAATTTTGAATCATGAAGAACCCCGAGATCACGAACATAGTTTGGCCTAGATAAGATTTGGCCTGCAAGTGAATAATTCGCGGTTATAGTAAAACGTTTGCGAGAATATGTAATTATTGAACATTTGCTAGGATTAAGGTCAAGCTTATTAATTAGACAATAATTTTCAAGGTTGGAGAGATCTGATTGGAGGTTAAGCACGTCAATAGGTGATGTTATGATAGAATAAATTTTCATATCGTCCTCGAAACACAATAGATCTGCAAATTTTAAGCAAGAGGCAATATCGTTCACGTAGATTATAAAAAGGAACGGCCCGAGCAACGAGCCTTGAGGCACACCACTCGGAATGGGGGCCCAAGAACTCTATATACCACTCACCGTTCATGTTTGTGGTACACTGTACAGTGTAACTATAAGAGCATTCAGCTGGGGATTTTGCGTAGTGACTTAAGTATATGTGTAGATGTGTTTAAATATAAAATAATAATAATTTAATACATAACTTTGAAAATATAGTATTATGCTACTAACGACATCTATGCGTTAAGATGCGCGACTGTAAAGATACTAAACTGAGTATCCACATTCCACCTGCGGATACTCAGTTTAGTTCATCTCAAAAGTGTTTTATTTAAAAAAAAATATTTAAAAGAAATCTGTATCGGTCCCTGTAAACTTTGAAAAACCCAACGGTACAGGTCACATTACTTCAAAAATCTCATGAGCCTCCCAACTAAACTTTAAAAATTTAGCTTTTATTTTGATTCCATTAACCAAAATGTATTACTATGCCTCTTGTCCATACTAATATTATAAATGAGAAGGTGTGTTTGTTATTTTGTTCTTCCTTTACACTTTCCGCCTAATAATAACTCTACTTATTCTAAAAGGCTCCACTATTCGATCTTTGACCGCCACTTTGTACTGTTCCTTGAGTTTAATTGTAACTTTGCCTTGATATACATGATAAAATTTTTTTATCTATCTCCCCGCTTCCCATCCCCAGGGTGCGTCCCCTCAACGACAAGGAGCGAGCGGTGAGAGAACGCGAGGTACTGGAGTTTCCGGGCAAGGGGCAGGTGATCTGCGCCGCGCCGGGACAGAAGCCCAAGGTGTTCTCCTACAACGTGGTCTTCGAGCCTGCTGCCACGCAAGTATGATGTTGGGAGTACTGTCAAGTGCAGAGTGAAAGAGAGCGATGAGGGAATGCGAGGTACTGGAGTTCTCGGGCAAGGGGCAGGTGATGTGCACCGGGACGGAAACCCAAGGTGTTCTCCTACAACGTAGTCTTCGAGCCATCTGCCACGCAGGTATAGTCGTCTGGCTAAACTGAGTTTGCGAAATTTCTCGAGCTCACAGTAAATCTCTGGAATGGGCTATTGCCAGCAATCTTTTCGAACTAATAAGACCCGGGAGGTTAGCCAAGATCTAAACGTTTTCGTTTCTATGTAGAATCGCCAAAAAAATGTATTGACGACATAAGCGTTTGTTACGCCTCATATCATTTCGAAGACTTATAGATATTTGAATTTGATACATTTTGTTGCAAAAAAAGAGTGTATTTTTACACCAAAAATCATAAAAATAGGATTTAACAATCGTCTTTTTAGCAAGTTTTTATTGTGTTTTCCTGGTGGTCGGTATAAAACATTGAAATGGAATCTAAGGTATCGAATGAATTATTAAACTATCTTTTAAAGATCGTAGCGCTATTGAAATTGGCAGTTGTATTAAGTTCTGAAGACAATACAGGATAACAAAACCATACTCCTGTTATCCTGATCTGATGATCATTCCACGATGGAATATCGTGTTCTGGCTTTCTAGAAAGGTTCTGTAATGATCTTGATTCACGATTAAGTTACAAAGCATGTTTTTGAAACTTCTTTGGCTCGCTTAACCTTAAGTGCATAACTGAGTTGAAATATCTGTAATTTGTTTCTTGCAGGAGGACGTACTGGAGTATTCAGGTGTGAAGCGTCTGCTGGAGATGGCAGTGGAGGGTTTCTCGGCGACGGTGCTGTGCTACGGACAGACCGGCTCCGGCAAGACGCATACCCTTACAGGACCGCCTGGACTCGTGAGTACCAATCGATACAAATATTATAGTCAAGTGTGTTTATGTGTCTGCTGGAGATGGCGGTGGAGAAGTTCTCGATGTCGGTGCTGTGCTCAGACAGACGTTTCAGCAAGACGCATACCTTTACAGGACCGCCTGGAATCATGAGTACTAATTATGCCCTGCCAAAGGCAAGGATGTAGCTAATTAGATTAATAGCCCCTTTCCACATGCATACGGTCACCGCACGACAACCGAACCATATTGCATCCGGGTTTACATGAACATTACTGAGACGGTTACAGTGTTCATAGTGTAAGCACGGGCGACACCGCACGGTTGTCACGCCATGTGCAAACTCTCATAGTTGCTCATACATTACGCGACATGGTGACCGTGCAGCCATCGTGTGCATGAGAACAGGGGCAGAGGGTAATCGCTTATTTGTCGCGTTGTTATTTTCCGACTTCCGTCATTTTTTGTCGTATACAACCACTCGTATTGCCGTCTCTCGGACATTGGTACGTAGAAATGTCCGAGAGACGGCAGTTGCTTTTCATCAGGTGACTCGTCTACCCGTTTGCTCACTAATTTCATAAAAAAGTTAGTGGAAAATTTTGCCACATCGAAAACTAATAAACTATCTTTACTTAACATTTCACAACTTGCACATATCGGGCTCAACTTTTTACATTCATCCGTCACCTTAATGTTTTTTACATCGATTTTTTTCGATATTTAGAAAAACAAACGCAAACTTGTCTTCGTTGGGTATTGTTTGTTCATCAAATATTCATCCACTATTATATGCAGCTGGCGTACCTCATCGATTTTTATGTAATACCCTTTGACCTAAAATATTTAAAAGTGAGCAAATAACTTTAAAAACATCAAGTAGATATTAACGTGTCTTTATCAAATTCCAATTCTTTTCCATGTATGATTAAGTAACGAAATCTGAAAACGGCTATAAGTAAACTGATATAATTAATTTAAGTAAGTAGTAACTAAATTTTAACTTGCAAATTGCTACTAAATTTTGTGTTTACATGCAATTAATAACTTAAAATTTAGTTACCTACTTAATACGTATAAACAAGACATTAGGCCGGTTTACATTTAAATAAGTACAGTAGCGAGTTAACACAACAGTCAGCTAAAAATTAAGTAGTATTTAAGTGACGTTTAAACGTAGGCGAGTTAAGTAGTCATAAGCTGCTGGTTCGATAACAAGATCCAAACAAGAAGAGTCTCCATAAATTGCTCAAGTACTGCCAAGAAACTTATTAAATTTAATATTTTACTCAACTTTTTGAAAAATTTTAATACAATAGGTATTTATACCTATTGTATTAAAATTTTTCATAAATTAAATAATATAATATGAACTGTACTTAACTCAGATGTCTACACTCTGGTGAGTTAAGTTGGCGGGGTGCGGGAGAGGGGTAGCACTTCGTACTTAACTTGCCAAAAAAAAGGATCGCGTTCCACTTAATTAAAAACTCACAACTTAACTCGAATTTACCGTTCAAATGTCAAAAATAACTAAACTCGCCTAAAGCGGAAATTAACTCGCAACTTATTTAAATCAAGTATAAATCGGCCTTTAGTCGTGATCCGTCAAGTAAGTTTGACATAACCCGACCAAATTACTTAGATCCACGATCTGTATCTGTTTCAACTTCTCTGATTGTACCAGGCTCTTATTAATCACGCTAAACCAGTAATTTCCTACAGACAGCGTGACGCGGTCGCGTGACACCTCGTTATGTGTTTCCCGTACATACCACCACACACACATTACGTCCAAGGTTGCCTAATGGACATTACATAGAGTGTTATCTTTACGGAATTTTCGTTTGTGTACCAATGCCATGTCCATTACGAGGACATGTTAATTGTCTTTTTTGATTGTCAGTAAAACCGGTGAATAGGACTGATTTATTTTAATAGAAAGCACTATTTTGACATCATCAGACAAGTTGGGTCATGTATTTCATCTATATGGAACTATGGACACATTAAGTAGTCATGCATCGAAGATTGGTGCAAAGCCACTAGCCAGTTAACGGATTTACGTCGGCGGCGTCTAAACCTACAATACATTGTATTATTCAATATAATTGAAAGACGGTTTAATTTCAAACGATTAATTACATTGCCAAATAATACAAACTGTCCGCGTACTTCTCACTAATACGAAAAATATTGAAACCGACTGAAAAATACTGACCCTACTCGATGCAATATAAAAATATAGTGCAATAAAAATTAAACTCACTCCAACTTTTCCGCCATCTTTGCGAAACCTTCAATATTAACTTTAAACGATCAATTATGTTGTAAAATACGTGATATTGTCAATAAAATTGGTCTGCCTTAGCTGCCTTCTGACTTCTGTTGACTGAGTTTTATATAATACGACCAAATGACTTAATTCCGCAATCAGGCTATTAGACAACTTTTCTGATAGTATAAACACACTTCTGACTTTAGATCTTAAAAAGCGTTTCGTCGAGACTCCAAGAGCAATTTAAAAAAAAAACTACGTATCAATATCCTGTGACAATATCTAAAGTTGGAGAAGCACCCAGCACCAACTTATCCTGACAACTAACTAAAAATGGGCAGCTAGACATAATCTCGTTATTCTTTTGTGTTTGAAAAACCGACCATATTAAGTTCATCTGTCGTTTGTCTAAGAATTTTCTCGAGAGGCGATGTTAACTATTCCATCTTCCATTTCAGGTAGAGAGCGGTGCGTCCCCGTACTCGGATGATCACGGCTTGGTAGTGCGCTCCTTCGTCCACCTGTTCCGTCTGATGCGGGACCGACCTGACTACGACTTCGTGCTGAAAGCCTCCTTCCTGGAGATATACAATGAGAAGGTGAGGAGAGAGTCAGTAGACTAGTCAGTGTACTCAGAGTACCGAAAAATATAGATTTCTTTTAAGAAAATCCGATGTTTTAGGTAGAGTCCTAAAAGTTTTGTCTTTGGACTAGTAGACAAAATATGAATAATATGAAATATGCCTAATTTTCAATTATTTATTTAAATAAATCTAGCTTTATTGGAAAACGATGGAGTCGAATATGCTTTTTGATAAAATTAAAAATAACAAAGTTATAAGCTTTTAAAGTTGGCAGTTAGAAAGGGAGATTCGATATCGACTGTGACGTCAAAGTCTATAAACTGCTTACAAAGCCAAAAAACAATAAAAACAAATATCTCGGAAAACCTTGTATAAAATACCCAAGTCAGGCGCTCTCTAACTAGTGTATCTTTATATTGAGTTTCCTTCGAAAATCCAGCGTTATACCCATAATTTTCAGGTAATAGACCTGCTGAATCCTGGCAGCGCTCGCAAGCCGCTACAAGTGCGCTGGTCGAAGGAGACGCGCAGCTTTTACGTGGAGAATCTCTTCACTGTCGACTGCGAGGAGCTGGACGACCTGTTCGCTGTGCTGGAGGAAGGTTGGTGCCTTGTCAAACACTCTAAAATGACTGCCCGGCTACACATTTTCCGAATTTCTGTTCAGAAAAATTCAGACGGCCGTCAAATGATGATCTAAAATAACGTTCTGTTTCAGGCATGCGTAACCGAGCTGTCGGTTCACACGCCATGAACGCCACCTCTTCCCGATCTCACTCCGTCCTGAGTGTCAGAGTGACGCGCGCGCCTAGCGGCGGGGGACCAGCGACCAGGGGCAAGATACACTTCGTGGATCTAGCTGGGTCGGAGATCACCAAGAGGACCCACAGTACCGGCAAGACCTTGGAGGAGGCGAACAATATTAACAGGAGTCTCATGGTGTTAGGTAAGACCTCGAAGAAACCGTCAATTTGTTCAGCTCCTTTGCTATGTTTAACTTTAGTTGTTAAGTTGCGTACAAATAAAGAATTATCTATTTAAGACCTGTGGCGTACCTGCCATTTTCATGCTTATATAGTTTAAACCAGCTACTAGAGAACTTCGTGGACGTAGATCTGTCAGAGATTACGGAAAGGACCTTGGAGGAAGCGAACAATATTAACAGGAGGATCTTATGGTGTTAGGAAATGATAAGATTTTGCTGACAGTCATTTTTTTACCCGACTGCGCTAGAAGGAAGAGTATGTTTTTCGGGGAGTGTATGTATGTACCTATAATTGTTTGGCACGCTCTGCAGCCTAAACGGTTTGATGGATTTTGGCTTGATAGGCGTCGTTATATTCGTATTTTCTGTAAGAGTGACACTAGGTATATTAAAATATGAAAAAAAAATGGCGGACTTTTGGCGACAAATTCGAATATTGCATTAAGATGCAACAGTCTCTGCAGTCGGGTTTCTTTGTTTGACATATGACGGGTCCGCGCTAGATGTCTATAATTTCGTCCCTCTTTTCCAGGCTACTGCATAGCCCAGCTTAGCGATGGCCGAAAGAAGGGTCACATCCCGTACCGGGACAGCAAGCTCACCAAGCTGCTTGCTGACAGTTTAGCTGGAAACGGTGTCACGCTTATGGTGAGTTATTGATAGTGTTGTGGCGGTACCGGCAACAAGTGCCATAATCCTGCATCACGCTATCGAAGATTTGTAAGTCCGGCAATCATATGGTTTTCGATCTGAATGGGTGTATCAGCTCGCTCGGTCGGAAGATCTTCCTTTCAGGCTACCACGCATATTTCCATAGTCTGGTTGGGTGAGGTCGAAATGGGATAAGTAACTCTTTCGTGCAATAGTTAGCAATCTTATCAGGCTGCTGGGTAACAGCTTGGCCAGAAAGAACATCATTTTAGGTAAAGAAAGTGCAGCTAGTAACTACAATTTCTTCTTGTCTGTACTTACAGACTGTCCTTAAATTGGCCAGTAGGGTGCGATCCCATGGCCCCTTGTGAGGTGGCAGCTTTATACACATCCATTCTTACTCCAGACTTAAGTACCTACTAATATTATAAATGGAAAAAATGTTTGTTTGGTTTGATTTTTGGCATTCTCTTACATATAAGCTAGTTACTTTTGATCTTTAAAAACTTCCACACGATCGAAGACGCTGGAAAAAGGTAGATTTTCAGGAAAATGATAAAATACTTTACTCGTATTAAAGTGTTTTCGCATTACGCACACTTTTAGGGCAAAGCGGAAGATTTCGAACCAAATAATATTTCAGATAGCGTGCATATCTCCGAGCAAGTCCAACATCACGGAGACCATCAACACGCTACGGTACGCTGCCAGAACCAAGAAGATTAAGTCCAAACCCGTCGTCAAGATGGTAAGGAAAGTTTTAAATCACACCTTCTATTATAATTGGAAATTGGATTCGAACCACATCTCTTATTTTATTTTCATACAAAAAAAAGAAATAATGTCTAAATTTTTCTTCCGTAAAAACTGTGTTGAGCATGTAAAAAATCGTTTCTACGCGGTGCGTCTGCTCTTTGGCACGACGTGACGGTCGCACTAGGTTATAAGAGAAAAGGAAGGGAGGGTGCGCACAAACTTGGACTAATCCTGCGTAACAATGAGACCGAAACCACTGTGGGAGTTTTTACTGTGGGAGATTAATATTATTACTTAAACGTTTAAATATTTAATCATGCAAAATCCAAATGTTTGACTAAATTTTCGGTCTCGAGCCCCTGGTGTATTTTTTTTTGTCCAGGACGCGCGAGACACTCTCATCTTGAGTCTGAAGCGGGAAGTGGACGCGCTACAGGCGGAGAACCAACATCTTCGTGCAGCGCTCGTCACAGTAGACTACAATACTGACGGACGTGAGTTATGACTAATGAGTATATCTTAATATGTATAATTCTTGTGTGAGTGTGTATGTCACTGATGAACTCCTCCTTAATGACTATACCGATTTTGATACTTTTGATTTTATTAAATTTTACGGTATCTTCGTGGTATTCACAAGCACACGCACACATAGGACCGCGCGCACAACTGAGTTGAGCTATATATATGCTAATTCCACATTACTACATTACTTCCAGGCCAGATTAGCTCCCCAGTAGACAGCGATAAGCTGTACACTCTTCCCCGCGGTGAACTAGTCCAGCTCACCCGCCTGCACATGGCAGAGGAGGCGGCTCTGAGAAGGGAGAATACTGAGCTGTACGCGATGAGAGATCAGCTTTTGAGAGACCACCAGATGGTCAGCAGAGAGAACGAGAGACTTCTGAAAAAGCTGGAGGATGTTAACTCGTGAGTTTCTGGTGCCATTGATTAAATTGTCATTTGCAAATTTGCAGACCTATGTCATTTGGTTGGATTGTGTCAACGTTAATGATCTGACGGTGAAATAATACAAGCAAATTACGTAGGTCCATCATCTGCCTTTGGAACTTTAATGTAGATGGGGTACAATTAGAACGATGGACCTTCGAATTGATTGAACGACGCTGCTTTAAAATATGAACGAATCTTAAGACTTCGATCACATAGCTGCCTCTGCTAGGTGTAGTTTTGAAATAAATTCTTCTTAATGATGCTTTAAAAAATAGCGGTAATAGTTTCGATACTTGTAGTACCCCTATGACATCATACCCTATCGGTCGTCACGAAGAGCTTTCTTACCTTTTTTCTGCCAGAAGCAACGAATCATCACACAACGAATGTTTATCGATTATAATAAAAATTAAATTGTTTGTAGGGCTATGTTTGGGATGAGCTGATGACCACCAGGTCAGTCGTTTGCATGTGCACGGTTGAAAAAAAAACATGATTCACTTTATTATCACGATTGGCAAATTCTAACAAACTTAACACTGCAATGACTGCATGATACATGAGTGCAAAAAATCCATTCGAGGTTCAGAATAACAGAGGTATATTAATACCTCTCTTAATCCGTTTGTATTAGAAAGGGTCATTAACATAATTTGGTCGGGTTATGTCAAACCCAGCAGACAAATCGCTGAGTGCCAGCGCGCGTTACTTTGTATAACCCGTTCAAAGTTAATTATGCCTTCCACTCTAAAATTTTGCTGATAGGGATTTAAAATGTTACACTATTAAGCTGAAAATATTTGACTATACAATACAATTATAAGCAACTAGAGTAAATTACATAATAACTTTGCACTGTGTTTCAGGGTTTGTGTTCGCTCACCTATAATCCCTGCGAGGCCAGCATACTCCGACACCAACAATGAACCAAATGTATGGACCAATGTGATCAGCGCTACCAATAGTGTAACTAGCGATAAGAATTAAAATATAACTGTCTATTTTGTATATCAGTTTGCTATGCTTCGACGTTAACTAACTTAACGTTAACCGGCACAACTGGAGAACCAACCCCCTATTCTCTATTTCCATTCCATATCCCCTTAATGTAGCCTTTGGCACAAATGCTGGCTGGCTTCGAAAAAATGGCTCGATTGGGCCAAGAAAAAACTAGCTAGAAACAGCATTGTGGTGTGTTCCGTCAAGTAACTGAATTTACCAAGAAGCCAACTTCTTTACAACGCATTCCCTGTCCCTGAATTAAAAAAAAAGCATCTTGAAAGGTCAGCACCACAATCTCAAATTTTGATGTTTTTAATGGCTGTAGTTGAATGGCTGAACAATAGTTGCTCCTCATCAGGCATGATTTGTTTTCACTCTATGAAACTTCTGATCTACTTTGGAAGTTATTAGATTGTGAATGGGTTATCATAAAGAATAGGTGAACAGCTCTTTTCCATAACTAATATTCTTTAAAAAAAAATAGTTAATTTAATTTTGCTAATTTCCAAGTGTAAACAATAATCTAAAATGTTTTTGCTTTTCTTGGTAGACATTTAAAGTGTTTTAAATAGTATGAATAATATATTTTTGTAAGCTTTGTGTACATAGTATTTTAAAATAAGTGTTTATTTTTCAGTAATATAATAAAAGAATATACATAAAATATAAGTCTTGCAGTTTGAAATAGTTTAGGATTTTTAGACAATAAATAGCTTAAATGAAATGTGGATAATAAAAATAAATCATGGAGATGTTTTTTACTTTAAAAAAGTTGCTTAAACTGATAGAAATATTATGTTAAAATTCCGATCATCACTGCCAGTGGCCACATCAAAATCAATTAAAATGCTATTACTTTAGAACAAAGTAATAGGTTTCATTTTCTAGAGACATTGGTCTAGGAACGCTGCTGCTTTGTAGTGGCATAGAGCAAAATTAAACCTATAGCTCATATCATAGTAAAGTTTTATTTGACAACCTCTGTAGCTCAGTTGGAAAGCATGTTGGTAGCTAGACCAGGGGTCACTGGTCAAATCCCACTGACAGAGCAAAAGTTTTTCAATGTTCCTGGGTCTTTGTATGAACTATGTGTATCATATAATAAAAATCGTAAATATGTTTATAGTATGAAAGTATTAAATATATTTCCATTGTCTGTCTGATACCTATAACACAAGTCCTGCAGGTACTTACCATGGGACCAGACTTACATAGTTACACTACAAGCGTCTAAAGATATAGATATTATTATTATCTTTATTCGAGTCATTGTGTGTCGTGGCCAGTGGCAGCAAGGATTAGAATGTTACTTTTACTTGGCTGACATGGCTTAGTATTACCATCAAATTGAGTCTACAATTATTGTCCTGGGTTTACATATAAAAATGTTATACAAATTACGAGTTTACCACATAAAAATGTTTATTTTTCAATTTCTTATAAGTATTAATCATTCCAACTTACAAAGTTCATATAATTTTACATCTAGGATATAAATATTCCTATTATCCTAGATCAAGTTACTGCTAGTGTCTTCTGAAACCATATTTTTTTCTCTCGTAGAACAGATCAGTCTTAGAACTGCCCAGGTTCACAATTTTGGGACATCCATCTCTCTGAAAAAACATAAAAATTATGTAGCAACTTGGCAATATATTTACAATGCACATACTAAGATATCTTTTTTGATTGGACATCTATGCATATTTTAACATTAGGCATTTGCACAAGGCAAATGTTAGCCCTACCAGCTCCCTAGGCTGCTGGAATTCCTGCATGTTATTTAAATTCAAATATATATAGAAAAATTAAGCCCTGCAACACCTGTAAATGGCCCCAGCGTCACGCCACCCCCTAATACCGCTATTTTTGCAAAGAGTAACAAAATATGACCAATGAAAACTTGTTAAAGTCTATAGACCTAGGCAGAAACTTACGTCTTTCTCTTGAATAGTACATTCCTTGCAGTAATAAGCATCAGAAACTCCTGGGCCACCGCAAATAACGCATCTTCCTTGATAGGAGCCATAGTTGCATTCATCACAAATTCGCACCAAAGTACAGGGACGCACGTATGAATCACAAATTACACATTTGCCATCACACTTTTCACATAAACGGCCAATAGCTGAAACGGAAAAGGTTTTTTTTATCAGCTAAATACCATAAAATCATCTAAACTACCGACGATTTGGTTAGGCTAATGTACATACCGACACCGGGTTGTTTCCTACAAAAGATTAAATCTGGATGATGCTTTGCCATTATTTATTGTTTTTTTTACACAAACAGCGTTAAAATAACTTCGACTTAACCTCAATTTTCTGTTGAAAAATTCAAAACAACGCCGAAACGCAAACCAAATTGCAAAACAAATTGACAAATTGATTATCTGTCAATGTCATTTGTCCTAATACCTATGACATTACTATTTTTACGTTAAGATTTAAGGCCTAGCTTACATTTAATTAAGTACAGTAGCGAGTTAACAAAACGGTCAGCTAAAAATTATGTATTAAGTGACGTTCAAACGTAGGCGAGTTAAGTAATCATAAGTTACTGGTTTGATACAAGATAAGTCTCCATAAATTGCTTAATTACTGGCTACAAACTAAATTTAATATTTTACTCAACTTAAGGCCTATGATATTAAAATTTTTGATAAATTAAATATTATAATTGAATTGTACTAAACTCAGACGACACGCTGGTAAGGTAAGCTGGCGGGGTGCGGGAAACGTGATAGAAGTATCACTTCGCACTTAACTCACCAAAAAATAGGAATCGCGTTCTATTAAAGCCAAATAATTAACTTGGCAAACAACTTACAACTTAACTCGATTTTACCGTTCAAACGTCAAAAATAACTAAACTCGCCGATCGTGCAAGTTAATTCGCAACTTAATTGATTTAATTTCTAGCTGACCGTTTTGTTAACTTGCTACTGTACTTAATTGTAAACCGGGCCTTATGTCTTATATATTTAATAATAATACACGTATTGAGTTGATATATACGAGTAGTTTACTAAATTTTAACTTCATCTTAAGCTACTAACTGCATGTAAACACAGTATTTAGTAGCAAGAGCTCTCGGCGAGAGTATAACCTCCATAAGGGCAAGTGATACAACTTCAAAAAACGTGCTATTATGTATTCCCCTCCAAAACTACATTTGAAGTCCTAGCGCTTAATTAAACATATGTAAAGAAATTGACTTAATGATTTGACTACACTAACGTTTTATTTTGATTTTAATTAGACTTTGAGCTTGAGGATGAATAACGCTAGATTTTGTTTTCCTCTCTTTGTTTCACTGGCAATGTTTAAATAGCCGTAGTAGCAAAAAAAAAACAATAGACATCACTATCAATTGTCATTTGTCAGCTCACAGGTGACAGGCCACAGTTGTTACTGTCACTTTACGCAAGCATGGTCAAAAACATGTGTACTTTTTGTAATTGAACTACTTTTTCATAAATTTAATTAAAATAAGTGCTGAAATTTATAACAATGACGAAAGAAAGTGATAACAGTGGCGAGGAAAGTGACCATTCAGAAAATGAGCAAGTGAATAATGGCAACAATGACGAAAACGTTGAGGAAGATACTGTTACTTTTAAGGACTTGGTAAGTATGGTTATTTGACAAAATATTAAAGCCATTTGTAGACAGGGCCTGAAATATTTTGTTTGCTAATCCATATAATAAATAATTTGGTATTTTATAAACACCCTTTTATATAGATACAACTTAAAAAGAGAACATTGAAAAAAACTGTTTAAGAATAGTTTTTTTTTAATTTTAGGGTGTTGTGGACGTACTTTGCGAGGCTTGCGAAGAATTGAAATGGAAGAAACCATCTAAAATTCAAAAGGAAGCTATACCAGTAGCTTTACAAGGAAAAGACATTATCGGTTTAGCAGAAACTGGTTCTGGAAAAACTGGAGCATTTGCTCTACCCATTTTACAAGCTTTACTTGAAAATCCTCAAAGATACTTTGCTTTAGTACTGACTCCAACCAGAGAATTGGCATTCCAGATATCAGAACAATTTGAGGCACTTGGTAAATATAAATGATTTCTCTAGAATGATACACACAAGGCAGAATTACAGACAAAAAAAACATTTTTGTCATTCAATGAACATCAATCAGTAGTTTAATCAGTAATTATTGGAATTGGTTTAAATTTTAATTCATGTCTGTAGGTGCAAGCATAGGTGTAAAATGTGCAGTCATAGTGGGAGGCATGGACATGGTGGCACAGGCTCTGATGCTGTCCAAGAAGCCCCATGTGATCATTGCTACACCAGGGAGACTAGTGGATCACTTGGAGAATACCAAAGGGTTCAATTTAAAAGCACTAAAATATTTGGTATGTGTTTAGTACTTTTATGCTGTTGTATTGTATATGTAGTGTATATAATCTCACTGAACACTCACTTCACTCTGTACAAAATCTGCTTAGTTTGGAGAGGCACTTATGGTGCTTTTTTACAAATGTATGTCTTGCTTCCTCAACAACTGGAAGATGATAATAGTGTGTCAGATTTTTATGATGTTAACAATGTTGTTTGTACAGCTATGGTTAGATCAAAATAGCTTTGATATAAATTATGACATTTTATATGATACATTATATACATTTATAGGTTATGGATGAAGCTGATAGAATTTTAAACATGGACTTTGAGGTGGAAGTTGATAAAATCTTAAGAGTGATTCCTCGTGAGCGCCGCACATACCTGTTCTCAGCCACCATGACAAAGAAAGTGCAGAAGTTGCAAAGAGCTTCACTGCAGGACCCTGTCAAAGTGGAGGTCTCCACTAAGTATCAGACAGTAGATAAACTACAACAGTACTACCTGTTCATTCCTGTTAAATTTAAGGTGAAATCATTATTTGTTAACTGTATCATGTAAATTTTATTTTGTTTTAAAGTGAGAAAGCATTGCAACTAGTGCTACAGCACTGTCTGCTAAATGTAATTAGAACACTTTTCACTATTCGCTGGATGTGATGTAAGTGCGCACAGTGCGCACGGTGGCTAAGAAGAACACACGGCGACCAGCGGCATACAAATTATATAACTTTAATGACAAGAGGCCATTTGAAATCTCAAAAGTCCTTTTGTCAACTGTACGCATGATACATCACGCATGCAGCAAATGTGATAAAAAACATTGGTTGTATTAGTGTCAATATGTCAAAATCATGTGTCACAGAAGTTGTATGTACTTTGTCGCTTTACGTTGGGATAGGTTAGGTTAGGATTTGTGCGATAGAAAAATTAAAAAAAATACAACTTTTTTAACAATACAATGTGTCCACAGGACGTTTACCTTGTGCACATTCTCAACGAGTTATCTGGCAACTCGTTTATTGTGTTTGTGGCTACGTGTGCGGGGGCCCTGCGCGCGGCGTTACTACTTCGGGCGCTCGGGGTAGCGGCGGTGCCGTTGCACGGGCAGATGTCGCAACAGAAACGTCTGGCGGCACTCAACAAGTTCAAGAATAAGAGCCGCTCCGTACTGATTTGTACTGATGTCGCATCAAGGTTGGTGAAGTTATTGTGGTAAGACAAATGCAGTAAGACCTCGCAGCTCTCAAGATGAAGAATTTATTAGCCTCTTCATACTTAAATATTACGTACGACGTACTTGAATATTAAAATGCGAAAACTCAAGCAACTAGCTTTCGTTTTTTAATACTCCAGTACTTTAGTTTAAACCATTAATTCATACTAACGGTTTAGGAGTAACGCGCACACTTATTTCGCCTCTTTAACTACGCCATTTAACCTTGAACATAAGTCGATGTAAAATCACGACATTATTTAATAATTCCAGAGGTCTGGACATCCCTCATGTGGATGTAGTTATAAACCTGGACATACCGCTGCACAGCAAGGACTATATACACCGCGTCGGCCGCACCGCGCGCGCCGGGAGGAGCGGGAAAGCCATCACTTTTGTGTCGCAGGTGTGTATATGATCTATCACTATTAGAATAACTCGTGTCAAGCCCCGATAAATTGGTTTAACTATACTCCATTCGCCGTAATTTAGCACTAAACTTCATATGGAATGTTAAAATTTGTATGAAACTCCGTGTCCGTCCTAGTGCTTTTGAACTGATAAAATCACACAGAGATAAAACTTCGTTTCAACTTATAGTAGAAGTGCTCGTTACAAGATGTCACAGAAAGTCTTTTTTTTATGAAAATATTTTGTTATGCTTAAAACATTTATGGGTTACTAACATAAATACTATATGAAACTTTCCAAATCTAGTTTAAATAAAATTGTTTGTTACCAGCTGTCACATCTAAAACGGTATATAATTTGTTATACTCTGGTTACACAGTTTAACATACAGTGATAGTGGTATTTTATATACAAATTTATAAACTATACAATTTCAGTACGACGTTGAGCTGTACCAGCGCATCGAGCAGCTGATCGGCAAGCAGCTGCCGCTGTACAAGACCGACGAGAGCGAGGTCATGGTGCTGCAGGAGCGTGTCGCCGAGGCACAGAGACTCACCAAGATCGTGAGTATACATACACAAAAGTTAATTACCTGGGTAATTGTGGATGTGTATTATAAATAATAAAGATTTAAATGTGTGTAGTATAATAGAAAAAAATATGTTTGTTGTGTGGAACATATTACACAACTCCTTCACATACTTACCAAGGGCCAAAGTGAAGTGTGAAGCGTCCATAGTTATTGTTAATATTAATACATTTTCTAAAGTCTAAGGTGACTTCGGTGGGTCCAATCGAGTATGGCTTTACCCAGAGAAGTGGGCACGGCACAGCTTGTATTGTATAAACATTTATAAAATTTAATACGTTTCAGGAAATGAAAGAGCTAGAAGACAAGAAGAACAGCAAGGGGAAGGGCAAGAAGCGCGGCGCCGACTCCGACGACGACACCGAGGAAGCGGCCGGAGTGCGCAGGCGCATCAAGGGGGGGAAGAAACACGGGGGGAAGAGGAAACGATGAAATATATGTTTAGATGTATACCTTGTTTCATTAAAACCAGTTGCTTTCTTTCACGGAAACTTTAATTTATGGAGTTTCACCTACTCTCTTATTTGCTTTGCGTAGCCCTAGTTAGCCAGCCGCCGACTGAGCAGGTTGTACTCAGCCAATGGTGCGCTATTCATAATTCCAAGTATAATTTTTTACTTTGCATATTGCATATCCATTTAAATTTAAATTTTTTACTTTGTTAAAAAGACTAGTACGTGTGCACAGGTACTAGTTTTTTACATCATGATGAGTTTACTTGGATATTTTGTGTTGAATTCACTCAGTAACATAGATAAAGATTCCCATGCCATATCATGAGTTAGAACTCAAAAAGCCAAAATATGATTTTACTCTTGATGTTTCGTTGAAAATTACTTGCGTAAAAAACCCAAACTAAGAAATGAAAATAACAATTGCGAAGGAGTTATGGCGTTGTTATGTAACACGTGCGTATTAAAGTATTTGCATTCGCAAGGCTTATGAATTTTCGGTGTAATGATAATTATGTAAAGGAAATTGTTAATGCAAGACAAAAGCTTACATAATGAGGTGACGTGCCGCTATCAAAATTAAAGTTAACTTTTAAATATGTTGTGTACCTACGCACGTAAGAAACGCAAGTACGTACGCTGCGCCGCCACTACTAAAGGTTATGACAGCGCCACAGTGCAGTATAAAATTGTAATAGCTTGATAAAGATATTAAAGTTTGAATTTGACGAGTTATGATAAAAAATACCGCTTGATGTATTCGACCTGCCAGGTGAAATGCCATATCCCAAGATATGACGCGATATAAGCAAGTCAATCGGGAGTATGGGGTCTAGTGACTATCATTGAGTGAGTGAGCGTGGTTAGTCATTTGCAAACAAACAAAATAATTCAATGCTTTCTTACAATTTATTCTACAAAGTAAACAGTCATCTTTTCTCAAATAAAAAAATAAATAAGAAAAAAAATGCGATAAAATCGCCCCAACAGGAGGCGCGCGCGACGCTTACAACTAGAAACGTTAAAAAGAAATCACAACATGGTTTTTAATTTTTTAAATCGTTATTTATTTCTATACAAATAGAACTGTACAGATATTCTTTTAAATTATTCACCACATCATCCGCTCATAGACTTTTTACAAAAATGAAAACTATCATCGCCCGCCCGCGCCACGCGACCGCCGCGTATGGCAACTAAACATTACATTGTCCCACAATAATTTAATGTACAAAATCACATTATACTCTCACAACGTGGCCGCGCCATACGCCCGTATACTTGATCACCGGTATCCCCCGGTCCACCTCGCCCCCACCCGCCCCGCCCGCTCACGTGGCAGTGATATATACAAATGTAATTTATCAAAAATCTTATTTATTGCTTTACGGTTTCGTTTAAATGCACCAACACGATGTAACTGCGCGGGTGACGAAGTATAACGCGTGCGTATGACCCGCGCGCGTCAAACCACGGTCTAGCCGTAACTTCTGAGGTTTTTCGATACTAGATCTACGACAATGCTAGTTGAATACCTTGTTTGACTTTGGTCAATCAAAAGCGTTAAGAGTAGATCTGTCGAAAAATCTCAGAAACCAGGCAATGTTGATCCTGCCTGCAAGCTGGTATTTTGTTTCAGTAGAAAGTTACTTAGCAGCGCAATTGTTTGCTAGCATGCGAGCTAGACAATTGCCCTCGTACTGATAAAGATATCACGCAGTATATAACCATTGAACATCCGCTCTTTGCCATCATATTTTTAACAATCCAGACGAGCGTTTTTTGTATCGTTATTAGCTGCATATTTCTATTAGTTACAAGGAACATGTTCACAACAAGCTTGCATCCCTGAACTTGATATTGGAATAAAATACTAGCTGGGCAACCCGAGTCTTACCACTTACACATTTTCGGAGACGCGAGATAATAATGAATATATACAGGCTGTAACAAAACTAAGAATAAACTTTTACAGCCTATGTAAATCACAAGTAGCTTGCGTCAAGAGATTTGATATTATATAACCGAGAAATGTGCTAGGGGTATTATCCCGGACATCTTTCAGGTCAGAATCGCCCCATACGTTACAGAGTGGCGCGCACGAGTCCAACATAATATACAAGCCCGAAGCGCCCACGGATAGCTCGGAACACATTTATTATTTTAAGGCACGCCTTACAATAACAAATGGGTTCCGTCACAAAATTTACAACTTAAATACATCCTAAGTCAAACTTAGTCGGTCAGCCTGCCGCGTCGGACGTCGGGGGAAGATCCACATGCGGCGGGCGCGTCTGTACATCCACTTTAATATTCGGTTTCTCCGAGATTCAGTCGGGGGATCCGCGCGCGCTCCGGGCGCTATCACATCGGGAGATCATCCGCAGCAAGAACGAAATAATATACAAAAGTCCGGGCGAGTCCGTCCGTCCGGCCGGTAGGAACGTCCACATGTAAGAGCTATCGTGCGCTTTTGTCTCAATTCATAAATCATCACAGAGATTCCATGAACCGTCGCACATATAATACTTAGAACGGAATGAATATTACGCCTCAGTCGGTGGCCGCTCCGCTAGCTCAGTTCAGGTCCCGGTCCTCTAAGTACTTGTATTCGAACGTGAAGCCCTCCTTCTTCCTCTGGCCCCACTTCTCGTAGTCGAAGTATATATACGTTCCCTGGAAATACGCACGTGTTTCAATTAGAATATGGCGAGATGAACAGCTTGACTATGAGCCAGACTGGGCTGCGGTTGTGGTTAATTCCATAATATGCACTTTTCAGTGATTTTATATTTGACGTCAAAAATACTATAAAATACTACGGCCTCACAGAAAATAGGCATGAAACTGCATTGTGTATCGTCTAGTAAGTGAGTTTACCGGAGGCTTAAATTTCTACTCCTATTACCTATCCACATTTCCTTCCCATATTTCCTCATAACAGACCTGCAAAATACTCCATGGACGACGGTAGTTAACCTTCAATCACGTGACCTGCTTGCTCGCTTGCCCCCTAACGTCATCAAAGAAACCCACCTGTTCATACTCCTCATTGATGACCTTCGGCTCCTCGTGCCGTTGGAACCACATCATGTACTTGGTGTGGAACCGCCAGCTCTGCTTCTTCAGCGCTTTAGCTGCGAGATACTGCGCCTTAGTGCCCTCCATGTAGTAGAACACAAAGAACAACGTCTCAGTCGACAGCCGCTGGAAGAATTCCACCGAGTCCGAGTGCGGTAGCAGCACCTGCAAGTTGAATTGTCTTCGGTGAGATCAGAATTTAAACCTGAATCGGAGGTACTAGGCACTGTAGATACAACATTCAGAAATGTTTTTTTTATTACTCTGAATTAAAAGAAAAAAAAAAGAATTTAATGTAGTTTAATGAATAATAAATATAACTTGACAAAATGTTGTGTATTACACAGAGGAACAACACATGGGACGGTTGTCCCCTGGCCTGGCCCCTCACAAGCAGATTTGGGAGTTCAGATAACACACATATTATAATGGGATCAACATATTGCCAACATTGTCAAGCTAACTCATTTGTTTACTTGGTTACAACAGTAACAGTCTACTGTTATATTTTCAAAATTGGTCTACCTATTTTTGAAAATATACAAAACATATATAAGACCACAACTGGAATATGGATTCCAAATATGGAGTCCATACTTTCACGAGGATATTGATCTGTTAGAAAGTGTACATAGAAAGGCAACTAAAATAGTGAAGGCTCTTTGACTATGAAGAGACATTAAAGACTCGCGACTCTAGAAGATAGGCGCCTTCGCAGAGACCTCATAGAGATAATACAGTATATTAATAAATTGTTACAACACAGCCCGAGAAGATCTTAAAATCAGGAAAGACATCCAGGTCTACTCTAAGTCATCATTTCAGACTAGAACGTACACCATCCAACTCGCTTATAGCCCACAATTTCCTAAGTCATAGAGTTGTACAGACTTGGAATATGTTGTCTGATGATATTGTATCTGCACCAACTGTTAACAGTTTTAAAATTACACTCGACAAATAGTTGATTACAAATAAGCCCACAAAATAAATTAATAATGAGCGTGTGAATAACAACAGTGTGTGATATGGTGACATCAGCTAAACCCTGCTAGACCATTTACAAATAAAGAAATAAATAACGAGGAAAATTGAAAGAGAACCAGTTGACGGACCTACTTCATTTGGTTTGAATATGTCAATTCCATGTAAGTCGTGATCTGTCGGTTGCATTTGACATAACCCAACCAAATTACTTACGATGTTAAAACAGAGAGAAGAAACGACAGATCAGGTGCAGGGGCGACTTTTTAAATATCCGTCGGACGCATAGATCGCTTGCAAACAATTCGATGATCAGCTGGCATTATCCTAACCAAACTTGGAAATAACATATTTCCAACGCGGGAATCGAACCCACGACCTCCACGACTCAAGACCCACTCCACTCCATACCACTGGACTACAGAGGCTTTAAATAATGCAAACGATTGAAATAATGTTATCCAGCTCTCGGATACCTGGTTGTAGTATATAGGTGTCTGCCATATATTCCGCGGTAGGTACGCGCGCGTCCGCTCCGAGTCACTCGGGTGCGGCATGTGGTAAAACGCCGCCTCCATCATCTGGAACTGCACTTGATGTTCCTGTGGGTGATATAACCGTCTCATAAATATTACTACACAATATTGTAACGATGAACATTGTGAACATATTATGTCACTTTTTAGTTGACTCACAGTCACAGTAAGTGAGTTATAAAGGTGAAATTTAATATTTGCTGTTATTTGTTATATCCTTTTTATTGAAAGATCTGCTATCCTCTCACCAAGGGCTACAGCGGGTTTTGAATATAAGGCTGCCTTTGTGTACTATGACTGACGTCGTTGTTGTTTGTATTGAAGTTATTTTTGTTTTTATATATATTTATATGTTTGTTAAAGTAGTAATAGTTTTAAATACAGTAAAATCGGTGGTCATTGTGATATATCTTACATTGTTAAGCGGCAGGGGTCCGAGCGGCGCGACGCCGAGTAACGGTGGGATATGCGCCTGTGAGAGTGCCACGCCTCGCCTTGTATTCTGAAACATTATTACACAGTGATAATGCTAATAAATATACATTTATATATTTTCCTTCTCTCTACTGTCAAATGTCACACACACAATGAATATTTGATTCATACACGATCTTATGTCCAACGTCATTTCACGTTTCTTAGAATAGATGCAGGTCTTGCACGGTTTCGAAGTACAGCGCCGCGCCGCAACACTGCGTTGCGTCGTCACATCATCAGAATCTACGACGCCGAAAAACGCATCGTGGGAGTTTCTAGTGCGACATTGAACTATCGTAAAACATGTTTTCTGACGGAGTTACTCTTCCTTAGTTTATTATCATTGGTAGATACTCCCTCTCTGTCTCTCTCACCTGCGGTGTGACGTCGAGCCCCGCCCGCTGCACGGCCTCCTGCGCCATACTCTTGAGCGAGGCGGTGGTCGCCGGCGCCGGCTCTCCGACTCGACCACTGTTCGATATTGGGCATCTTCAATTTTACTATATATAGGAGCGAGCGGATATCGGTTAAAGCTAACTCTTACTTATTTTTACATAACGGCTTATCGATTAATGTATAGAAAGACTACTGAGTTTATTAGCTAAAAGGACGCGTCACTACACACATAAAAGCGTATATGCCAATTTTTGTTTGTTTTTGTGTAACATGTTTTTTTAAGGTATCCCCTGTAACTTATCTACTGTTTGTTAAAAAAATGTCCCGTACTGTACTATTTTGTTTTTCTCAGCTTCTAAAAAAATATCCTCTGTTCTAAGTTTTGCGTATGAAGAGAACATCCCCACTCCCCAGAACTACGTTATCTCATTGTATAAAGCAAACAACCCCTATACTGACTAGTCTTCCTCAGCGTATTACGAGAATATTCCCTATACTTGTTCTTCACATCGTGTAAAAGAAATATCTTTAGTACTATCTCACTTTTCTCACCATATAAAGAAAATATCCCTTGAAAAACCATCTAAGCAGTTAAATAAAATGTCTCCTGTTCCAACCAGAATATCCCTCGTAATAAAAATGTTCTGGGGGTTTATTATGACCCCTTATTCCCAGCCAAGTTCCGGCCAGTCAGCAGTCACGTGACACTAAATACGTAAAGTTTGACGTTCCCTAATGTCACCAACATGTTTAAAATCTATTCATAGACAACCAAACTACTATAATTCAGTTATTATTCTAATAGGATATTGTGATACGAAAAAAGAACAAGGCCGTATATTGAATTGCCTGGAACCATGCAGGTTTGTAATAGTCATAATAACCCCCCTGTGTGTAAGAAAAAATTTCCGCATACAAACAAGTTTTCCTAAGCATGTAAAGACAACGTCCCATGTACTAACTTATTGAATGTGATCCATTTTTCTCAGTGTACAAAAAATGCCCCCCGTACAAACAAATATTCCCAGCGTATAAAGACGACATCCAACTAACTTGTTGAGTGTGTGATGATGGGGTCCGTTGAGCGCGGGTTCCGGCGCGGGCGCGGGTTCCGGCGCCGGCGTCGATGCTATCGTCGGTGCGGATGAGCTTTTCGACGTCTGAAAACATCGAGTGAGCAAGTTAGGAAACGAAAAATTTACAAAAATTTGTAAATGGTTTCGCAAAATGACAATAAATTACACGAATTGGCGCACAAATTTACCCCAACTTAAAAAAATATATTCAAGCGACTACCACAACAAGTTGATATTCAGTGATGCCATTTTCCGTTGTAATTTTATAACTCCAGAACGCGTTCAACCCGGACTGAGGCACGCGTCACGTCGCTGTCATTTCGTGATCAGAGTGTAGTTTTTAAGTGTACGATTAATTCATTAATGTCAGTCATCAACGTATGTATTTTACGGGCATTTGTTGTTTGTGTAAAAAAAATAAAGGTAAAATGAAGAAAAAACAACTTACGGGCACCGTCTGCGCTGGCGGCGGTGCGTGCGCGTGCGCCGGCGTACTCGACACCGGCCCGTTCTCCACTACCTCTGTAACACAACAAGATCGACACGTTAATAACACGAGTGTGGCGGCACCCACAATAAGCCTCACATTCCTTCATCACGCTATCAAAGTTTCGGTAGACGGCCAATATATAAGGACTGAATTGACGTATGACTTTGGCCCTCACCGAGCACTACCTCGCTCGATCGTAAGATGTTGCTTTCCGGTGCCCTATAGGGAATATGCATGATTTTTTATTATTTAATTAAATAAATCTTATTAAGTTATTGAAAAACGATGTAGTCTAATCAGTTTTTTGACAAAATTGAAAACAACAAAGTTACAAGACTTTAAAGTAGTCAGTTAGAAAGAGAGATCCGATATTAATTGTGACGTCAAATTC
>JAOTAV010000005.1:259294-307885 GCA_026546445.1 Cyclargus thomasi | reverse complement strand
TTTCTATACAAACCGCGATTGTCAACAACAGAGTGACAACACAACACTTTGTTTACAATCGCGTTTTGTATGGAAATGACTTTTTTTTACAGAGAGTTAATGGGTCATTAGCCCTCTTTCCGCGAATCTTGAGCGAATGCATAATAAGTAAACATATCACTCACTTGAAAGGCAGCTTGCCCAGCAGCCGCTGTCCAAAGAACACCATGCGCGCCACCCAGAAGAACAGGATGTCGTGACCAGTCTCCAGCAGGGTGCCAGGGTAGAACGCCTGCAAAACATTCTCTTTATTAAAATCAAGTTTTTTTTTCAAAATGAGGGGGCATAAGAATAGGTTACCTGATGGCATGTAGTGTTTCTCCGATCAAGCTGGCCCGTTCGTGTCGATGTTCGCTTTGTTACGTCAATAGGTGCTCTGTATTATATACTTGAGATCAGAAAATGTCTCGTTGGTACACGCTGGTCGTTTTCTTTTACTCCAACGCACTACAAAGTATATAGAATACAATTCAGACAATACCTGCAGATCGTCCGTGTTATCCGGCCAGCCGAATATCGAGAAGGGGAAGAGACCGGAGGAGAACCACGTGTCTAATACGTCTTCGTCTCTACATAGCGTGATGTCTTCAGCTTTCACGTTGAACTTGGCTGTCGCTTTAGTTAGTGCCTCCTGTTCAGAATGCGCCGACACCCAGCGTTCCTCTTCGTTCTAGAAGACAAAAATGTGTCGTAAGTTGTCAGAAGTGAGAAAGAAGATTAGAGGTTTTTTTTTTAAATGAAATGAGCAAACGAGCAAACTGGTTACTAGTGATCGAAAGCTAAACTACCGCCGCCCAAAGACACTCGCAACATCAGGTTTGCAAGTGCATTGCCGGCCTTTTAAGAGGGAATACGCGCTCTTCTTGAAGGTTTGTAGGTTCGGAAATACTGCTGCGACCTTAGAACTATGCTTGAATTGAATTGATACTTGACCGAAAAAGTGTTTCATTCTACAGCAAGATAGACTAAGTGACGTAGAAGTGATGGATTCACAAAGGAAATCTGTCAGTTTATCCTTTGATCGAAGGATTATCTCAACTATCTGTCAGTTTTTCTATATTTTCGTATATCTACCAAGAAGTTTATATTCGTAATTGAGGCCGCACGCAGAACAAAACAGAAAAGACCATTTATTTGAACCTTGTCGACCTTTCTGTTGTGTTCTGTTCTTGTCTTATGATAGTTCTTACTCGCTCGCTTATCAAACACAGAGTTGCAAAGCGTTATCAGATTTTTCCTATTAACAATATTACTTTTAGTTTAAACCTAAAATATGTCTCATAAGCAGGATTTAAAAAATAACTTACAAATAAATAATAATTTAATGGCAGGTTTTGGTTGCATAAATGAAATGCACATGAAAAGCAAAAATAAAAATTCACACACGATTTTTATTATTTACATTTCTCTCATTTTATAAAAGTAGTATTTTTGCAATAGCATCACAAGCAAATATCAAAACGTAATCGCAAAAAAATGCCGGTTGTTACAGCATTTCTATATTTCGTTGTTTAGCAAGTGAATAAAGCATTTTTATATACTAATGCAATGAGTTGTGTCTGAAGAAGGAGGAGAAGAAGGAGAAGGAGGAGGGGGAGGAAGAGGAAGAAGAAGAAGAAGGAGGAGGAAGAGGAAGAAGAAGGAGGAGGAGAAGGACGATGAGAAGGAGGAGGAGAAGGAGGAGAAGAAGGAGGAAAAGAAGGAGGAGAAGATGGAGTATTAATTTGTCATTTGTCGGAAATATATTACTATACAGTCCGCTGCCTATTTATTAACTACAACAGGCGATACGATCCTGTGAATCACCTTTAATCACAAGTAATATAGAGTTGACACACCCGGCCAATCAACGGAGTGGGACATACTACGTTTATGAAATTCCTCGATAGTATCAATTCGAAAAATGCACCATTTAAAATTTAAACTTTAGATTTTTATATTTGATATTAAAAAGAAACTTTCAAACCCATGCATTAGACATCAAATCCAATATGATATTTTATATACATTCTAATAACATGCTATCAAAATCTCTATCTAGAAATAAAATGAAAATCTCCAATTCGATATAATTAAAACTCCGTCAAGCTTGTATATTTCAAACAAAACTTATTCTTGTTTCAAGAAAAACAAATGTTACTAAAAACAACGCAAAAAAGCTATAACACTAAAATTCTAGCTCTAGTAAACGGTTTGAAAATATCAAACAAATGCTAAAATATCCCCTAAAGAAATACACACCGCAAATAACACAATCAATGCTATGCCCTAGACGTACCATTGAAGAAATTGATTTATGAAGATTATATTGATCCAACATGTCTGACTACATCAACTGCCAGTCATGATATTATATCGTCAGAGACGTGCCATGACCAAATATCATAGAGCCTTTATCTACACATGAATCAACATCTCAGATAGTTACAATAGTAGAGGGGCGTGGCTTCTTGCGTCCGAAGCGCGTATTACACTTCACTTCCAAAATACCCAAACATTGTTACATAGCCCTAAGAACATTGGCGTAGCCAAGCCTTGGGCTCAGGTTGGAGCAGCAGTCAACCCTATTCTCTAATTTCTTTGTATAACTTTAAAAAAAATCTTTGTTTAATGATGCCCCAGCTTGTCCCAGTGTGGCTTCGCCCATGCCTAAGAACGCCTTTCCGCGCATGCGTGTCATCGTTCGCACGCGGACCTGGAAGGTTGCCCCACATATTGTCATTTTTTTAAAGATATTTCCCTATAATGCGGACAACTCGCGCACGGGCGACGGCAAGCGAGCCAGATCCGAGCACGCACGACAGATATAGTGCAGTAGTCGAGGGGCGTGGCTTGTTTTGGCATACGCGTCGCTTTGTGTGTCCGAAGCGCGTATTATTTCTCTAACTTTAGTAAAAATTCAATGCAAAAAACCCAAATAGTAAAAATAAACATCGCATAAAACATAATTCATGCTCATATAACATAGCCCTAAGAACACCTTTCCTATCATGCGTCATCGCCCGCACAGATCTGGTCCACATGAAAGTTGCCATATTATCATCGTATTTCATAGATGTTTCATTTTATACTGGCTACACAGGCACGGGGAGCCGAACCCACAAGCGGACTAATCCAGAGCACGCATGCCAGGAACAGCGCACCAAACGTACAATAGTCGGGGGGCGTGGCTTGTTCTGGCGTACGCGTCGCTTCTTGCGTCCGGAGCGCGTGCGGCGCCGCGCGTGCGACGTAACAGCACGCTCCTTGCCGCGTGAAAGAAACGCCGTGTTCATTATAATCAGACATTTAGTAATACTATTATTAATATTTTTTGATGTGATAAATTAAGTTTTACAACCTTATATAGAAGTACACTGTAAAAGTAGCAACACAGAAGGAATAACTATTTTTATATTGGTCCATAGGAAAAAATCCACGTTCGGACACATCCCATAGAATATGATAGTAGTCGAAAGTTAGTTTTTCAGAGCTGCTACTTTCTCAGTAAACGCTTCAATAATTAATGCATAACATGAATCACACTTTAAACAATTATCACTTTCTTTTGTCACATCCTTTATGTTATAAACTGATATAGAACTATTGCTTCTCTTAAATTCGAAAAATGTACAGCAGGTCGAGACAAGTGGCATACGCTTCAAATGGCATACGCTTCAAGTGGCATTCACTTCAAGTGGCATAATTTGCGTGACTTTTAAGTTACGATTCCTTACGACTAGATCACGTGACTTTTCGTTCGACTATGTCAATCCCATACAAAAACACGAAAAGCTATTATGGTCAACGATAATCGCTTTCCACTAGTCTCGGGGTCAGTACATTTTTACCAATTTATTTATAGCTTATTCTTTCTAAATAATATTTTAAGCCCAGTATAGTACGAAAGGTACACCAGCAATTAGAATTTATCACAAGTTGTGCAAAAGAATATTATCCATCCTACCGGTTGTCCGGATGTGGTGACGCGGTAGGCGGGTATGCGGTGTCCCCACCACAGCTGGCGTGATATACACCAGTCGCGGATACCCTCCATCCAGTGGTACCATATCTGCAATAATAATAAATATAATACAAAATTAATGACATATATTGTCAAAAGAGGGTAGGACAATAAGATTTTATTTATGGTAACATTAAAGTTTTTTTACGTTCAACCGTGGCTTAGGATAGCCTAGGACAAAAGCGCCCCAATTTTAAAAACTTTCTTTTACGAATCTGTAATGTAAAATTAAGAAACATTAAACAGGCTGATAATATTACTTTTATAATGATATTTAGGGGGCAAACGAGCAGACGGGTTACCTGATGGAAAGCAACCATGGACACTCGTAACATCCGAAGGGTCGCAAGTGCGTTGGCGGCCTTTATGAGGGAATAGATAATGAGAATAGGGATTGAGGGATTAGGAAAGTTGGGCCACCGGTAAACTCACTCACTGAACGAAACACAGTACAATACCGCTTCACGCCGGTTTTCTATGAGGTCGTGGTATCACTTCGGTTGAGCCGGCCTGTTCGTGCCGAAGCATGGCTCTGCCACGGTAAAACTGTGGGTGTGTGTAGTGAACTTTTGCTTATAACTAACTTACGATCATATCAACTGTGAAAAAAACTGAATCTCGATAGGTCCATCCGTTTAAATGCTGCTAAGCCACACACACGTAGACATACAAAATTAAAATACCTACGTTTATTAATATTCAAACAAATATTCTATAATTGTAAACCTATGATATTTAAGAGCTGACAACTACATAAAGATTTAATTTCTAGTCTAATCGTCTGTTATCTTAGAAAGAGATGGCAACACGCACCTTTTCGTGGACTTCCGGTATAATCTTCAGCTCGCCACTCTTCACCGCTTTGATAGCCTCCTCCGCCATCTTGTCGCAGCGGATGTACCTGTTATACAAATTTTTTGTTTAGTTATCCATTTTTTAACATGAGTTTATTTATTGACAAACACCGATTGGAAAGAATACAGAAGAATAATTTCAATTATAAAAGCTGTAAATTCTTTTCAAAAATTATAAAGATGCCTGTTAACTTTGGAGCAAAGACACAAACACTTTTGTGATATTGACTTATTCTCTTGCTCTAAAGTCAAATTTAGAAGACAAGTAATAAAAGTAGTTAAAATCTGAAATAAAAGTACAAACATACAAAACACAAATCTTTCCTCTTTATTAATTGTGTCAGATGTTAGATTATTATTATTATTATTATTATTAAATAAGGGTCACTTCTTGTTGTTCTAACTTTATATACATAAACTAATAATATGTGATAATTATCTTTGTCCACTTTCTTCTTTTTGGAATTTTGCGTTAGCGTTGTCCTTCTTGGTCTCACGGTACAGGCTCAGCATCTATCGTATACGTACGCGTGTGCAAGCGTGCGTGCGTATACGCTCGAGTTTGCGTGCATACATCTATCTTACTCACCACTGCGGCTTCAGCATGGGTTCCACTACATCCTTGGAGCGGCTGCACAGAGGCACCACCATGGCGTTATCTTTGGTCTCACGATACAGACCTAACTGCTGTAGGCAAGGAATAATCTCGCGACGCACGTCGAAACGCTTCTTGCCCTGGGGAAAGATGGATATGTGTAGAAAAGAGATGAGAATAACACCATTTTTATTATTACTATTATTTTATTATAACATATGTTGTGTGCAGAAAAAGGCAGGGAGTCGGACAGTCGGGCGGGAGCAGTATGCGCAATATTAAGCAATAAGTCTTGCAATTTACTTTACATACACAGTCACTGAACTACCCAGAAACAAGAAAGAGAAATGTACACTTTAAATCTAACTTTGAAGCGCTGTAAGCAAAGTGAATCTTTCAAACTCAAATTTATTTTTAATATTAAAAGCATTCTTTCAATTTATCCTAGTACTTTTTTTCCCAGCTATCTTACGTCACGGAGCTGCGGAAAACATTTAGAATAGAATACATATTTATTTGCTGCTTTATCCCCGGTCACAAAAATTGTACGAAATTAAGCCGTTGCTTCGTCGTATTGAAGAGCAAGGGCCTGTTGCACCACTTTCTGATAAGTACCAGTATATAGGCTATCCACAAGTCATCTGACAGATGAAGTATGGAGAACTGTCAAATAAGTTGTGGTTAGCCCACTTGTTTATTTCCTAAGTCACTGTTCTGTCAGCGGTTATAGTGTACTTTTCGTGTGTTACTTAATTTTCTCGAGCCTATAAACAAAGACAGCTGTGACACTGTTCATACACAGTACAGCTGACAATGTCATCTTTAACAGTGTACTCTGTAAAAATTGTTTGGTCTTAGTCTTAGTGAATTTAATAGCTTTATATTAGACATCAATAAATTTATCTTATTTTATCTGACACATATCAAGAAGTCTTAAATAAAAGCATATTTCAACTCTATGTGTGGGTAAGCCATATTTACTCGGACGACGCCTGCCGCGCCACTGCCACACGAATGAAAGTTGTGTATTTCAAGCGCACGCACACATAGGACCGCGCGCACAACTGAGTTGAACTAACTATACATTAACACCAAGACATTAATGCGTGTGAAGTTACCGAGAACTGCGCGCAGTTGTCTAGCGTGCGTCCCTCGTCGTCGAATATGGTGATGAATGGCAGGTTGTGCCGCTTGCCGATCTCGTAGTCGTTCGGGTCGTGCGCCGGGGTGATCTTCACCGCACCTGTAAGAAAAGATTTGTATTTTACGGGTGCAGTATAGCTGCGCATAGCGCGCACGGTCGCAAAAAGAGAACACTCAGCGATTGACGGTATAAGTTGTTGCATTTTAGGGTTTTCTTAGCCGAATGGGAAAAAAAGAAACTGTTATAGATTCGTCATGTCTGTCTGTCTCTCCGTCCGTTTGTAACAGCCTTTTTAAATGACAGGTCACCCTTTGACATCTCAAATCATGACGTTTTCTCCGCCGTGTTTTGTCACGCATCCAGCGAACAGATTTCGGTTGAAGCTGTAGCTTTGACCGAAACCTACCGGCAACCATCTTGAAAATTTTATAAATTATACTAAGTAATTAAAATGTCAGATAAATATTAATATTATAGAGATGTTCCACAATTCTAGCGTGTTTTATTGTTTTGTAATAACTTCATCGTTTATGATTCAATTTTGATGATTCTTTTTTTTTATTGGAAAAAGCACATTTTAAACGTAGTCGATGGTCAGTATATAGTCCTTTTTTTCCATAAAATCATGGCAGCAAATGCAAATGTTACCCACCTGTACCGAAGTTCATATCGACGTACTCATCGGCTATGACGGGCAGCTTCCTTTTGCATATCGGATGCTCCAAGTTCTTGCCGATTAGATGTTTATACCTGATACACAAAGATTTCTAAAAAATCTACGAAAGTAAGATACTTGTATATGCACTAAGAATTCGAATGAGAATATTTGAATAGTGCTAATGTTTGGAATGGATAAGAGATAATTCCGGTATTTTTATTTTCCTCAATTTCACAAAAATACATAAGATACGTTTCCCCGAGAAGAGGAGGACACCCCGATAACCTCTCTGATATAAATATATTGTTCGTCGTTCGCCTGATACGTCGATCATTAGACGGAGCACTTTAACTGTTTCACCAATCCTTGATAAATGTCGGATAGGCTATTTACAACTTTTTGACAAATTCTCTATACAACAACTGACAAAAAAAAAGTTTTGGATAAGCTATCCGACACTTATCAGTGAGAGGTGAGAACAGGCCCTTAGTATTATTATTAATAACGAGTCCACCAGCCGGATCCCGGGCCCGGGTATTACCTCTCGTCCTTGGGATGAACAGCCACGGCGACGTCACCCAGCATGGTCTCCACACGAGTGGTGGCCACCACCACCTCCTCACCGCTACCCTCGGCCTTGTACGCGAAGTGCACCAGCACACCAAACTCCACCTGGGTTACATATCAACAGGTTGGTCAATCTAACTTTGGTTTGAGATTTTTCGATCAGAAATCAATTATAAGAAAAATATACTACAATAATGCATTCGCTCAATAATGGCGGTAAGGTTCATTTACACTCTGTCAAAAAAATGTCATTTACATACAAAACGCGATTCTAAACAGAGTGTTGTGATGTCACTTTGTTGTTGACAAGCACAGTTTGTATAGAAATTTGACAGAAGGTTACTGAACCGTACCGCCAATCTTGAACGAAAAGACAAAACTAACCCTAAATGTTTATGTTTGTTTTATAACTTTCAACAGTTACTACTTGTTTCTTTATAAAGCCATCTAAGGAAGACTCTTTCTTAGATCAAAAGACTCTGACATTGGCAACTTATAAAGAGCCATTTATTAGAAAGAAGATTTTTTTCATTGGGTTCGATAACCAAAGCGTAAAAAAGGATCCTATTACTTAATGATGATGTCTGTCCGTCTGTCTGTCTTCAGTTTGTATCTCAAGAACGGTAATATCTAAAGAGTTGAAATTTTCACACAATATGTATTTCTGTTGCCGCTATAACAACAAATACTACAACCAAAATAAAGTAAGTTTAAGGCGTTAATATAACAAACTTGTTTTTTTTTCATTTTCTTTCTTTCAATAACAGATGTCGCATACGTCGCGATATATGTTACATTACGTGGTCCGTTAAAAGTTAACGTTAACCTTAAAAAGTACGTTTTCCCCATTTTTGGTCTTTACTGATACGTAACTATTCATGCGCGAGTCCAAGTCGTACTTGGCCGGTTTTTTATAAAATTAAGAAGCAGACGAGCCGGTTTTATTGAAAGAATAGGCTACGAAAATAGGGATAGGAAGTAGGGTCTGGAAGTTTGGCTTCCGATACACTCACTCACTGCACAAAACAGCGCAACGCTATTCCACGCCAGTTAGTAAGGCATTCTTTCGGTTAAGCTGACCAATTCGGGATGAAACCTGAGTTAACTCAAGACAGCACTCACCGGTTTATCATACCCGGGTATGGTCAGCATGGTCCGTCCCGGCAGCTCGCGCTTGTCCACCTCGATGTCTGAGATGGCGCTCTTGAGCGCGCACGACCAGTTGACCAGACGGTTGGCGCGGTAGATGTCACCGGAGTCATGGAGGCGGACGAACGCTGGGGATAATCAGATATTATACATATCTTTTTATTAAAGTATAAGGCAAGCGTGCAGATAGGTCACCTGATGGAAAGCGCCTACCGTCGCCCAAAGACGGAAGGAAGTGAGAGTAGCGTTTTATTTGTTAATAATATGCAAGATTCAAAAAAGCATATTTTAAAATGAAATTAGTATTCCACGATTTTCCTCCATATCAACTGGGAGAATTTTCATGCTTTAACATCTACGCGTCTTTCCTAAAAAGGGATTTTAATGAAACTTAGGCTTGACATTTGACATGTGATGTCACAAAACTAAGGACCCCCCTTCCCTTGTCACACTTTGTCTACCCCCCCTCCCTCCACCCCACCCCACCCTTTAGGTGTGACGTACTTTATGGATGGTCCCTTACTTCCAGCAGTTGATGTTTAGGACTGACCTTCAGTAACAGCGCGGGACGTGACTTCGTCCATGGTGAACCGCTCCCGACTCCAGTCCAGAGACGAGCCCAGCGAGCGCATCTGTTCGTATATACGACCGCCCTTTCTGCAGATATAACATTAAATATTTAGACAAGTTAACAACAACCAGTTGTTGGGCAACGACCTGGGGAGAAGGTGCCACAGGCAGTAGGCTATGGCGCCTCCTATCCTAATTTGGCCGGCTTTTGTATGCATTTAATTCAGGAGGCGACATAGCCTGCTGCCTGAGGCACCTTCGCCCCAGGTCGTCAAATCTCATCCAGGGTGTTGATACTTGATAGTGCGAAACCGGGCACTGACACTGACATTTTGAATTAATATAGTACTAAAGATTATAAATAAAGACAATTTTGAAGCAATGGACTGGCTAAATAGGCCCTCGGCGTATTTTATTTTTATTTAAATACATTGTTATAACTCGGGCGACTTAACTAGACATCTGGCTCAAACGTCAACGTCATCCTGCTTCCCCGCAACACCCCGCTCTCGCCTGGCGCAGTAGCGTTAGCATAAACAATTCAAGGCGAAAATTTGAGTTTTTATGTCTATTACTTCTAAACGGCTGGAGCGATTTTAATAAAATTTGATATGTAGTTAGTTGATACCCCGGGTTAACACTTAGGATATTTTTAGATAGCCAACTTGCAATATGTGCTGTATGTTTTTAAAAACACATTTAATAGGTTAAAATAATTTCTGCAAGTCAATATGCATCATATTATGATTTTTCTTTGTAATTCATAAATATAGATTTAATTTTTAAACAATAAAAAAAATATATATAAAACTTTTTCTGCCGTTAGTACTGAGAAGAAACGTCAAATCGCCACGTGCCAAATTAAGTCGCCCGAGATGTATCGTCAGGGATAGTCAGAACTTTCTATAATTTCTCTTTTTAAATCAGTTAAAAAGCTATTGACGCGCCTGAGCCGCGCTGCCCGGCGCTATCACGCTTGTCTCGCGTCGTGGAACGCTACGATCGGAATGTCCCGTGTATGATTACATAGTCTTAACAGCGTTCGCGGGCCGCGTGTCGCGAACGTCGATCAGATATTTTACGCGGCGACCGGCTGCTGTGCCGCGTGAGGCGCGTCGCTATGATTGTTTAGTCCTTTATACAAGTTCATAGAAAGAAGTGGCTATTTCGGTCGCTTACGCGTATCGCCTTACGCCCTTTTCTACCTTTAGTACCAAATTCGTATCTGCTATGCTACGGACCGAATTTGCCTGTGTAGAAATGAAAATTTTAATTTCGAAAAAAAAAACTTACTCGTGTTTCCACTGCCACACTCTTTTAATAAACTCTTCTCTGCCTAAATCGTGTCTGGTCTTCTTCTCTTCTCTCCACACTTTCTTCTCCACGACGACCTGGGTCGCGATACCAGCGTGATCACAGCCTGGATTCCACAGCGTCGTGCGACCGTTCATTCTTAAATGTTATAAAGAACTTCATATTTATAATTCAGACACTATCTTAACTTGTACTTTTTAATTTTTTTTATGATATTCAGGGGGCAAGCGAGCAGACGGGTTACCTGATAGAAAGCAATTGCCGTCGCCCATTGAAACTCGTGACATCCGAAGAGTTGAAAGTGCATTGCTGGCCTTTATGAAAGAATAAGGATAAGGGATTAGGGAAGTTGGGCCACTGGTAAACGCACTCACTGAAAGAAACGCAGCACAACGCCATTTTACGCCAGTTTTCTGTGAGGCCGTGGTATCACTCTGGTCGAACCGGCCCTTTTTTTTCGAAGCATGGCTCTCCCACGCCAAAAACGTTTCTTTCAACATAATTCAATATATGAAGAAAAGTATGCAAAGTTTATATTATAAACAACAATCCAAACTTTCTTTTGTTTATTGTTTGACCTTGTGATCAGTCCTCAAACTATAATTACATTTTTATTGTGACTTTGACACCTAAATAACAACAAATACCTGTGCCATCTTGTGATAGCATCCTCCACAGCATTAGTCAGTGCATGACCAAGATGCAGGGTTCCTGTGACATTTGGAGGTGGGATCACCATCACAAACTTGCCTTTAGGATTTGGCTCCAGAACTGATTTTCTCTGAAAAAAATTAAACAATGTCATTATATATTATTTTTATTGTCAAGCAGGTGAGATGGCTGATGTTGCCTGTATCAAACTATTTTTATATGCAAAAACATATATGCAAAGTCACATAGTATATCAGTTTCATGTAAATGCCCAACAATACAAAAACTGGCACAATTAATTACTGCATTAACTAAGTATTACCATATCTAAAATATTATACAGTTGACTTCATTAATTAATAACCAGAAGTCATTAAAAATTAAATTAAAATGATAAACATGCTATGTCAGGGAGCTTCCTAAAGCTCATAATCATAAAAGCATAAAAACTTTGATAATAAATAATTCTCATTATTTAGGGTCTGTTTTATCACTTACTGATAAAGTTTTTGATTGGCTATCCACAACTTTTTTACAGATTCTCCATACAACATCTGTAAAAAATAGTTGTGTTAGACTACTGTCTGACACTTATCATTAAGCTGTGAAACAGGCCCTAAATGCTTTTGGATGCAGTAGAGACAAATCTAAATTATAAGCAAAATTTTATTTCCAAAATTATTAATTTCTCATAATCTAACCCCATATTCAGGTTTGAAGAATCCCTGTTTCTCCCACCAGGCGTACCAGGCAGCCTCAACGTACAGAGGGCTGTAGGCATCTGGCATGGGACCAGAGATGTCCTTCTTCTCACCGGGAGCGGTGTTGGCTGTGTATACTGCACTCTCTTTTGTTTCCTTTGCCTTTTTCTGAAATAAAAAAAATATTTTTTTGTGATATGTTGAATTTTATTTTATTGTCTCAGATTCTCAACAATAATTAGTATTTATGTTTGTAGCGCTTTTTAATTCAATTTACATTGTAGTATAAAACACTGTATACTAAGTTTTGTTTTGGGAGCTTTGTTTTCTGACACATTTACTGCTGTGTTACGCTAGCAATGGTTATTACAACAATGCCATATGGTAATTGCATGATGCAATATAATTAACTTGTAAGAATTAATGTTTATTTCCTGTCTATGGTAAGTTTTTGAAAGCTGCTTATATTTTAAACCAGCGAATATATTTAATCATATGCAGTGTAGGTAAAGGTTGGCAATAACTTTAACTAACCTCCGGCTTATCTTTTTGTACAGCTGGCGCTGAACTTTTTTTGTCTAACTTAGCTTTAAGTTTCTCTAGCTTAGCAGCTTTTTTTGCCTCTTTTTCAAGTTGCTTCGCGGTCTTCTCTTGGGGTTGCTCTTCCCCTTGACCATTTTGGTCCACTGTATCAGTCATTTTTTGAGTTCTTTCTAATTTTCTAACTTAGCACTATACAATCACAATCACACGCGAAGAGAAGGGAAATTGAAAATTGGAAAATGACATGTGTAATGTGACTTGTGACAATGATAGCCGTCAAATGAGTCTTAATTTTTTCAGCGAAAGGACTATAGCAAATGCAAAACACTACAAGTTTTCCACAAAATTTTAAATTTGTAAAAAAGCCTTTTACATAAAAATGAACTTTAAGAATAAACCAACCCTAAACTTTTATACCTACAAAATTTTGTATCTACTTCATTTTCATAAAGTATTGTTAATAAATTATTGTTAGTAAAACTTAAAAGTTCGAACCTATATCTTGCACCTGCAATTATTATACAGAAAGATATTTAACGTTTTGAGGCATTGAATGTATAATTTTAACGTTTTCGCTAAGTCATTTAATGTATTTGTTCGTTTTTTTTAAATTTTTTATTAATTCAAATTTCGCGGGTAAAAATCCTTGAAACACGCACGGAAGTGCATTGCTTTGAAACATATTTTGTTCAACCGCCATTTTGTTTTTCTCTCGAACCGCGTTCTCGTGTGCTTGTGTGATATAAAGATTCTACATTTATAATTAGATTGATAGTGTGTTAATTGTTTTATATTTTTGTTAATTGTTTTATTGTGATCGCTATGTCGGACCACGAGGTACTATTTTTAACTCTTTATGCTATTGGTGTATCAGCTTCATGTGCGTGCTGTGTGCTTTTCCACGCGCTAGGATCGAAGCCTAATCGAGAAAATCGTTGTTTAATATTTTCAGAGGAGTCGGTCGAGGACCCGCAACGGATCCCGGGAGCCGGCGCCCAAGGCTCCGGTCATGTCCCGCGGTCACAGCAGAAGCCGGTCTCGTACGCCGCCCCCGCCAAAACCCTCCAGCCGAAAATATAGGAGCCCGTGAGTTCTTTTGCGTGAATTACATCTAGAAACAACCATCCGTAGAAGGTCGGCGAATTTCCGCACTATCAATTTTCCATGTATCATTTGTTTATAACAATATAACCTCGCCGTCAAGGTAACCTAAAGTTGCGCAATTTTAGGAATTCACAAAAGCTTTGCATTCTCGCTCCTAAATTATTCATCATCTACAACTCGACTAATGAGAACATCCTTGATTCATGACAGTAGACATCAAATTCATGAGCAATAATGTACTGAATAGACTTTATTTCAACTTTTATTGATAAAAGAAATTGAGCCTTTTTTCTACTACAGTTTGGTTTGTAGATCCATAGTTATAGAATAATTTTGAGTACAATTTCATAATATTGCCAAATTATGTTAGTCTGTCCTTGTGGCATAGTATTGTATGAGGTCAAACATAATTATACAATACTATAAGGCCCATATTAGTAATGACTATTCATTAACTGTATCCTGTATAAACAGCTGTTTCAAAAGACCCAAAAATATATATAAAGTTGTGAACCAGGGAAGTACAGAATGTATTGCAACTACAAAATGTTTTATCAATAACTTCCTTTAAACATTGTTTAATCAATATTGGTATGTATAATGCAATTACATCAACAAAAGTTCATTTACATTGTTGTCGAGCAATATTGATTGCTTTGTATCTCCAGCAATTTCATTCAAGCACATATTACAATATGTCCACTGCTTAGCTACTTTTTTCTTCACAAACTAATTTTACTTTAGCAACTGAATATGTATGGAGAAAAGTATAAAGAATTTTCTTGTAGTATTTTAAAAGGTACTACCAGGTCACTAGTCTGTTATAAAATACCTTGCTATAAAATTTTAAATTACTAAAAACCTTGGCTTATTCCCCATTTATATTGATAGCACCATCATTGTTGTATGTTCTTATCTTAATTAAATGTTTGCGATAAGAAGTTTATGTTATGCTTTTAAAGCCCATTATGAATTGGATTAATTCATTACATATACACAACATTAAGGCATTACAATATTTATGATGAATGCTGTATTTTTCACTTGGTTTTCCTTATACAGATATATATGTGTATTCTTTATACTTTTATTTGGGGAGATACAAGAATTATAAGAATGTATATTTTACAAAAATCTAACAATTTAACTTAAATTACCTCTGGTACATTTGCTACACCAATTACTATTTTTTTTTTTATTTACTTTTTGTTTTATTTTACTTGTTAGGAAGACTTACAGCTCATTAAAAATTACAATAGTGGTTGATTAGATTGTCAGTTTAGAGCCAGTTACAAATCTTCACAAATAAATTTGGGACACATAATAATAAAATACCAAAGCCTCATAGAAAACCGGCTGTGTTTCGCCTGATAAGTGAGTTTACTGAAGGCATAACTCGTAACCTCAGTTTCTAAGACTTTTATGAGCTATGGTAGTTGCTGTCCAACATGTGGCCTCTGCCGCTTCATTGAAAAAACCTTATTGACGTGTGATGTTGTCCAGGACTCGTTCCCGCTCGGGCTCACCTCGGCGCGGCTACCGGGCGCGCTACTCGCGTACCCGCTCCCGGTCCTACTCGCCCCGCGGCTCGTACCGTCGTTCGCACAGCCATAGTCCCATGTCGTCCCGGAGACGCCATACGGGTGATCGGGTGAGACGATTGGTATAACGACTCTCATTACTACAATGGCACTATAATAACATGCTTGCTACTAACGTATTGTGTATGAGACTGAAATTTGAGTCGGTAGATGATTATAATCCTAGCCAATTTTATGGTTTCTGAGGTTTTTCCGAGGGAGTGCTTCAGATTCTATTATATAAATTAATTTCAAACAAAAAATAAAAACCAACTTCCACAGCAACAAAAATTATAGATGAACTGAAATTATTTATTACTATAAATAATTCTTTTTCTTTGATAGTGCCTTACAAGGTTTGGCGTAAGCCTCAACATTAACCGTAATCAGTCTTTATAATTTTATACTCAGTACCAGTTTTATACCAGCTACCTTAAGCGTAAGTTTGATGTCGACAATCGAAGAAATTGTAAAAGCTGTAAAAGAGAAAAAGAATTATTACTTTTCAGTTCATCTATAATTTTTTTGCTGTGGAAGTCGGTTTTTATTTTTTGCTAAAAATTAATTTGCTAATAATTTTTCTCTTTTTAGTTAACTGTTAGTCAATTACATAGTCAGTTGTAGATAAAAATTCAATCTAAGTGTGTATATCAGATAACCACTTTTGAAAACAAGGTACCAAATTCTATAAAAAACCTTTAAAACTATAATTGCATTTTAAAAATTTTTGAAATCGGTCTACAAACGGCGCAGTTATGCGTGGTGAAACATAAAAAAAAGAAGATATATACGGTCGAATTGAGAAACCTCCTCCTTTTTTGGAAGTAGGTTAAAAATGTAACAGGGCTTACATTGTTTTGATTCAGTCATAGATTCCAACACAAAATTACTACTTTAGATATGATTAAATGATTATTTTTAGTCATAATATGTATTTTAATTTGAAGTCCAGTCCATTGTTTCAAGTCATGTCTCATGCAAAATATTTTATTGTTTTGTAAATTGTATTAATTTAGTTGAATATATTAGTCTGAAACAAATTTTGTGTATTGTAGTGCCAATATTATTAAATTTTTCAATCTCTTGAATAGAAATAGAATAACAACCAAATACTGAAAATATTGCTATATATATATTAACTTGTGCTCTATCCTTGCTATTTTGAAAACCATTTTAACTTTAAACAGTATTTCAGTATGTGGATGTTTTAAGTTAACTATCGGCGAACTTGCTGCTGTTTATGACGATCGTAAAATGCCATGCATGGTTGCTTTGTTACTTCAATAGGCAACATGTTGCTATGTTATTATCGAACATAGTAACGACCGCGTTTTCCGCCTACCAATAAACGATAAGGTTGTTTTTGCATTACAAACGTAAAATTGAACATGTTGACTGATTAAAATAATGGTTTGCTCTTAGCCTGACCCGCACATTATCCCAATTTGTCATCAGAAAAATTCGGACGCCTGTCAGATACCACACAAAAAATCCATCAGAAATTTCGCATAGTGTGTGGAGTCTAGGTCTACAAAAAACACATGAACAGAATAATGCGTCCTAGCGGGATGTCCGAATTTTTCTTATCAGAAATTCGGATATTGTGCGGCCTAAATTATTGTGTAAACATGCGTGGCAACTGAAGACAAGTGGAAGAATCAGATAACTAACATTTAAAAATCTGCTAGATTTTTGCGTAAATGGACGCTTTAGGACAAGAAAAATGATTTGAATTTTAAAAGATGTAGATTTGATGTATAAGGTATACATACTAATAAAAAGATAATTTGCAAGATTTATTGCAATTTTATACGAAAAAATTAGCATTTAATCGAAAGTTGTAAAAGTGTAAGTTATCACTTCTTCCACTTAAGTCTTCAACTGATAACATATTTTAATACTGGCTTTTGCCAAAAACCAGGAGATAGACATAGATCGATACAATAAGGTAAACCATTTTTTGCAATCGTATTAGGCCTCGCTACACTGCAGGAGCGACGCGATATTTCACTATAGAGCTGAAGCACCATTTCGTCTAGTGCAATTTGGCTCAAACAATGACATTTAAAGACCATTCGGCCTACTTGCTGCTCCTCTGCAGTGAAGTGCGGTTTTACCAGTGTACTAATTGCAATAACTGTTAAATGTCATGATCCAAATTAGGTTGATCTCTATCTAATAGTGTTTGCGTAAAGAAGTAACAAGCACACAGAGGAATGAAAACATAACTGCTTTCTATGAATCTAAGATATTTTAGGCTCATCTTATATTAATAAACTTGTTTATTATTACAGGAAAATCCAACGCCTTCGAGATGTCTGGGTGTTTTTGGTCTAAGTTTGTACACAACAGAACAACAGATTCACTCAATTTTCTCAAAATATGGTCCCGTTGACAAAGTACAAGTTGTAATTGATGCTAAGGTGAGTTTTGCTGCATTTTTTTCCTTTACACTGACATTAGCATACAATACAATTCTGTTTACCCCTGCTAATCTGTTATACATTCGTTACTCGGTAATAAATACCAGCACATTGTTTAATATGTATTGTAATTGAAGGTCTTTTTATCAAACTATTGGGCTAGCAAAAATCTTTCATACAATATTTGCATTTAATACGTAGTTTTTTGTTTATGTTCATGGTTTAAAGTAAGAAAATATGAATTGTACATTGGACGGAGTTATCAACAAATACGGTACGTACCGCATTTGTTGTTGGCTTTGTTCACTTTACATCAAAATCTAAAATGTGGCGCGTACGGTGCTGACAAATATTCGATCACTTTAAACCCCATACATCTTCTGTCATCCACTTCATCAATTTGGAGTTAGGAAATCATGAACCCAATTATTCATAAAAATATTTAAACAATGTTTACTAATCAAGATACGCAGTCCTTTTCTTCAATATAATTGAAAACGTCACACGACAGAAAGGGATAGCGAATCTTGATTAGTTAACACTGTTTAAATATTTTCTGAATAAGGGAGTAAGTCTCTTGAGTGTGATGTTAGTTAATTCAATCACTTAAGTCACTAAAAAAAATTATAATTTTCAGACTGGTAGATCGCGAGGTTTCTGCTTCGTGTACTTCGAATCTCAGGAGGACGCAAAGGTGGCCAAGAACGAGTGCTCCGGCATGGACATAGACGGCCGCCGCATTAGGGTTGACTTCTCCATCACGCAGCGGGCACACACACCCACACCGGGCATATACATGGGCAAACCCACACAGTTAGTTCCTCTTATCGTATTAATATTATTCAGGCGAAAGTTTATCGTCATCCCCCTTTTTCACATTCATATGGTCGCCGTGGCGTGTTGCGCCCGTGTGCAAGGTTTAATACAAGCCCATACAATACTGAGAAGGTCGCCGTTTTATAGTATGTAAGTAAGGGTGAGACAAGTCGCCGAGCCATGTGAAAGCTCTAGTAGTTGCTCATACAATAACTACTTTACTTGTGCACGTGAAAACGGCAAACGTGTGCATGTGAAAAGGGACATTGCCTTGTTTATCGTCAGTGCTATGGAACGTCAAGTTGGCATTGCTTTGCTGCAGCTTAATCGTCTATTGCTCACGTATTCTGTCAGGGCCGTTTTGGGTCGGCCCTACCACCATATTATTAGGCCGTTGTGTAAGATAAAACCAACATAGAAAATGCTCTTACATTAGAGTTTACTCTGTACTTATGTATGGGCATCCTATGTGTTGGTAGAATAATCAGAGTAGATTTAGAGTTGGTCAACTTTAAGCCGAGTTGACTTACTAAAGGCCTATTCTTACAGATTTCTAAAACCGAATTTACCGAATAGTTATTGTGTATATGTAATTATGTTGTTTTGATGATAATTATGTTATTTCCCTTATTTATATACTTTCTATATTTCAGTGTCGGAAGAGGTGACAATGGCTACGAGAGGCGGGGTCGTGGCGGAGACAGAGAGTAAGTAAATTGATAAACTGATACCCATCTTTACGTTTATGATGACATAGAAGGAAAGTAGGTTATTATGACGTGTTTCGCTTTCAAAAAAGGGCTTTATGAAAGTGAAAGAAAACTTTACTAGGTACATTCATAGAAGTTTAAACAGATACAAATCGTGGATCTAAGTAATTTTGGGTGAGTTACGTCAAACTCACCCGACGTATCACGACTTACAAAAAAAACGGTACACAAAGTCAGATGGGAATCATTCAGATTTAATAAATATGTCAATCTTTAATAAAAAACATTATTTTTTATTTTGGTGTTAGCTTATTACTGTTATTACCCTAAAGTATTTGATACAGAACTAAAAACGTAGTATTTCGAAAGGTCTCAAAAATACTGAAAGGCAATATTGTCTATATTCTAAGTATAACGAGAGATAATTATGGTCTACAACTATACCAAGTCCCGTTCCCATATGACCTATTAAATGTCCAACGTAGTGTAGGCACAGGACAGTTATACAAACTGATAACTATTTTTTAATAGCCTTTTTTTTTTTTACTTCCAGCGACTACTACTACCGCGGCGGGGGCGGCGGCGGATACCGCGAGCGCGACTACTACCAGCGCGGCTACCGGCACCGCTCGCCGTCGCCGCACTACCGCCGCTCGCGCCGCTACGAGCGTGAGCGCTCCTACTCGCCGCGTAAGTCCTACTACCACCCTTAGTGTCGCCCGTACTACTCCGCACTAGCGAGACGCGGCTGCTAACGAAATAACGGTATAATGCAAAGGTGGGACCGCACTCGGCGACATAAAGCAAAGTGATTTTTTTTAATAAACACCGTAATTCGTTTATCGCCGTAACCGTACATTTTTGGAGATAAATAATCTATCTAATAATCTTTGAGGGTCTGAAAGTGTCTCCACAGAAAATTTCAGCTCGATTGGTTGAGCGCTTTGAGCCTAGAAGAGTAACAGAGACAAACAAAGTTACTATCGTAATATTATCAGCCCAGCCGAGATGAACTAAGCAAAAACTAGCATTTGAGCATTGGTAACATTTGGAATAAATATTACTACAGTAGATTAATTTGTCAGGACGGATATGAATTCTTAAACTAACAGGAGAATACGCGATACAAAATGTAAGTTCTATCGAACATAAAGTGTCGACACTACAGCGTTATTTCCTCTAGTACGGTCTCGCCTTGAATTTTGTGGTGTCTATGTTCATCTATGAGCATGTTTGGCCTAAGCGACGTATTTTGAAAAATCTGTTTAAAAGTCTATCAATTAAGGCAACGTGCCTAGTCAGTGCCGAGTGTATTTTTTTAAAAAATTATCATTGATAAAGAGACTTGAGTTTTTTTGCAAAAAGTTGCAGCCACGACTTGCTAGTTAATACTCTGAATACCCATTACCCAATTACCCATTCCAAACCTCACCCACAATAAGTAGACTGTATTTTTAGTTGACCAATATAAATTTCATTTTCCATTATTACAAGATCCTGATAAGCATGCCATATCATCTCCTATTATTATCCTGGTAATAGTAAAAAAATCCCTATCGTCTATGGTTTATAATACCAGAACCATAGATGACGTACAACATTTATGTGGCCAAATGTCAAAAGTGCCACATTTACTGAATTGCTTCAAATGTTTTTAATTTATATTATTAAAAGCTCTTCAGTTTTCTTCTAAATAATATTTATTATACCAAAAATAGAATAGTGATTATCTTGAGAATTTTTTTTTTTCTTATTTGTGACATATTTTTATTCTCGGTTTTCCTTTATGAATGTTGTTTTTTCCTTATCCTAGTCTCCTTTGTCAATATCTATTATGTAAATAGCTTTTGACTTGCCCCAATAGTTAATAATTTACAGTTGAAAGTCAAGATTTGATTGTGCCAAGTCTTTTCTAGATAAAATGGCTATATTAAATAGTTGCACAATTTTTAACCTTTTTCTATGTTCAGTCCAAATATGTATTTCCTACCGAAGTATACGTAAGGCTTGTCGCAACCAATGGTATTTACAATATAAGTCTTAAATTTGTTAAAAAAAGACGACAGTACTTAAGGCTCGTACAAAAATATATTTGTTGTATGTATGTATTTTAATTCTAACGGTGATCGAGATCGTTTATTGTATTCAACTTTTAGTATTTGGATTAAATTTGCCGAGGTATAGGAAGAAAAATGTATATAATTTATTAGAATGTAAGTTTTGACAGACACTTTTTGAAATGTACAGTATTGCCGTGTAGATTTGCACGTTTTTAAAATTGTGTAAGTAATACTTGAATATACCAAATGTAACAGTGTCTCCCTCTGTCGGGAAAAATTTCTTAAAAGGGTTCGAGCTTTGTTTTTCTATCCCTTCTTAGCGTAAATGTAGCGTCTGCAAAGCGATTTTACCGCGAAACTCTTAGCCGTCGGTCTCTCTAGCGAGCGACGACAGACAGACGGATAGAAAAGTATTTTTAGTGTGTAACATTAACTGGTCACCATGGTCACCCCCCTGTTTGACTTTGCAGGTCGATATTAGACGCTGCGGTCGCCTCCAATAGCATAGATTTTGATACGACAAGTTCGAATACGGCTCCATTGCATTTATGTCGTAGCCGGCGGCGCTACGTCGCGTACGAAGGGTTCTAGATATAAGTCATAGGTTGTAAATTTAGTTCGTAATAAAGGTTTAACATTAAGTCTAATGTTGATTTTGTTTGTTTTGAAAAGGTATTGAAACAAGAAGTAAAGGATGAAGTTCCTTGAAAAACTAACTCTCTTGAAGTTTTGAAATTTGATTGAAACAGTTCGAAACGGCGACGGCCGAAACCCGGACCGGCCGGTGGCGGCCTCGCAAAGAATATGATCGGGCGGGGGTTGTTGCGAAGCGCAAGCTTGCTCAAGATTCAAGACGAGCGTCACAGATCATATTCTTTAGCCGACCTCACTAGGGCGATATCTATGTATGTATATGACACGACGACACCACACGCAAACTGTAGAGCGAGTTGTTAATAAAATGATAGTTTTGTAATATCATCACTATTCTTCGTTCATTTCTGTCCCACCTTTTGTCCATCGTATCCTGTTCTGTGGTCACAGATTTACTTGCTTTGCTCCAGTGGCCTAAAATGTGCTTTGTGTTTACTTAACATTAACTTAATGATAGAGAGTAGTCCATGGTACAGTTGTTGTAGATGTAGTTTTATTATATATATACTTAATTTAGTTACTATCACTTACATATTTCTTTTGTATTAAAATTCTAGAAAAACTAGGAAGTGAATCTGTGACTTGTAATTTGTATTTTGGTATAAGATTGCACATATATATTTCTAATCTTCATCTTTAGAGTAGACTGGGCTTTGTAATAAATATAAACATTTATATTTTGGGGAATATTTATTATTATACCGACTGCATTATAAGTAACAAAAATCTCACTATAAAGTTTTATTGATTTCTTATTATGTATAATAAATAACACCACGTATCTATACGTTGGCACTACGACCTTAGCGCATGCGTCCGCACGACTGAGCAGGCTACTGGCGTGCAACATTTAGAACAAGCGGAAAGCGTGTTTCTCTAAGAAATATTAAAAGCTAAGCAGTCGTACCCACGCATACACTAGCCTCACTTAACACTACAACAATATAAACTTAAATTAATTTTAAAAATTAAAATTTTACAAAAATAATATTACAGTATAAAATAATAGTAAAACAGTGCATTTTGGACGCGAGTCGGAATTGTACATTTGGCATAATTTAGCATAGAAAGAGAGTTGCGACTTAATTCTGAATTGTTTTCAATTCTACTGGTCCTTGATGAAGCTTAGCTTTAGCAGCGAAGCTAATACGCGCAAGCTGGATATCATATATCTCAAGTATAGCCTAGACGTACCTAGTGTTAAACATAAGGATGGAGTAAGCATTGGCTGGCATAATATAAGGTGAATAACACTTGAAATAGTCTCACTTTAAAATAATTACTACCCAAATTTATGTCCCTTGTAAATGCCACAAATGGGAAAAACATCGAGCGTAGAAACAAGTATTTCATTATAGTCGGGGATAAAGCAGAGTCAGAAGAAATTAGGTGCCTTGGAAAAGCGGTCTCGGTATGTATGCACACTGGTGGTGGCAAGCAGGTGTAAGTACTGTTTCTACAAATATCCTTATAGAATTAAACCTGTAGAGGTAATATGAAAAGTCTAATACTTAAGTTTAAATGCACTCCATTCATAGTTAAAATGTAAGAATGCGTACACACTTTTTTAAAGAATATAATATAATGCGAAGAAAATACTTAATATATAATATATATACTTTGAATATAATCTACGACTGTTTTGGAAGGACGAGTGAGCAATTTCGAAAAGAGGGCACTTACAAAAATATTACAGTCAACTATTCAGACGGCACTACCAGGGCGAATATTTTAAGAAATCTACCGACTAGAAGCTAATTTACAAGATCAAGAAAATAGTTAATTTCTAGAATTTCAACATTTAAAATTTAAAACCCCATGAAGTAAATAAACCCTACTATTTGAGGCTGCAAGATACAAAATGTCCCATGGCAAAAGTGCTTGGTGGTTTTATGAACTGAATGAATTGAGCTGGACTTCTTAAACTGTGGCCGGATAGTACGAGCTAGTGGCAAGTTATGTAAGTATAGATGAGCAAATTACATTTACTTGAACATTGTCAGACATAGGAATGAGCAATTGTAGTCGCTTTTCAAAAAAAGCGCATTATGTTAGTCCAATCGAGTGATCCAAACCGCTTGAGTTACTACTGGATTATGTAAACGGGCCCTGCTTAAAATTCGATGTTTTGCAATAAAGTTCAGTGTCAATTTCCAGTAGCAATTCAACGCTGGATTGGAAAAATATGAGGTGAAGGTTACACGCTTCAATCTACCGTCAGTTTGACGTCAATCTCAGATTGAAGACTGAGAGTCCATAATATTAAAAAATATTATCAGTCAGTCAATCAACTGGTTAGACGATCAGTTTCCCGTCATTCATAACTAAACTGATGCCAAGTTGAGAGTATAATCTCCGCCTAACACTGACATTAGATTGGCATAACAGTTAACCAATCAACAAAGTATAATAATATAAACTTCTATACCTGGCATTAGAAAAGGCAAAATATCATAATGCTAATATATATTTTTAACCGACTTCCAAAAAAGGAGGAGGTCTCTCAATTCGATCGTATATATGGTTTTTTTTCACAAATTGGACATTTCGCGGACCGGAATAAGAACAGGACTGCAGTGTACTGTAAAAATATTTGGTAAGCTTTAATATAGGAAGGCTCTTGTGCCATTCTAAATTTTGCAGAATATCATACCTTATTTTTTGTAAATATTAAAAACTGCACCTTTGTAAATACTGTAATTCTTGAAGTATAGAGAGAACAAGGAGCCAATTAATCAAATCCGTGCCGAGTCGGTCAGTGCTGGTACTGCCATCGTGTAAATTGATGCCAAGTCAGCACAGTACTGTAACCTGCGTGTTAACAGCATGAGTCAGTTCTCGGCGCCTGCACTGACGTCAGTTACAGACTGAATGAAAATAAGCCATAAGTTCTATAGCACGTAAAGTGTCGTATCAGTGCGGGGTTCCACCTGACCTATAAACATTTTTAGACATTAGAATAATCTATAAACATTTTTAGAATCCGGTCATACAAGTTTGCGAAAATGTATAATAAAATCTGAATTTTATTTGTTAAAAGATGGACTCGAGAGATATGTTCTGTTACGATTTCCTACAAATGTGCACTGTTAAAAATATTTTATTTATTCGATAGCAATAATCCTAATGAATAAAATATTTCGGTATATACTAAACTATTTCTAATCTTTGCTGTACTATTAACACTTGAGAACGTTAGACGCCCGTATCAAAATCCTACAGTACCACATGATTACAATAATTTTTAACACGCTTTTATTAGGACGATATCTAAACTATTGTAAATTTAAAAACAAGCATTCAGCCAACATTAATTTTCCATTTACTTAACCATTTTCGCATGAAACATCCAAGCCATCAAAGTATCTTTGCTTATCTGCGCTTTCTTTTAGTATAAAAACTGTAGTTTCTATTCAAAACTGAAATGAAAAACTATTTAGGCAAACTAAACCGACACGACCGTCCCATAGGCCATAGGAATGAAAGTCGAGAGTTACAAATGTGGCTTTGAGTTTAGTCTCTCACGAACCACACTTGTAAATCGTTAGTTCTTTGGAAGTTAAGTGTTGCATTGTGTCATGTCGCATTTGTGCACTCTCACCTTCATGGCCAATGTTTTTAAGTCCTAATACTAAATCTAAGTAATTGATCGACCAAATAACTAATAAGCTCTCTTAGCGAGTCCATTAATTCACAAGCACATTAATTTCAAAACTATGCGCCCATTTCTTCTAATTAAGCACCCTCAACTTCAAAGTCTTAATATCAATTCAATCTTTATGGCTCAAAATCCCGGGTGGTCAGAATCTGAGTTAGTGATACAACCTGTGTTATAAATTTTATAGGTAGACACCACTGATCTATCGCTTATTACAAATATACAAGGAAATGATAATAATATTTAGGAGTTTATCCACACAATGATCGTGATTGTTTAAAATTAATTTGAAAGCAAAAACACTCATAGTTCTTATGCTATTGTTCATAGTCCATTTATGATTAATTTAATGTGTCACTTTCATAAATTTTTTTCACATTTATACATAGTGTGTTGGGAATATTCTTTTATGGTGGCCGTACGTTGTAAGTCTGGACCACATGTTAGTTTCTTTAATGGTTTAAGTCCAGGAAGACGGACTTTATACCACTTAATTTCTGTAGATGTTTTTACATTTAAAACAAGCACAGCATTATTTAGTCTTGGAAGACTGTCCATTATCACTGAATATTCTTGACATCAACCCAAAATGTGTATGTGCTACGTATTTTTCATATCGGGCGCAACATACCCGCCATATTGTTATCGTCAACAATTCACTGTTTAAAACTTGTTCACTTACGACAAGCGCGCGATATCTTCTCAGGACCGACAACGCGGGGGTGTTAGGTTAGCTCTTTCATAATTCACATTATCTATGAGAGTATATTATAGTCTCCAAGTTATTTTCCACCTTCAGTTCACAATCTTCGTATTTCACGTATCACTTCATACACAACTGTTTACAACAAGAACGCGGCGTGATCTCTATGCAGTCGTCGCCTGGCGCGCAACGGGGCGGCCGCTAGCAAGTCTGACGGCGCGGGCGGCCCCGGCGCGCGCGCTCCGCTCTCGTGGTAGTACACCTGGGCACGCCCGCACATACCGCCCACTACCACGCCCGTGTCGCTCCTGGAATGTTAAAAGATATATTTATTCTTGCTGACCCGGCAAACGTTCTGTTTTGACATATAATACATTGGCATTAGAACTACATATTACATATTTTTTATTTTGCCTTATTTTGGCATCAAATAATCATGTACAAAAAAACACAATACATTTTTTTTTAAAAAGACCTAACATTTATTCCAAAATCGGCCAGCGCCGACACAATATTTGATAATTTTAGAAATACGCGTTTATGACAAAAGATAGCAAATAGCTTAAAAAGACAATAGTTTAATAAATAATTCGTATGCATGGAACACTTAGGGCCTGTTTCACCGCTTACAGATAGCCTATTTATTTGACAGACACAACTTTATTTGACAGATTTTGTATGGAGAATCTGTCAAAAAAGTTGTGGATAGCCTAACATAATCTGTATCAGCTAGCGGTGAAACAGGCCCTTGTTCATGTATACGTAACACACAAAACGTACAAAATCCATAGAGAGATATACAAAATACAAGATTCTATCACTTAGAAACAGGAAAAACGGAAAAAAAGACATGATTGAATATGGTTAATCATTGTACTCTACATGTTCTGCACAATATGTTAAGCATTCAGGGTACCATGAATAACTGAACGAAACAAATTTGATACAGCTCACAAGTATCTTAATCTAGCCAATATCTGTTACAAAAAATAATAAATTATGTATAAGTTAAAAAATCGCGTAAAACTTCTACGCCAAATGACGTTTTACGTCTACAATAACGCCATCTGGCGAATCAAGTTCAAATTTTTTTTGGCATTTAGCTAGCGTTACAATACAGCGCAGCAGAAAATAGCGCCATCTAGAGGACGACGAGGATTCACAAACCAGGGTCAGTAGGACGTCTGCCGGGTTCGCTTCTCAATTATTCTATCAGATTCGGCAAACGTTATTTTGCCGCATAAAGTATTATATACCTGAGTATAAACTCCGTCAGCTCAGGGTCCTCCTCGAAGGCGTGGTGTATGTAGCCCATGTCTGCGATGTCCGCCGCCGCCCAGGGCCCACCCTTCTTGACGGTCCCCCAGTCAGGGTCTAGCACGAGGTAGCTGTAGTCCGCCGGCTCTCCGCCCGCGCTCGCCACCTCGGCGCACCGCTGCTCGATTGGTCCGAGCGAGTTTAGAGACGTCTCCCACTGCAACGACATTTTTGATAAATACAAACTTGTTTCTGGTATTTATTAACGGGACATATTTTTCTTAGCGTTCTTGATTGGTTAAGTTTTTGATGTACTACCGTGACAGTGCACACTTGCGGGCTCGCAGTGACGAACACACAGACAATTTAATATTAGTATGGATACTCACGAGGGCCTCCAACACACTGGGATCGTCAGCTGCCCCGGGCTCGAGTAACGCCAGCAGCGCCATACTGTGTAGCCCGCTCACGAATAGCGCACATTTCTCTGCTCGAGCTCCGTACTCGCTCAAGTCGCTGTCCGAGTCCGACTCGCTGTCGCTGTCGGAGCTCTCGGAACGAGGCCTTGTCCTGGGGTAACGGGGTATTGGTAAAAATAAGTTAAATAAAAACATTTTACGTGTCGTGAGAATTCGCGCGTTGGCGCGCCAGCAATTATTATTAGATTAGAACTTAAAAAATAATTCAAGAGTGGTGAACATTACATATTTTATATCGCCAATATTAATGTTAAGTCTAAAACGTCGTCGGAAAGAAGTTGCAAGCTTTAGGGAATATACCGACCTACATGTCTAGGAATTAGTGCTTATAGAAGAACCATGAAGCATAATATAACTTTACCTGTCCGAAAACGTGACTTGTTTCTCCAGGGCCGGGGTGAGAAACTCCCTCAGCTCTAATGGCGTCATCACTCGACTGCTGTAACCGCTGGACTTGTCCGAGAACGCCAGGTGACTCAGCTTCTCCATGAGCGGTGTCAGTTGCACGCCAGACGACTTCTTCCTAAAACTGACCGCGTCAGAATCCGTCATCGCCGAATCGGTGCTCTCCGACAACGATTTGAGCGGCAACGACAGAGATTTCCGTCTCGACTGGTCGTTGGATAGCGTCTTGGTCGAATCCTTGGCGATTTTCTTGGGCGTCCTCTGCGGACTCTTGTTGAGATCCGAATCGAAATCCTGGAACTTGTCCAATTCGCACAACTTTAAATTGAAGTTGAACATGTTGTCTTCTTTCTTCTGCTTGATGCCTGAGTAATACTGAGCTAGGTACTGGTTGAAGAGGGACTCCGAGATCGCGACGCCGTCGTTCCTGAACACGGGGAATAGGGGGTCGTTTATAGTCATCGTGTTACTCTTCTGCTCCGGAGAAGAATCTTTGGAGCTTTTTAATTTGACGGTCGACGAACTGTTGGTGAGTTTTCTGAAAGTCTCCTGAAGGTCGGTGACGCTCGCCAGCTTTCTGATCGGGTCGGGTTTATTGATGAAGTGGTCGGCTATACAGTCTCCGTCTAATACGGTTTTTGTATCACGTTTTTCGGTGGATTCGACATTTTTGACAACGTCCAGCTCAAATTCCGTCTTGACTTCGGTGTCCTTGTTCTCGCAAATCGAGAGCACGTTGCCGTGGAGCCTCTTGAATTCTACCATGGGGGTGGAGCAAACGCTGGTTTGTCCGGTGAAAACGGTTTCATCTTTAGCGTCCTCGTCCAAGGATTTCTGCGTCTTGAAGCCCAGGGATAGCTTGTTGGGCCTCGGTCGGGGTTTGTTTGCGAAGGGCACGACGTCTGGCATTCTTTTTTGTTCCGCGTCCTCTTTGTTGGGCGGAGAGATGAGGTTGTGGTCCTCTTCGGGTACAGCCGTGAACAACAAAGATTTGTCTCTCTTCATACCGGTCTGGGGGAAATCGCGCATTTTCTCGCGCTCTTTTTCTTCTTGCATCTGCAAAGAATACAAGTAGCATAACAGTAATTTACATCTGAGATTATCTCATTTACCGTTAAATCGTCCATTATATTATTCGTTTAGTTAGCGGGGGTTAGGTAAGAAGTAAATGCCAAGGTATTAAAAAAAACGTGACACGGGTAGGCTAAAAAAATAAAGTTTTGTGTATTTATATATTTAGGGGGTAAGTGAGTAGACGGGTTACCTGATGGAAAGCAACTGCCGTCGCCCATGGACACTCGCGACATCTGAAGAGTCGCAAGTGTGTTGCCGGCCTTTACGAGGGCATAAGGAACGGGATAAAGGATTAGGGAAGTTGGGCCACCAGTAAACTCACTAAACGAAACAGCACGACGCCGTTTCACCCCAGTTTTCTGTGAGGCCGTGGTATCACTTCGGTCGAGCCGGCCCATTCGTGCCGAAGCATGCCTCTCCCACGGCAAAGGTCTTACCCACTAGGCTAAGGACGTTCTATATGAATGACTACTCCCTACTCCCGTCTTCTTCTGAATAATTTCCTTGTGTGTCCCAAAACAGTTTTTGGTGTCTTTCGAGATAAAATAGTGGAAATCTGTGTAGGACCGAAAACCCGTTAAGAAAATACCACTTATTACCTTTTTAAACCTAGCGATGACCTCCTCGCCCCTCATATAGAACTCCCTCAGTCTGTCCGCGTGTCGTTTCAGTCTCACGTGGGCTGATCTCGGCACGTACACCGCCAGCAGTTGAGCGCCGAGCGGCACGGGCGCGTTGGTTGGGAAGAGCTCTGCTGGCGACTTGATGCGGTAGGGGTCCACTACGGTCAGGTACGAGGTCATCGATGGCGGGAGTTGGGTAGCGATTATCCTGGGAAACTCAAGTGGTTAAATAGGGCTGTGCTAACTGTGTAGACTACGGGGATGGCACACTGTACGCGCCGATTTTTATAGCCCGTTTATTATGATATTTAGGCGGCAAGCTAGCAGACGGATTACCTAATAGAAAGCAACTGCTGTCGCTCATGACCTATATATGCGGTAACAGAGAATGGGAATAGAACACCATTTCACGCCAGTTTTCTTCCTCGTAAACTTACTTTACAAAATAGAGCGCGTACGGCGCGTGTGGCTCGTACTGTGCTAACAAATTTGGCATACTTAGACGTCATAATTATTGTTGCAGAATCCGGCTCGAAGGACCATTTCATCAAGACTATTAGTAGTTATTTTAATTATCTTACTTGTTGTTATACAATACGACTCCCCCCAACACGCCAGGGCTGCGGCGACACTGCTCCAACACTTGCATCGCCTCCAAATAAACCGATGTGGCACTCTGTAATGTAAAAAAGTGACTTAATTTTTTTTCAGTTCTAAGTATGAAGGACCCCCCAAAAATATTACTGATACACATATTCTGTAAACATTTACAGTTTACAAAACTATTCTGTTTTAACAGTCAACAGTCCCTATAATATCAAATTGGCTCTAACATTCAGACAGGCACACAGACGGACATGACGAATCTACAAGGGAGAGTTTTTTTCCATTTGGCATTTCATTGAAATTCGTTCACTATTTTCGGCGTGATTGCCGGACAAACATTCAAACCAACTTTTAGATTAATAATGTCACTATGATTTCAGAATGTATATTTCAACAAGAAAGAAAAGAACTTTCGTTTTCAAAAATCAAACTCTGTTATGTCTGTTTATCGTATCCACATTTTCCATTCGCATAAGATTAAGATATAACTAAAAGTACCCCGACCTCCTAGGTAAGTAATTCGTTATTGATACATTGATAGCATATCAGTACATTATCAAAACGGAACAAACAAACAAAATCATCGTGTTTGTTTGTTTATTGTGTCATTGTCAGCTAACAACTAGATAGCGTCTGTATTGCAAACATGTCGTCGAAGACTTCATGAAAAGGTTTCGAGATCTCACACAAAATTCAGGGATTGAAATCTCTGATTCCAATAATAAGTAAAACCCACCACATAGGTTTCGGTGACGGTGGCCGGTTTCATTAAAACCAGCTCAGTTATGAAGGAGCAATTTTTATAGTGCCCAAGTGTACGCACAGTACACGAGAGCACTCTCTCTTCCTTTACTCTCATAACCCAGTGGGACGGATGACCGTCACGACTGGCGAGAGATCAGGCGCAGGTTCGACTTTTTACATGCCCATCCGACGCATGGATTATCTTATTTCATAATATACCTCTCCTGTTACACCCCAATACAAAATATGAGACCATATTGGTGAATAATAAGAGTACCAAGTTTTCAGCTAGCCTCAAATACCTAATAAGTAATAATACATGTATTATATATGTATACATATAAAAAAAAGTAAAATTGGAGTGTCTGTACACTTTATATTTTTACAAAATAATCAATGCGGGGGCGCTAAAGGATAGTCATAGAACACATATCGACATAAATTTGCCTGTTTGTTTGTACGCCCTAATCTCAGGACATACTGGATCGATTTGAATTTTTTTTTGCTTAATAGCTATTAGGTCTGGGCAACATATAGGATTCTTTTTATCCCTAGAAAGTGTACGGTTCCCGCGTGATATACAAATTTTTCGCGCAACGAAGTTGCAGGCACCACCAACTAGTATAATAATAAATACTAAGTCTCAGATGATATAGCAACTGTGGCTATATCATGAGTTTGAAACAATAGTATTTTTCGATACTCGATAGCAACTACGTCAATTTTTAGTATGGCGAAAATTTTACAGCGCCTCTAGCGGATACTTGCGAAATTAAATTGGTATACTAAAAATTTACGTAGTCGCTGTCGAGTATCGACAAAAACTATTGCTTCAAACTCATGTTAGAGCTATCGAAACCTCACCTTGGGCAGCGTCAACATCGGCACCCTTTGGAATATATGGCACCCGTACTGCAGGACCGGCAGGTAAGTCTCGAAGATCTGGTACAGCTTCTCAGCTAGCCGTCTCCGGTCCTCCATGGCCGCTGCGACCGTCTGAATGTCCCCATGGTAGACCTTGATCATGGAGGTGAGGAGGCTCGCCCGGTTCTTCAGCACCCAGTCGGGTATGTTGCGGTCGCTGCCTATCGCCTGAAATAGACGTGCATAAAATCTCTAAAACTATAAAAATATATATTTGCAATCAAGTACAATCAGGGAAGTCGAAACAGAGCCAGATTTCGGATCTAAGTTGAAGGAACAAAGAAAGAAAACCAAGAAACGGCTTTACCGATTATTTTGCCACGGTAACTATTATAGCACGAGGTAAAATATTTAGGGCCTGTTTTACCGTTTGTTGATAAAAGTTTCTGTTAGGCTATCCACAACTTTTTGACAGATTCTCCATACAACAACTGTCAAAAAAAGTTTTGGATAGACTATCAGTAAGCGGCGAAACGGACCCTTGGTATGGAAAGAAATAAAAATTAACTTATACACGTTGTAACAAAACAAAGTGATAATATGGGTTTTTATGTGACCTTATAGGTATAGTCAGTGCGGCTATCGGAAGTACCCGCACTGAAAGAGTGACGGTGTGAAAATATAATCACATCCGTGTTCGCGTGCCGCAAGGATCGGAAAGCAACCTTTAGTTTCCTTTAATTAAAGCAAAAAGGGTAAAAGATGCAGATAAAATACTTAATTTATTTGTTTACCAAGCGACCGGTATGCAAATTAGGGAACAAAAATAAAGTACGGTATATTCCACCGGTCCATGTGATATTTTCGTCCAGGGGTTTTAATTAATGTATACAATAAAATCGGGCACACAATTCGGGCTCGTGTACAAAAGGTTTCGTACCATTATAGCCAAAAAAGTTTTTTTTGAGTTTAATTGTACAAATAATTAAAAGGTTTGGGAAGTGTCCTGTCCAGCGGGGCCGTCCTAGCTACGGCTATAAAACTAGTCGCACTCCTTTGCGTCAACAAAGTCGGTGGTTCAGGGAACCAAAACCACATTTTCATACAAATTCTGGGACATTTTTTGTCCCCGCCCAACTGCTCGTAAACATATAACAGTATTCTTTTCTCAAATTCTCAGTCATAATTTTAGTCTATGTTCTATCAGATTTAAATTAGGTATTAGTAGTTAGTAATTTTTAATAATAAAAATAATAAATTAAATTATTACGGTTTAAGCTCAGAAAGGCAAAAATTGCGGTACGAAAAAAAGTTGATTCACCCCTGTAATGTCAATAATATTTAAGAGTTTGTAGTATTTACCGTGGTAACTGAGCATCGACACTTTACTTTCTTGCCGAGTTCTACTTACATAATATAAATAAATATTAACGTTAACATGTAAACGAGATTTCGCCTCTGTAGTTACGAAATGTGTTAGTTAACTTAAGATTTTAATTTCGTTATAAACTTAAAGTTGTCTTTGGCAATAAAGGCGTTTATAATCAGAATTGAAGACATAAGCGGGTAACATTTCAAAATCTGCCGGATTTTTGCGTAAATGAACGCTTTAAAGCCGGAAAAATGATTTGAAATATAAATAATTTGGATTAGGTGTATAGCTAGATAATAAAATCGCTATATAACCAGATTTGTCAAAGTTTTATAGGAAAAAATTAGCATTTACTCGAAGGTTGTAAAGTGTTAGTTATTCGCTTCTTCCGATTATGTCTTCAATTATTTATTAGGCATTTGCGGACCTGACAGATGTTGCCGTGTCTCTCTCTAAAAACCGCAACAAGGTGTGACACCAATGACAATATAATATGTTAAAGGTTCAAATACTGGCCAAGTGCGAGTAGGACTCGCGAAGGGTTACGTACCAGCACAGTGGAAAGACAGGTAGACAAACGGACAGACACCGAAGACAGACATCGAAGTCATAATAATAGGGTCTCGTTTTTACCCTTTAGGTATGGAGCCCTAAAAAAGGGTGAATTAAGCCACTTTTCACATGCATACGTTCGCCGTGCCGTGTTGCGCCTATGTTCATGTGAAAGCGCCAATACAAGTTTGCACATTCCTGAGACGGTCGCCGTGCCATGCTCTCACGTTTGCTCATAAAGCACTTAGTAATACCGGCGATCAGGCTTAAAGTAACTAGGTGAAGTGTAATCTTTCTTTTCTCGTCTTCGTTTCTCATCTATAGCGCAGTCTTGTGTGTGTATAACACTCACCAGTATGTACCGTCCGTACTCTCTCAGTATGAACTTGCCGCTCTGCAGCGTGATGGCAGCTGGCGGGGCGAACAGCGACTTGACGCAGTGGGCCGCACCCACAACCTGAACATAACAATTAGACCAATTAAAGAGATAATGGAAGAAGCAGATAAGCTACAATCTAAAAACTGACGCTATTTGCATAAATTGAGACCTCTGGTGCAATGGTGCGCATAGAGTCCCGGTGTCAAAAAAGAAACACTCGGCGGCAAAGAAATTGTCACTTTTTAATTGACAGGTGGCCATTTGACATCTCAAATCACTATTGTCTTTTCGCTCGAGATTGTCGGTATGGTTCATTAACCCTCTGTCAAATTTCTATACAAACCGCGATTGTCAACAACAGAGTGACAACACAACACTTTGTTTACAATCGCGTTTTGTATGGAAATTACAATTTTTTGGACAGAGGGTTAATGAGCCTGACCGCCATTCTTGAGCGAATGTATATAACTTTCTGCCTGCAATTTAGTTTTAGTACATTTTGAAAAAAAGTCGAAACGTTTTTATATAATTTTTACTTCAAAATCAATTTCAAATGATTGTGCAATTATTGTTTAGCAAAATTAAAAGATATTTGCAAGAAGACTGACAAAATGAATTGCTGTTAGCAATATTGTAATGTAAACATTTTACAGGTGCAGTTCTATAACAAAGCGTCGCGTCACGACGCTGCAGGAAAATGTCGGCGACAGTGTAATAAGGTCTCATCCTTAAAAAAAGTTTATCAACAGGATAAGCAATCGACGGATGGAAATACACCCAAGTGGACCCGTTAGGAGTAAGGACCCGGAGATCTGACGCTAAAAATAGCTTGGGACCAAAATAATCCACTTATTATTACTAAGTCGTTATCTTAAAACTGGTTCCCTTGAGTTTTTGGGAATCCTTAGGGTTGTCAAATATTCAACAAGTAATACATATTTTTATGTAAGCATCATCTTAGAATTGTAAAAGCAATGAATTTAATTTTTATGTCCTCCTGATTTAATTTTATATTTGAACACTGAGTAACTAATGATGATACAGCTTTCAAAGAGAACCCGATTCGACTCTTTCAACGCACACACTAACGCACGCATGCACGCACTAACAGACACGCACCAACTAATAGACACACGCACCCACGCCCGCACTCACGCACACCCGCCAAACTTATATAACACTCCCTTTTTCATTAAAAGATACCTCACCTGTCCAGCCAGAGCATGCCTCTGTGTGTCAGACACCCAGCCTGGATGGAAGTAGAGGACCGCCTCGGCTGGATCGTCCTCCTCCGAAGTGCAACACTCCATGTCGTACACAAACACTATCATCATCTCCCTGAAACAAACAGGTTACCGCGTGAGGCACAGAATCCTATTACCTACCTTTCTACACTAATAATATAAAGCTGAAGAGTTTGTTTGTTTGAACGCGCTAATCTCAGAAACTACTGGCCGGAATTGAAAAAATCTTTTTGTGTTGGTTAGTCTATTTATCGAGGAAGGCTATAATAGGCTATAAAAGATTACGCTACGTACATAAGGAGCCTAGCAGTAATCAAATAATGTTGTAAAAACGGGATAATAACTTTATATTAGTATACATTTGACAATAGATTCTGAGGCAAAGCAAAAAGAAGGGTTATGATGGATGGAAAATGATAACCTTTCTTTTTTTGGTATTCTCAGACTAAAATAGTGTAACCAGAATGGAACAACATTTCAACTTTTTTTATTTAACATCATTTTTTGTTTGATTTTAAAGCTGATAATTTATATGAACGAACTACGAATATTAAACAAAACCTGCCAATGGCATATTAGACTCACGCACGAAGGGTTTCGTACCATTAGAGAAAAAAAAAATTGGAACTGTTTTTTATCTTTACGCAATGGACCCTAAAAAGTGTAATTTCGTTCAGACTGGTTAAAAGATAAAAGTCTTAGTAATAGGATGCTGTTTAGAGCCTTTATGTACGGAACCCTAAAAAATGTATTTTTGTTCAGACCGGTTAAGGACATTGAACATTCATTGCTAAATAAAGACAAAGTTGTTCTTAAAATACATTTAAAAAGGGACAAAAGAATGAAATCTCTAACCAGACCCTGTTTTAAATTTAGCCTGCGACTAAAGGAGAGGGGGAAGTTATACATAGTGTGACTAAATTTATGGGTGGTCCCTAAATCAAAGTACAGAAGAAACTCTGTTATCATAATTTTCTTTCATACTATCAGACTTATCAGAAAATGTATCCTTTAAAAATTCTTCTTATTAAACATTGATCTTCTTTTTTATTATTGGCTAAAACATTATTATCTTTTATTGGTAATATGCACCAAACCGGCTTTTCTTCATACTATCTTCATCATTAATTAATGCAAATCTAGTTTCTGCTGTATATCACTTTACAAATACCTATTAAGTATCAACTGCAAGGTCAACATTGTAGACGTGTGAACAAGATAAGTCACAGTATTGTTAATTAAATCCTATTTATCATAAATATAGAACAGTCAAATGAAGCCCTAACAATGTAGCATCAAGGTTTTAATATATTTATAGTACAAGTTTTTGCCATGAGAGAGCCATGCTACGGCACGGATGGGCCAGCTCGACCGGAGTGATACCACGGCCTCACAGAAAACTGGTGGGAAACAGCATTGTGCTGTGTTTCATTCAATGAGTGCGTGGCCCAAGTTCCCATATCCCACTATCCCTATTACACATGACAATATCTGTACCGCAATTGACAATCAAGTGAAAAAAAATGTTTTTTCTAAGGGTTTATTGTATTTTGCATTATTAATGTGTATATTGCTTCAAACTTTTGAAAGTTGGAGATTTTAGAGCATCCATGGCCTAGTGGGAGTAAGACCCGCTTGGTTGGTTCGCACTTGAGAGGGTGCAGGTTCAAACCCTGGTGGCCTCCACCAGGTATCAAGTACATAATACAGATAATACAATTTTATTTTTGTGACTTTTTTAAAAGTATAAACATAATTTTAATATAAGGTATAAGGTTATGAAGTTGTTCCGAAATAAAATGGTATTGTTTCCTTTTTTATATTCTCTATCTGTGGTTCTATTAACTATTACATATGAGGGTATAATATTTCTACACAATTATTGATGTTAATTTAAAAATATTTTTTGCATTTCTACTACGTACATTAATCTACCATATTTTTCATATAATTGATGTTTCAGTTATAATACAGGAGATTAGAGATCATGAATTCATGACAAAATGTAGTTAATTGAATATTTTACGAAATATACAATTTCTTTACAATTTTCACTTTTTGTTTATTAAATAAAAATCTCGAGAACTTAAAAAGTAAAAAACAACTGACTTTTAACATAAATAGAGCTACATTTAGGAAAATAAATTGAAATTTAAATAGTCAAGAATATTTTATGTTGTCTAGGATTTCCTCTAATCCGAATATAACACTTACTTGGCCATTTTGAGGGTTTTTTCTGTTGAACTTTAACAAAGAAACATATTATTTATTACAATTTCACTATTTTCTTTCGACTGTAGCAAATATAATCGATCACAGTGCGCGTAATATTTTCATTTCGCAATATTGGTTTGAAACACGACAATCAAGGTTGACTGTCACTGCGCGATTTGCAGTTGCCAGTTGCCTGAGTCCTGACTGCTACAAAGAAAAAAAATAAAGTCAAGTCTTTTTTTTTTGTTGTTACGCGCTCCCTAGACTATCGTGCAGCAAGACATGGATTTCGTCAGAGAATTTATGGGGGAAGCTTGTCTTGTATTGGGGAAATCTTGCTATTATAAGTTGAGCCTTGCATTTATGTTTACTAGCAACATTATTTCGACGCAGTTAAAGTTGCACTACAATTGGATTTCACTTTCAATAATTAGTATTATGTGTTTACGGGATTTTAGACATGACACGTTATTTATGTTTTATAGAAGATGTGAGGCACATAATTTTGTCCCTCCATTGGGTATTCAGAGTCGATTATTCGAACTAATTGGGAACATGGGTGTTCGGATAACTGAACACCCATATTCCGAACACCCGTATTTTTTTCGGATAATCGAACAAATTTGATATAGCCATACATGTTATTTTATCCACGGGCGAATAAGAGCCATAAAGATAAAAGATTATGTGAACCTTCTTAATTATAACTTCATTGGAAAATAGGAATTAAAAAATAAATAAAGTAAAGTATACATATAATAAAACAGTAAAATTGGAGTCTGACATTTAATATTTTAAAAAAATATATAAATATATAATTATCAATGTGGGGGTAAGGAACAGCAATAGAACGCATATCGACAAAAAAAGTTGTCTGTCTATTTGTACGCGTTAATCTCAGGAACTACTGGACGGATTTAAATAAATCTTTTTTGTTTAATAGCTGGCCTGGGCAATATATGGGATACTTTATCCCGGGAAAATGTGCGGTTCCCGCGTGACATACAAATTATCTCGCAAGTAGTTGTGGGCACCAACTAGTTTGCAATAAAACACTTATCCTCTTATTCATAAAAATATTTGAGCTAAGTTTAACTAATCAAGGTTCTCTGCCCCTCTAGTGTCGTGTGACGTTTTCAATATTCCAGAAAGGGGCAGCGAACCTTAAGTAGTTAAATATAGCTTAAATAATTTTATGAAGGGTTATTATTACGCTAACGCTACGCAAACGGAGATAAGCGGTCGTTCGGTTGATCAACGTTCGGATAATCGGCATACTTCGAATTACATACATTGTATTGGATTTATAACAAACTACATTCTGCCCTATAAATCTCAATAAGAATAACACTTTACTTTTTACGCAAACTTATATTGAAATACTCGTGCTTAGGTGTCATGATAAAATCTTTTTAGCCACAAAAATTGTGATACCATACAGAATTTTTTAATTTGGAAGTTTTTTTTAGGTTCAACTTATAGTAGCCAGACTATAACTATCGAAGCGAGGATCTTGCTCCGAAAATGCTGCCGTAATCCCGTCATTGTAGGTGCTTAGGGCAGCCAGCAATGCAGGCGTCGCGCCTGAATTTAGCTTTCCTAGCCTCCTGGCGAGAATGATTGACCAAAAGCTGTATGGCGCACCTTCTAATCCCCAACGTTGCTAAAGAAGGAATCTACACCGATTGGCCACGGCCGTAAGACATGGATTGTTGTTAGTTTTATTTATTTAATTATTTGCTCATAAAATACAAAACAAACATTAGAGAAAAAAAACTAGGTTGGGAACAAAGCAAATGGGCGAACTTACAGCGGTTTCTTCCAGGCAACCCATCAGCCCATATTTAATGGGCTGATGTTTTGATTGGCCACATTTTTCTCCTTCTGCAGTTTGAACTTAGTGCCAAACGCGTACTGAACCTAACCTAGTGCTGAAGCTAAGGCCAACGACTTTGATTATAAGTTGAGAACATGTTCACGACTCAAAAGTCCTGCATTGAGAACGTTTGCAAGTATTTCTTATGTCGATTGTGGTCATATAGTTCCATTAGCAAGCCCTAAAGCATTTTTGGTACAATTAAACAGTATTCATTGTTAATTATTTTCCTGTTACCAAGAATTAAATTCTAGCTAGGTAGATCAGCATCAAGCTAGATTTTAATTTTTATACCAGGGAAATATTAACGCCTAATTAGAAACACTAGTACAGTTGGCTATGTGAGTTTAGTTTTTAGAGTAGTTTTAGTTGAGTTTTCTGTACATATAATAAAACAGTAAAATTAGCGTGTCCGTAGAATTTATATTTTTTGCAAACTAATCAAAGTTCTACTGTTCCTACGCCCCAGCTCCTAAGCGGAATAGGAACAGTAATAGAACACAAATCGACAAAAAAGTTGTTTGTTTATCTGTTTATCTGTTTGTAGTCTCTAATCTCCGGAACTACTGAACGGATTCGAATAAATCTTTCTTTATTTAATAGCTATTAAGTCTAGGCAACACATAGGTTATTTTTATACCAGAAAAATGTACGGTTCCCGTGATATACAAATTTTTGCGCAACTAAATTGCGGGCATCAACTAGTATAAAATAAGTTTTTGGGAAGCATGAAAAAAAGGCATTAATATTAAACAATAAAGTTTATATTTTTTTAATAATTTTTATGATAAAATTGACAAGAACTTATTACTATAACAGGTGTCACAAAAGTAAGTGGTTGTTTGTGTTTTATGGTGTGTACGTCCCTTAACTAGTTGACTGTGAAAGTAGTAGCGCTGAAAGTAAAAATGTGATTTGCATGAAACTGACGTTACTGGGGTGTTTGCCCATATTTAGTATTTTTTATCATAAAGCGTCGACTACAGCGTTCTTAACTTTTGCTATAAAATCCACAAGATCATCTGAGGCACTGAGCAGGACCATATTTTGAGCTCGAATCTTTGCTACCATATCTATTGCTGTAGTACTTTAAATCTGCAACAGATGGCGGCACGCTAGACACGTTTAGATTTTCGATTGGGTCGACTTTGATTCGAGAATAGAGCTGTAATTCACTCCTCCTGTTACCAAGAGAGCTGCTACTCCATTCGTTTTCTACACAATCTACGGGAGTTTATAAATTGTTCGCAAGTCAAATAAAAGATTCCATTTCAAGTAATACGTTAGGTAGAACAGATGTAAATCATCGTAAAATAATAATAATCTTTATTTCGGACTTGAGAGTACATTTGTGAAACAAATTACAAATTTATCCATTATTAGAAAACAAAATTAAAAGAAATACAAATTTGGCTATAAAGCCTATAAAGGTAAGGTAATTGATTATAATTATTGTTAAAATACAATAGTTTCACAACAATTATAATCAAGTCTGCATACATATAATCGCCACGCTAAGCCAGAGGCACGCGATGGACGAGTTAAAACTGTTATGGATACACGTAATAATAGGGTTTGCGCTTTTGAGCACTCTCTTTCTGAGAGAAGTTAAAATATATAAAAAATATTCCCATTCTAACTTGTATGACCATCGTCCGAGCCACGAGCAAAAGTTGTTCTTTCAATAAACTCAATATTAACATTCGACATCCTGACTTGCAGCTGGTCTTTCTTGTACTTAGTATCTTTCTCAAATTGTATTGTTCTCACTGTAAAATGACGAAGTACCTGAACGATCACTGCTTTAGATTGTAAAATCGCGTACCTCATACCTAAACATATCCTGTTACCTTTTCCGAAAGATATGCTTGCCTTTTTGTTGAGATTTGATTTGTTTTGACGAGAATACCTGTCTGGTTTGAATACTTCAGCATCCAGGTAATATTTTTCGTCCTTATGTATTGAGTATATCGGTAAGAATACCGTCGTGCCTTTATCTATTTTAATATTACCCACAGGTAAGACAGATTCAGTGACACACTGCCTCATAAGGTAACCAATGGCTGGCAAGAATCTACCCGATTCATTGATTACCATATCTAGGTATTCCATATTCGAAATAACATTGTAGGTCATCCTATCTTCATTATTTTTAAAAGCCTCATCAATTTCTCTATGTAGACGATCAAGAACATCTGGATATTGGCCGAGAAGAACTAAAGTGTTAAAAATAGAGGTAGCAGTGGGTTCTACTCCAGCGGCAAAGAATAAAAAAGCTTGAGCGGCTAAGAGCTCATCGGTGGGTTCAACTTCTAAGTCACCCTCTTTTATAACTCCACCTTTTTTAATAGATAAACACAAATCAGCGAAGTCGTGACTCTTGATATTTTTATTTTGTCTCAATATTAACAACTTCTTCATGGCACCCACAAAAAATTCTTCGAATTCGCTAAAAATCTTTATCTTGAATATTTTGACGAGTTTCGGCACGGTTACACTAATGACGAATTTCAAATGGAACATAAACGATGGTTCCGATACCTTCTGCGCCATCTTATAAAATGGCGAGTCAAAAATCGATTCCGTAGTCGTTCCAAAAATGATAGCCGATTTAGCAGCGGTGCAAAACGTAGACAAGGTATGAAAAGTATCGCCTTTGCGATTCCTTTGAATATGCGGAATAATTTCTCGAGCGTTTTTATCGATAATATCATACATCGTTTTAAGTTTAGTCGAAGTAAAGAAGGGATTCATTTTCTGCCTCACCGCCTTCCATTTCTTTCCATTTAAGATAAACAAGTTATGCGCTAACGCATCTTCCTCTGTGACTTCTATCCCTTTATGGTTGAAAGCGTTGAAATCTGTAACCATAACATGCTGAATATTCTCCACGTCTCTGAGGAATATCGTTGGTTTTAGCAATGATCCCAAGCCGACAGCCGGTTCGTTAGGAAATCGTTTGTAGATGTCATGGAAGTGTTCAAAGTACGCCTGATTCTTCGTCACGCAGTCCCATGCTATGCCGAACACTTTGTTCCTCTTATGGAACGCCACACCACGTTTCTTCCAATACAGTTCATTGTAGACACCCTTTAAGTATATTATCACAGCCAACAGTATGATGCTTACTATCACTTGAATCATTGTATAACACTTAAAACGACATTAAGAGATCAAACGCAGCAATGTTACTCCGTGTTATTTCGAAACACACCAGAGTGGTGTATTATTTTTTATTATTATATATGTTATACGATTAAGTTATTCTATACCTGATCCGTTAAATGTCAAGGCCAAGGTTTAATTAACGTACAGTCAACCCCAAAGATATTATGTCAGATGGATCGCAACTTTAAGCTTTTCGCCGTCATATAATCAATAAAGTGCGTTTGCCCGGTAATGTGCAGATTGCCTGACCGAATCAGGTAAAATGCGTAAAATAATTCTATTCACACTTTAACTAGGTAATCTGCAGATTAACGACCATGCATATGCATACAGTAAAGTGCATAAAATAATAATAACACAGGACTGAAATTTTTTTTTGCAGAATAGGATTCGTTTACCGAATTATATATTATTTTGAAAATTAGAAATTCTCAAAATGGCTATAATAATATTCAATCACGTACCTTTAGTTATTTTTAACCGACTTCCAAAAATAAGGAAGTTATATGTTCGGCTGTGGATATTTTTTTTTATGTATGTTCAACCATAGCTCCACCGTTTGTGAACCGATTTTCAAAATTTTTTCTTTGTTGTATAGGGTATTGTTCCGAATAAGTCCCATGGTAGTGGCTGATCGAGGGAACACCTCGAAATTTATATGGAAACATATAGTGATTTTGGTTTCCTTAGAAGCGTCCTAGGTATGTGTTACCAAAAAGTATGATTTGGTACCAAGGTATACCAAGGTTCCGAAGATACTGAGAGAACTCATGCAATCACACCAGGCACCATTCATTATGATTACACCCCAGAACACCTCAGAATAATTTATAGGTAAATATGATTTTGGTTAAGATGGTTTTGGTTTCATGATAAGTATCCTAATCGCTTGGCACCAAAAAGTAAGAATTTGTACCGACGTACACGACCTACCATGGTTTACAAAGTGCTAATGGAACTCCTTATTCCTTAAAGATACGCGTTTAGAGATTTCAGCGCTGTTTTAAGAACCCAAAGTATACTAAGCAAATTATATCAATCATCATCATCGTCATTGCTACTATGGTTTTATTCATCAACCCACCATCATTCACGATAATTATTACGTCGCTTGTCGAGCGATTTGTCAGTTTTAAAGCCGCCGACGCCGCTGATATCTGTCGACAACATTTCGCCGGCGAGCTAGGTTGATGGCTTCACTTACAAGATACGTGTCGGCGGAACAAGCCTGCTGGCGGCTAAGGTGTGCAGTAGAGCGCTTTACAAATAGTAACATAATATATACGTAGAACGAACAAAAGAATACAGTAATAACTGATTTATATTCAAAACTAGCTATACCCCGCGGCGATACCCGTGGCTTAGTCGGGATTAGAAAGTACTCTATGTGCTAATTCAAGATACCAGCTAGCTCAATGCCAGATTTAATCGAATTCGTTCAGTCGCTTAAACTTAAAGAAGTTAACAAATATCACACTCACAAATCCACAAACTTACAAACTTTTGAATTTATAATATTAGTAAGATAATATATTTGCCGTGTGGGAGCCATGCTTTGACACGAATGAGCCAAAGTTTCGACGCCCTCATAAAAAACTGGTGTGAAACGGCGTTGTGCTATGTTCAGTCTAGTAAGGAAGTTTACCTGTGGCCCAACTTCCCTAATCTCTATTCCCATTCGCAGGCGCGTGCGCTACATACTGGCTGAAAAGCAGTTCGTTGCTTGCCATATGAACTTGGACGTCTTGTTTGTACAAAAGTCCCTTTTACGAATGAAAAATTTATGTAGAAGTAAGCTTTTTTCTTTAATGTTGAAAATTTGCTGGAGGGCATCAAACAAGCTATTCCACCTGGTCTCACCAAGTCGGCTTAACGTGTGCCCTAACACATCCTGTATTATTTCGGAATTTTTTGGTCGCCCTGCAGCCTTCTACAAAACATTACATTTTTTCATAATTGCAGCATGCATTTGCGACAGAGGCGTGTCTTGCTCGGTTAAAACTTTGTTCGCATCCGTAGTTGAGCAAAGGCTTAAAGTGTGCGCACAGCATCGTAAATGAGCAGGAAGGAAACAAATATGCTCAGGATCATCAAAATTCCATGCTTCACCTTCTTCAACATCTGATTCGGAAGAAACTTCTGTTGACTGAGAGTCGGACATAACTTCATTTTCAATGTTTATATTGCTCAATTTAACACCGAACATTTTGAAAGCTTTTACGAAATTGCTGCCATTATCCGTCACCGATGCAACAATTTTATTCTTATTGAGGTCGAATTCACTGTTAATTTTTTGAATTACATTGGATAGTCTATCATAGCTGTGGACGACTCTGAATCGTTGACATGCTAACGCCACTGACACTCTGCGTAGATCATTTGTGATCCAGTGCGCTGTAACTCCGATGAAGCTTCTCTTTTTACTGGACCAGATATATATGGTTGTGCACACATAGGGAACTTCTTCTAGTTCTGACTTGACCTTAGCTACTTGCGTTTCATAGTGTTTTTCTATACGACGTCCTAGTGTGCGTCGACTCATTAAAATTAGCCCCATTTCAGATATATTTAAGTCCGTGAATATTTTGGAAAAATATGGATCTTCCACTGCACGTAATGGGATCATGGAATGTATAAAATATTTCAAAATATTTTCATCGAATTGTTCTTGTGTCATTTTCTTCTCATTCGACTTCTTTGTTTTCCTAGTTGTGATTTTGGCAAAAGTATCACCTTTTTTCTGAAATTCACTTTTCTTTTTTTTTACATAGGTTTTGTACTCTTCAATGCAAACTTGCCCATGTTTTCGCTTCAGGTGACCCAGAAAATTCGTCGTACAATTATGAAATCCTTTAACTTTAGTTAATACATCTCTTGGACATTTCATACAAAGCGCTGTGATTTTATTACCCGAACATTCTTCTGGCAAGTATTTGAAAAATGTTCCATCCAGTAAGAGAAGCCGCGCTTGCGACGGCTGAAAGCACAGGCGAAACCGTTTCAAATAAATCATTTATGTCCGAAAGAGTCATTGAAATGTTACTGTCTTCGTCCAATTCGTTTATCGACGCCATTTTATGTTACAAGTCTAGGCGAAAACAATGTATTTTTAACATTTATGTATGCAAAAAGCTTAAACGACACGAGTAAAGAGATTAGTTCACGTGGCGAGCGAGCAATGTGCACTGGACGAACGACGCCCCACGCACGCCCGGCGCGAGAGTGATGGAGACGAAGATTAATACAATCTGTGACGTGTGTGAGAGCGAGAGGTGAGAGCAATGTTCGGGCCGACAAAATGAACACGTTACGACTTGAAATGTTTTTGTTGTATACCTACGCTGTAGAAATATTTATCAATGCAACATTGTTATACATATAAATAAACACATATTGAAAGGAAATATAATGAATATTTCCTTTATCTACCATCAGTTATTTTTTCATGTAGAAAGAAAGATTTAGATTTTTTCTTTTCCAGATTTGTTGACGGGGAGCCCCCTTTGAGTCACCGGGAATCCCTTCATCCACAGCCACAGGTTTATATAAGGATTTTATTACAATATCTAATAAGTATGACTTTAACAAAAACAAAGAGTAGAGAACTAAATTAAATAGGTTTACATGACAACTTTTTTTTGTGGTGTACGTGCCTCAGTGCACATGAGAATGTGTGTGTTAGCGCGCGTGCGTGTGTATGTTTGTGTGTGTGTGTGTGTGTGTGTGTGTGTATGTGTGAGAGTGGTATATAAGTTAATTGTTAATTTTAATTGTTTCATAAAACAATTAAAAAAGTTAATTGCAATTATTTTAATTGTGAGTTGCAATTGACACACGTTAATCAAATTAATTTAATTGCAAGGTGCAATTAAAAGTTCAATTGCGATTAACTTAATTGTAATTAATTTAATTGCAATTACTTTTTTAATCAATTAACAAGACAATTAACAAATTAATTGATTAATGCCCAACACTGGATTAGACTAGGTCTTGGAAAAATATCATATTCCAAAAATATTCGTATTTTTATTAAATTTCACACTAACAAAGCCGCGAGTAGAAGTTGTTAGTAAAGCGACAATTTTGTCAGTTGTGACCGCTTGTCTCGAGGATTGAATAGCCACCTTTAAATTGACGTCTCTATTATCATAAGATAGCAAAGTCGTTAGAAAACAGCCCTATCATATCTATACTAATATTATAAAGAGGAAACCTTTGTAACCGTTTGCTTGTTTTCCCCTTATTTATATTTAAAAAAAAAAGAAAAGTTGTAGAACTCAAAATGCCTACAAAAAAGTCCGCGATAGTATAAACCAAACATTCAAATTTTAGCCATTATAACCACTTTTCCATAGAATAAAAGTAATTAAAATTATTAGCCTATGTTTATTGTTCATATTTTTTAATAAAATTTAATGGCCTGATAATGAGACTTTTATGCCAAATTGAGTCTGCGAATAAATTGAGTATAAATCATATTTTTAGCTCCTCTACACGATGGATTTTAATATTTGTCGATCGAATTATCGGTCAAATTTCAACCACAGGGCGACCGAAGTTGACATAATTTATAAATAATATTATGCTGTTTTCTACCACTTAGGGCCTGTTTCACCGCTTACAGATAGTCTATCCACAAATTTATTTGACAGATTGTGTATGGAAAATCTGTCAAAAAAGTTGCGGATAACTTTATCAGTAAGCGGTGAACAGTCCCTTCAAGTAGCAATCCGATCCTCGCTGCCAGCGACCGCGATACACAGTGACTCAAATAAAATGCCACTTTATGATGTAACCACTTTGCTCTGCGCCTCTATTAGCATCGGCATCGAGAACAATGTCATTAGAAAATGAGACCTATTTTTTATGTCATAAAGTGGCACTTTATTTGATTTCCTATGTATCGCGGCCGCTGGCAGCGAAGATCGCAATGTTAGCTTTAGAGCGTCCGTGGCTTAGAAGGTAGTCGTTTGATTTGCACAACGCACTCGAAAGGGTGTTAGGTTCGATGTAGGGAGTACTAATGAGAAATTTTCCAATTCCATATAATAATAATAACTCCCATACCGGTTACGGTGACGGTGACCGGATTCAAAGTAACCAGACCTGTTACGCAGGAGTAATTTTATAGTGCCTAAGTGTGCGCGCAGTACACAAGAGCACTCACTCTTCCTTTACTCTCATAACCCAGTGGGACGGATGACCGACACGACTGGCGAGAGATCAGGCGCAGGACCG
>JAOTAV010000005.1:232921-251248 GCA_026546445.1 Cyclargus thomasi | reverse complement strand
GGGAACGTCAAACTTCACGTATTTAGTGTCACGTGACTGCTGGCTGGCTGGAACTTGGCTGGGAATAAGAGGTCATATAATAATCCCCCTGGAAGCCTACTACGAAACCCTTTTGGGAGTCGAGATTCAATTCTCAACAATCGAATCACAATGTCGCGCCGCGTCCTACTGTAACAACGTCATATGAAATTTGTAAGATAAGGCCTCCTGGTAGTAAATGCTGTGAGTTCAATGCCTCTTTTCATATGCGACCGGAAAGTAGTAATGTATGAACATCTATGAGAGCTTTCACATATCTCAGCGACATGGTGCTTAGTGCGACATTTTTTTGACATTCGACAGTGAACGCGTTTCACGTTAACTAGGAGTTTTATATGGAAATTGTAGATGTAGTCGTGAGCATCGCTAGATGGCGCTGTACAAATCTCATATAAAATCCTATGTAATCATGAAACTCGCAGTCGGCACTCTGTATAGACTGTTGGCTTTAACATTAACACGGACGCAACGCAACACCGCTTAGCGAATATGCGGTGACCCCATGCATGTGCAAAAGGACTATGGGGGTAAGTTTTTGTTGAATTTTGCCGCGCTTACACTTGAACACACACAATAAGCCCTATAACAAAAAGCCGGTAAAGTAAGTTTTATAATGGCTATAATGTGTTAAATAATTAATTTATTTATTTCTAATATAAGTTTATTTTTAAGTGGGCTCGGTGTATTATTTTTCCCTTAAATTCCTAAAATTGGACAAGATGTTGGAAAATCTTTGTAAGTATTGATTTATGAAGGTGTAACAAAAGAAAGCGATAATACTTTGGTTTGTGTCCCTTATAAAGAGTAGTAGATAGTGTAAGAGTAGCAGTGCTATAATAGTTTTTTTTTGTAATTTTTATGGGGTGAACTCATGAGTTTGTCCATATAAATAAAGCGCGCCTAAACCATGTCGCGCTTGCCGCACAAATCACTTTTTAGGGTTCCGTACCCAAAGGGTAAAAACGGGACCCTATTACTAAACTTCGACCTCTGTCCGTCTGTCTGTCTGTCTCTGTCAAAAGTAGTAGAGAGTTAAAACACTAAAAATGTATTTCTGTTGCCGCTATTACAACAAATACTAAAAACAAAAAAATATATATCCCACCAAAAACATTCTGTAAAAAACAGGCCAAGTCATATACATGACTGGCCATTAACCAAACTTAATTCGTTAGTGGGTGAAAGTCAAAGGCCAGTCGTATAACATTAATCATAATAATAAACAAATGGCAGTAAGGATCCTTTGACTTAGCAGGCATTTGTCTACATTTTATTACTTTTGAGAGATAAACAAGCAGCTTAATCGAGACTTTTTTTTAAGAATGTTTTTGGTGGGATTTCACTATTTTTGGTACAGTTTTGTTAATCCTTTTTTTAATTTTTTTCTAATGATACGGAACCGGTTTTAAAGAGATCCGCTGCTTTGACCTTCGTCCTTTCTTAAGATGTACAAATAATTGGCCCATGACAAAACTAAAAAAATCACATCAGTCAAACTAATTATGGTTTTTGCCAATTTGAAATTGTACAATATTTTTTCGAGTTTTTATACTTTTTCCTTCATTAAACCCTAGTTCTATACTAAATTTCAGCTGTTAATGGAAAGTTGTAGTTCTATTTTGATGACCATGAGTGAGTGTCGAAAATGCGAAACTTTGCTATCTCTTAACTTTAGAAATAATTGACCTACAGACTTGAAATTTCGGATTTCAAGTATGTGTTGTTAGCCTACTAGACGACAAAAATTTCAGCTTTCTGGTATTATCCAAAGGTTCTTAAATGGGGGGCTGAAAATGCGGCGATATGGTTTCTGTAAAGATGGTACGGCATTGTTTGCTTCGCGCACGGCTTGGCGATGCCACTGCCGTGCCATCAGATTTAAAAGTGTCTCTAGTACCACAAATATGTTTTTTGCTATTTCCTTAATACTAGATTGATAAATTCTACGCGCTTTTCTATTGGCGGCGTGGTCGAATGGTTAAAGCTTGCTAGAGAGCCGGGTAGGCGTTGGCTAAAACAGCAAATTATTTTTTTTAACTAGCCTAACTTTTTGTAGCTTCTAATTCCGGCAAGAGATGGCGTAAGTAGTGACTTCTACGTTATTTCCCTCGTAACAAACGTTTGAATACAACTATGTAATGAAACCTAATAGGAGTAAAATATATGTATTGTTGCTTGTGTTTAAAATAAAAACAATTTGGCACAGATTGTAACCGGACGCAGCAGCCGCATTTTTATTTCTACAAATTTTAGGACCTATCGCGCGCTAACTCATAAAACTTGGATAAGGGATGCGACCCGCCCCGTATTTGCATCCGATTAAACTTCAAGTTAACAGTAACTATACAGCTAAATAGATGTCAAATGTTTTTTTTCGGATTAATACGATGATGTCGTATGCCCGGGGCTGAGGTCGGATTCCGAAACCGTTCGAGATTCAAAAGAACGAATCGGAATGATGTATCCTTTTCTAACAGACGTGAAATGACGTTTGATTAAGACTGCAACATGTGGTCGAATCCGAAAAGGTCCGTTTAAGAGTACGACTCCTGGTAAGGCACCAGCAAACAGAAATAAAAAATTTTAAGTAACATTAATAACCGCTGTGTATAAACTTTATGTACAGTTATTTGGGTGAATTTCCCAAATACTCTTTTTACGCGGCCAGGCTGAAAAACATCCTTCTTTTAAGATATAGTTTTTATTTTTGGTTTAAAAAATAAAGCATTACTACTGTCTATATTATATATCTATTCTTTCTATACATATAATACAATAGCAAAATTGGAGTGTCTTACATTTAATTTTTTAGAAAATTATCAATGTGGGGGTGCTAACGAACAGTAATAGAACACATATCGACAAAAAAAGTAGTCCGTTTAAACGCGCTAATGTCAGGAACTACTGGACGTATTTAAGTAAATCTTTTTTTTTTATTTAATAGCATAATTTTCTTAGATAAAAATATAAGCGATTTCTAATTTTGGTGGCGTTGTCGAACTCTTTTTGTCAATATCCAGATCAATTAACTATAACTTGATGTTAGATTACATTTTTATCTTTATTAAGACGTTCCATATAAGTGACTCTTCACAATATTATATCAATTTTACTGCATTAAGTACTGTAAGTTAAGTTTTATGACACAATTTAGTTCTGTCGTCGAGAATTTTTTAATAAAAAATAAAAATTAAAAAAAACGTGAATATATTTAATACCTAAGGCATAAAAAACTTATCACCTCCCAGATTCTAGTCACACGTTAATGTACTCACAACTCATACCAAGTTATATGAAAAAAAAAACGATTTCCGCTAAAACCACCAAAATTAGAACAAAGAATGCTACTTGTTGAAATCCACTCTTTTCATTTTTAATTTCATTCTTTGTCCATGTGCCAGACATCTAACTTGACTTTCTAGTTTTAAAAATAACAGGTAGGTAGCAGAACTTTATTTATAAGGAACTAGGTGTTCGTTTATCACGTGGGAACCATACATTTTCAGGGATAAAAAGTATCCTTTGTTCGTCTCCGGGACTCAAAGTATCTTCATACCTCAGCAAAATTGGTGTGAACGTGAAGAGGTTACCTCTTCACCAGCGGCTAGACAGATAGACACTTTCGCATTTATAATATTAGTATCGATTACCATTTGCATATATTTTATAAACTTCAAACTTTTATTTGCAATCAAGTACATATTACATCAATATACATTGAAAAATTACGCATATAATTAAAAGCTTCGTCCTAAAGACCATAAGTGCACAAAAAGTATATTTTAGCGAATTCTGATGGTTGACGCGCAGCATTCATTGATTTTAGTATATGTACACTCCCAGTGGAGTTAACACATAGTTTGCTTTGTACATACGCACACTTTGACCTAGATGTATGTAGCAAAATAAACGGACCGCGCGGCTACCAATCTATCTATATACCTGTCCCAATACAAACGCGCAATCGATAAAGTACGTACATAGGACGCGACGCTACAAGAACGCTTCGGTGTAGTCTCAAATATTGATAAATGTGTCGCTATTGCTTTATTACAGCTAGAATACAACAGTCAACTCGAAAGTTTTTAAAATTACTTTTTTTTGTAACCTATTTCTGTCTGACTGGCCGCTTAGGATTCGAAAACGGCGTAAAATAACATAGTATTAAAGTATATATCTAAGTCCTAACTCTGGCTGAGTGGTACTATAAGTGACAAGTACATATTTTATATTAAAAACCGGTCAACTACAAGTATGTAGGTACTTGCGGCTAATGTTTACAAGACAACCAACTCAAACCATTCTACAAATACAGATGAATACTTTCTAAAATATTTAATAATAAGGAAAAACGATACCTAAAGAATTTGGAGTAGGATCCTAGATACCAAAGCTAGATAAGTTCTGCAGGCACTTATCATCATGCGTTCGACGTTCCATTGCTTCTACTTTCCAGCCAGTGTTGCTAATCTATATTTATATACATATAATAAAACAATAAAATTTGCATGTCTATACAAAGAATAATTTAAAAACTAATCAATAGGGGCTTAGGAGCAGTAATAAAACACAATTCGACAAAAAAGTTGTATGTTTATCTGTTCGCCTGTTTGTACGCGCTAATCTCCGGAACTAGTTAAGTGATTCTTATAAATCTTTTTTTTTTTAATAGCTATTAAGACTATGCAACACGGGATACCCTATAACCCGAGAAAATGTACGGTTCTCGTAATATACAAATTTTTGCGCAACGAAGTTGCAGGCATCAACTTGTAAAAAAAAACAATTTTTACATACAAGGATTTAAACTTTTTCATTTAACATACCTTGTATTTGTGGCTGCTGCTTATATTTCGACTATTTCTCACGTGAACACAAAATAAACCAGTGATTTCATATTCAGATGGATATCGATTACACTATCGATTTTAACCATAGATACGTCATAGATCATCGATCTATAGCTTTCGTCTGTGGATCTCAGCTGTCAGTGACATTATGTAGCGAAAGGTCGAACGTTTATTTATTTCTAGATATAATTTTTTCCCAATAAAACTTAATAAGAAAAAAGAAAACCTCCAGTAAAATGAGTTTGTGGTGAAAATTGCTAACGGCCATACAGAGTAGAAAGTTTCTTATCAACGACGTTAATATCCTTGGGAAGTGTGAGTTACGGTGTGATTGCTACATAATGTTTCCTACGGCGCAACTAGAAGAGAAATATAGCAAAAGTAAGATATCAAGTTGTTTAGCGTTGGTGTTTCAACATTTAAGACATTTACTGAAGTGTTACATCTTTTTTACAGTAAGAAAAAATTTCTGCTTCTATTTGGATATACCAGACGTTAATCTGTGTAGATCTTTATCTCGAAGACTCCAAGAAATGGGACTGGTAAGTTTGATGAATAGAAAATAAAAAGCTCTAAAGGATTTTTTTTCAATGCAGATACTTTATTTCACAAGACCTAATAATACAGAAATGTTTTGATGTTTTAAAGATCACTGTCATCTACATTTTTGTCTTCATATTTACGTTCCGTTTTATAATGTTGTATAATAAGTAGAACTAAATTCTGTTATATTCGACCATATTACATAATATAGAGTTATTTGTTATATAATTATTATGTGTCTTATAACCCCGGTTATTTATGTTTCGTCTTATTGCGCTTTTGAAGAAGAAGACATCCACCAAAGTTCTGTATTCGAATGACATTCTAAATAAACAGAAACGGAACGCAAAATGTTTAGCCAATCAGAATCGTATTCCCTTCCTAGCGACAGGAGCGCCACCAGTGAACAAAACATAAACTATAACAAAATATCTCCATCTTGTGTGACAGATTTGTGTTTGTTGTTACTTTTTCGATTTTATTAGGCAAATGTGTATAAAAACTATTGAAAACTATAAAAAACATTGCATAAACTGGTTATTTACACACAGTGTAATTAAAATAGTGGTTACTCTAAGTTTATATTACAATTATTGTATTGTAATACTGGTAGTGACGAAGTACCCGTCTCCGACTAGTATATAGTTACTTATTTTTGTGATAAGCGGCGCGCGGGGCTCCGCGGTCCGTTTTATTGTAAGTATATAGCTCGTTTATTTCATATGCCTAGATTTTCGTACTGTAATGTAGTCAGAATTGTTTTGAAAACAGTTTAAAACTGTGTTGATAGAGTGGCAAGTTACGCGCGTAGCTTGTATTCGATTTTAGGTCATCTTTTGTATGCTCGCGTTAGAGTCGCTGCCGCACGGCGAAATGCAACGGGCCGAGGCCGCGCGCTTCGCTCGATTACGCTGCGTTGCACTACATCCATTTTAAAAGCTGTTTGAAATGTAGTTTTCTTTGGACTACGCGTGTGTATTCTTAATTTTTGACAGTTGATATTGCCGCGAGCGTGGGTAAGGAGATGTAATTCTTAAGTGAATAGTAATAAGAACGAAATTGGCATGGTTTAATTGGGTGTATATTTTTTACGCGGGATGTTTGGCGCGATATTACGGAGGGCGCGATGGCTCGGCGGCCGGCGTCCGATTATGTCGACTTTATTTCAAGGAAACACGATGAGTGTGCGATGTCTCGTAATACGGCGCGGCCACACGCGCACATTCGCACCAATCCCGACGAAATTTATAATGCTGTTCTCACAGTAGGTCTCATTAACCTACGTCAGCTTACATCTATGTTTGCTAAACATTATTATTTTAGGTCAAATATGGACCAAAAGTGCAAACTTATCATATATCATACTTACACAATTGCTTCAAATCAACATTAAAAACAGATAAAGCATAACCAGCACTATTATGAACTGAAGTATCACATTTTATTCAAGTACTAAAATATATTTATCAATTTTAGAGCTTGAACTTGAAGAAATTCTATTTAATTTTTTTGCATTAATTTGCACACAATTTTAATTTCAACTATTTTAGTATGAAATAAAAAAAACAATATCAATCAACAATTCAAAGTGTCCAGGGCATTATTGTTGCAAAAACATAAGCTTATATCAATATAATTTCATATTTTCAGCGCGAGGAAGTGTTCCTGTCGTCACGGGTGACTCACGTGGTGGGGGAGGGCCGGGCAAGATGCTTGCGCCGTGACAGTGCCCGAGCTGATGCCATGCTGGAGCGGCTGCGAGTCCAGCCGCTATCCACACAACACAACTACACACAGCTCACTGTACAGAAGGTGACATTTTGTAACTAACCACCATAACAGTATTCCTAAACCTTAATACAATGTTCATAAAAAAAATTTTACACTGAATAAGAGTAAAAATATTGACTAAGTTATTTTAAAAGACTGAAGTATTATATTATGTAATTTAATGCTAACTCGATGTGTAAACATTTTTATTTTTGGTGAGAATGTTTATATTGTTATACATTTTTAAAGTTACAACTTAAGATTGCTTCAAAATTACCTATTATTTTAATTTTTTTTTAAATAATAATAGATAGAATTTAAAGTGTAACAACATTAAACTTTTCACCAATACTGCTTTATATTTTTAACATACTCAAAACTTTTTTAATTATTATGAGCACAAAAATTAACTAATGGTGTTAGTTCACTGTAGATAATGTTTTATGCATGTTCTAATTCTTCCTTAAACCAATGAGTCTTTTATTCTGTTTTAGGGAACAATAAAAATACGAATATTGTATTTTAGATGTTTTTTCTCACTAGTTTTATAATATTTACTGGATTTGTTTTGCTTATCTAAAGAATAAGTGACTCATAGTACCTTATACTCTAATTTTCTTATATATATCTATAGCATATTTATTAATCTTTCAGGCTGTAAGTCTTTTGGATAAACTGTATGACACATTCTTCACAAGAGCTCGTAAAGCGCATGTCAACTACTTCAGTAAACCTTATATCAAGATAGAGTTTTTGGACAAGTATGATTGGCATATAATATATAGATCTAGTATGAAGTATATTATTATGCATAGCATTTCCTTACAAATTTTTGTTTTTCAGGGCGTGTAGGCCAGTATACAAGGAATTTGACAAATGGCCACGAATATCTTTAGAACACGATCTGCCAAAAGAGAATAAAGAAAAGAAAGAGAAAAATAAAGTTGAACAAGTGGAAAAGAGTGAACAAAAGTAAATAAATTTATATTACGACACTCTGAGATAAAAACACAAATGAAAAAAATTGTAACAAAGTGTTTTACTTTTTTTATTTCCAGAATGACAAGGAAAAGTCGGCCAAGTCGGAAAGCTGGATACTGTGAAATGTGTAATACTGATTATGTAGATGCAGCACTTCATAGACGGTCCCCCCATCATTTGGCATTTGTTAGAGATCACACTAACTTTATTGCTCTGGATTCACTCATATCATCTGGAGCAGATGTAGCAACATTCCTTGACAAGGCCACACCTGTAAATGGGGAGAGGAGGTCCCTTAGAAAAATTTGTAATGGAGATACTGACAAGAAGAGGACAAAGCAATCTCAGTCGCCAGATTTGAATGGAAGTGTTAGTCCAAAACGTAATGGATTAGATGAGGAGAAAAAACATAACACAAGGTGCAGCAAAAGGACAAGTGAATCCCAAACTTCAGAAGACCGACAGTATTACAAAGTAGTAGGCGTTAGTACAAAGCTCAGGTCCAGTGGTGGATTTGCCAAACAAAAGGATTCGTCGCCCACTTGTAATGGTACAAAACCTATAGTTGTTAAATTTAGGAAGGTACGCAGATCTGAATTGTCGGTTCTCAGCGACGAAGCTGAGCAGTTCATGTTTCCTAAGAGAGCGAGTTCCACTAGTTCAACTTCATCAGATGATGATGACAAAGATGATGTGCCACTAAAGCGCAAGACACCTCCTCAACTTCCGCCGACCAATGAGAGGCAGCGTCAAGCAAGGCCTATTGCATTAAAAGAAGAATCGTCAGAAGAAGATATGTGGCCAGAAGATAAAAGAAGGAGGAAAAGGAGAGTGCCTGCAGTTGCTAAACGGTCGCGCAGGGTCTCCAATAAACCACCATTACTCGAAGTGGCCATCCAGCCTGTTGAACCAGAGCCAGAATTAAAAGTAGAAGAAACGAAAGTTCCTCTTGCACTGACCGAGGAGCCTCCACAGCCTGAGGCCGAAGTGAGTCCTCTTAGAGAGGAGCCCACAGAAAAATGTATGAAATGGGAGGATGGGAAGCTTAAATATACACCAGCTGTGGAACAACTAGAGTTTGCCTTTGAATCTGTCCCTAGAAGTGAGCCATGGTTTGAAACATTTAAAAGACAAGATCAAAATAAACTTGTTGCAAAAAATGTCCCTAGATATTTTGGTAAATATTTTTTTATTCTTTAGTTTCCAGTGTATAGGTAATAATATGTGAAATTAATTGCATATTTTCTTTTGTTTCAGCATTATATTCCAAATCGCCGAAGTTACCATATGAAATTGGACAGTTACCACCACTAAAACCAAATTGTTGTCCTCTTAGTGATTTGGTGAAGCAACGAGAAGAAAAGCCTGGACCATCTAGGTCTTATGGTACTAGAGGAATGAAAAAGGAAAAAATGAGGAAACGCACCGCCGCCATCCTGGCTCTTGAGAGCCACCCTCGAAAGTCTCCCAGAGAACATGCTTCAACCCTAGCGATACTCGGCTCGGCTGGTCTGCTTCATAGGAGGCGAAACGGCGATGATGCAAAATCGACAGCCTCTGAAGATACAATAAGTGATACACACAGTCATTTGAAAATTGACCTACCACTGCTGTCAGAAAACCAAGAAGCATCTGAGAGACTTCAACAGTTTTTATCTGAAGTTTACGAAGATCCCACTGACCTTGATGTGTGTGATGAACTTCTTGACAATAACACAAATATTATTGTCGGCAAAGGAGTTCCAGATGTCTCCAGTTTGGTGTCCGAGTGTGAAGGTTGTGATATTATACGGAATGAGATTGATGCTACTGTTGCCAACCAACCTAAAAGCAGAAGGGGAAAATTCAAAAAGAAGAATAAAACTGGGTGGCCTAACAAGAGAAAGACAAAGAAGAACTCTAGTGGGAGCAGCACAGAGACAGATGTTAAAACGGAAAGTACAGGGGGGTCCTCTATTGAGCCACCTGATGACGAAACCACACAAAGCTCCATCAGCGAGGAGGACACAATTCTGTCTGAAACCGAAAAAGACGAGAGCACAGTTATAGAAAAGTCTGATAATGACTCCAGAAATTCCACTGTAGAAACAATGGATGTCGACTCTGAGGGAAAGGACTCCGAAGATCAACCCTTGAAGCACTCTCTTAGAAAATCTAAACAAGATCTTAAGAATAGTACAAAAGATGATAAAACTTCTTCTCAGTCATCAGAGGACTCCCAGGACAAAGAGGTAAAAGTGAGAAGAAAGATTAAGGGACTAGATAAAATGAGCTATTGGCCCAAAGATGAGGAACATTCAAGTAAGCTCTCTCCACGAAAGTCTAAAATAGATTTAAAAGATAGTGACAAAGACGATGATAAAGTGTTGTCAAATTCGTCCGAAGAATCTGAGGATAAGGAGAAATCTCGAAAGAAAAGAAAGAACTTTGATGGCATGGGTGGATGGTTGCAGCCCATAGTGAGGGTAGCCAGAGTGGACCCAAATGTTGGTCGAAGATTACGGTCGGCGGGCCGAGTGCGCGGAAATCGGTTTAGATAGCGTTCAGCCTGTGTTAGAATTAGTGGATGAAAACTTTGAATACAAAGATGTTTAAATTTTTTCCAAAAACACTTGGTGATGTGTCTTCCCATTTGACATGTGGAAATTACAAATCGACGTATACAAGTTTTGTAAACTTGCAATAGAAATGTTACATGATTATGTATATAATACTAACATCAATAGCAGATTTATTTTAATATTACTATGCAATAGACCCTGTTGATTACACATTGTAAAATTTTAGTATCATTAGATTTTGTTCCTCGTTCAGACAATTCTTAAAACTTGTAAAGCTCAATATGACATACATTTTAATTTAATAAAAAGGATAATATCTATATATTGCTATATAAAAAAACAAAACTTCCTACTAAGAAATAAGTTGACAAAATATACTATTGAAGAGAACAACAGCTTTTGATGTTGTCATTATAGAACAAATAGATAATTATATTATTATAAAAAGATACATATGTAGATATCTGTGGTAGTGACACAGATGTTGGGTTATGTTCTCGGAGCATATTCCTCTTCCTTGGGGTTGATTTTCTATTTTGATCTCATAATAATGATCCTAGTATAATATAGGAGATTATTTGAGAATTTCTCCAAGAAATCAATTTTAAAAGGATAATAATTTATTATTCCCAGTTGTATTGAGAATTTATGTGTAAGCTAATTTAATTTTTCTTATTTATAGAAGTTTGTTACAATATTTTTATTTAAACTGTTTAGGGACCAGTCCCTTGTTTTGTTGTTGTATAATACTGATTATATCTGTTAGTTGTATCACAAACTTTAGGGAAAGCAAATATCTAACAAAGTGTCACCCATCAACAGACTTTTTAAACACTTAATCCATATTTAACTTATCAAAAATTGATCTGTATTTTCAAAAGTAGTGCACCATTATGTGTCTAAATAATGTAAATAGTATATTTTGTAATATATCAAAATATCTAGAAATCGTCGTGCGTAAGTGAGGTGCATTTATGTTGAGCTTAGTGTGTAAATAATGTTTTCTTTTGTATGCATAGTTAATACTTTTTATTATTTGGATGAAAGTTGTTAAATGTAAAACTTTGTCAATAAAGTAAAAAAACCTTATATTTTGCGTTTCCATTTTTAATGAAAAAAGTAATGTCTATAAAATGTTTAACTACAAAATAGAAAATGTTTAGTTTATCACTTGCAAGCTATAGGGTAGATTCCATTCTCTTTCATATCAACAGCTAAATAGTATGTTTGTTCTTAATGCTAAAACTGCATAACGAATCAAACAAAATATAGCTAGAACTTTTCTGTCTCTGGAAATGTCAACATTGGTTTTTTTGTAACATAAACCTATACCATCCTATACGAAAATGATGCACATAACATTATGCCATTCAGTTTTAGACAAAAAGTAGCAATTTTCATTTCCAGAATTTACCATACTAAGTATAAATCAAAATCAGCTCAGTGGTTGGGTTTTTGGTTATAAAGAGGTAACATACAGACACATTTTTGCTTTTATAATGAGTAGCAAGTATGTATGTGAATATTTTTACAACAATGATTGTTTAGGAGCAAATAAAAAAAACATCATCTAATCTAACAGGCATATAATTAAAAACAATGTACATTTGCCGACCTCATACATTTTATCTTTCGGGAATTGTAAGTAGTAAGGAAAGAAACAGACTTAGGTCTAAACATTTGCTGAATGTCTACAGTAACTGAGATTGTCTGTTCGATCAGCTTATTCAAATACGTCTTCTTTGTCTGCAATGTACTGGACTATGTCTTTGGGCCGCACTAATCTCTCAGCATCAGAATCAGGAATTTCAAAACCAAACTCATCCTCCATCGCCATTATGACTTCCACATGGTCCAGAGAGTCCAATCCCAAGTCATTGATGAAGTGTGAATCTAGGGTGAGCTGGAACAAATATAAAAACTAAGCAACAAATACATAATGCTACTTTTGTTTATGATTAGTTCTGAAGTAAGCACACTATTTAGATTTTAGTATTTATTCAATTGAAAATGAAGTTACTAATTTTGTTTGACATGGCGTCATTTTTAAACGTATTTCATGGATTTTCCCCTAGTATTACACTAACAAAGATCTACCTTTTCAGGAACAATTTTATCATACAGTTGCAATACTAGAAGCACCCTACTACGAATAAGTTCGAGTGTTAGCGGAGGGCCGTGGCTGTAGTTCCGAACACCGAACTTCGGCTTCTGAAACAAAGTTATGAATAATAAAAAAATAGGTACCTGACTAGCACTCAGTTTGTCGAAAGCTTTGCACACTTTCAGGACTCGCTCCTCTATTTGCTGTTGCGTTATCTTAACGGTAGTGTCGATGGTCGCGAATTGACGAGCGTTTATCACCTAAACATTACAGCAGTACTGTACGTTATGCAATAACAAGAGTTTTAGGTTATTACACTACAGGTCGATGGCAAATTTTCATTATCTTGCAAATGTTCATGCTCGAACATTTAAACAAGAAAAAATAATAGCAAGATATAGATATAAACTGTTAATCTACGGGATAAAAATAAGAAAATCCTGAAGAACTTACCCCATTTTGTAAGTGATTATTGTATACTTTGGATATTGTTTTAATCGTACGGAATTTTTGTTGTAATGCAACAGTAGATAGTCTGCAAACTACCGGTGTTTTATACGCTGAGGATGTCCTCAATAAACCGTTAAATGCTGTTCGCACTAGATTTACGGCGGCCATTTTCGCTAAAAATTCAAGCACGGACAAATGACAATTGACAATTGTTCGCCGAAGGAAATTCTTGACAGTGAAATTAGTTTTTTTTTATTCGAAGTCCTATGAGATGGCACGACATAAACCCTCTGTAGTTTTGAAGACTTGCAAAATCATGTTATGGTCAAAATTCTTGATAGTGTAAGATAACTATTCTAAAACATTTTCAATAGGTGATCATGAAAAGAATTATTTTATTTTATTAAAAGCTATTCGATTTTGTTCTGAATTTGTAATGCTAACAATAAAAAAATGTTGTCAAAACTGTCAATAAAATGACATTCGCCAAATTGTCATTGGCCTGTCATTGACAGTCACTGTAATTTTGTTTGTGTGTACGTATGTTGGAAATGATTTAATTTTAATTTATTTTTCGAAGAAAAACTCGTAGAAATGGGAAATGCTGATACCAAGTTAAATTTCCGAAAAGCTGTAGTTCAGCTTACATCAAAATCCCAGGTTAGTCCATTTATAATCGCCCACACAAATCGAGCTCTCATATCACGTATTGATTGAAAATGTATTTTCAGCCTGTCGATGCATCTGATGATAGTTTCTGGGATCAGTTTTGGTCGGAGAGTGTGACTAACGTTCAAGATGTGTTTGCTTTGGTGCCCGGGGCCGAAATACGCGCGCTGCGTGAGGAGTCTCCTAATAATCTTGCCACTCTCGTCTACAAAGCTGTTGAGAAATTAGCTAAAATAGTAGACAATAGTTGCCGCACACAGCGAGAACAACAAACCGGTAAGTCCTTTTCGTGTAATCTATTTGAACTGCACAGACAACAGGCACAGCCTTAAACACTTTTAAATAATAAACTTTTCCATTCTTTTTTATTTGATAAGAAAGTGCGAACAGAATTATCATTACTCTGTGTCATTCTAATAACAATATGGTGATTCATGTTTGAGTTAATAGACTCGACACATTTTAAGTAAGATTTTTAAAATATGGTATACTACCTCTATCATAAATCAATTTCTAATTTTACAGCATTAAACTGTGCCAGGCTTCTTACCCGTCTCCTGCCATACATGCTGGAGGAACCAGAGTGGCACAGTTTCTTCTGGTCTTCCTTACCTGCAGCATCAGAGAGTGAATCTGGCACACCATTAGCACAGTCACTTATTAATGCTATATGTGTGAGTATATCAGTGGCATTTAATAACAATATTTGGCTAAACACACAACAATATCCATCTAAAATTAAAGTACACAACATGTTTTGCTACTTAGAACCAGCTTAAGCTTTTGAATAAATTTAAGTCAAGAAATAATAATAGATAAATTTTGGTAACTTGTAATGTAAATTGTATTTAATTTGTTTTAGGATCTATTATTCTGTCCGGATTTTACAGTGGTGAGCACCAAGAGATCAGGCCCTGTGAGTATGAGCTATGTTCTTTACTGCTGACCATTAAAGAAGCCAGTATACAGAAACGGTATACTACATACATCTTTCTTATGTGCATCATTCTCTTTTCCCCCAAAATCTTAGGCTTATAGTTTTTATCACAAATAATATCAAAAATACTTAAACTCATTAGTTATAGACTTTAATGTCTATCCATCTGTACCTCAAGAAGTTAACAGCTAGTTTTTTCTGTTGCCACTATTGTTTCCAACAAATTATAAAAACTAAATAAATATTTAAAGAGGGCTCTCATATGAGTATGATTTTTCTTCATCTTTTCATAAAAGATGTCACTGCTGGTTGTATATTGCTTAAACAATAATATATTTTAGTAGCTGTTGCTTGCGACTATGTCTGGGAGAATCTTTGTAAATGATTCTGTTTTTACAACATTTTTTGATATACTGTAGCTCCTATTGATTGTAGTGTGAATACACACCCTTTCATATTAAGAACAATGTATATTGTCGTATTTGCCGTTGATTTTTTTTTGTTTTTAGGAACGCGCGGAGGAACTATCGTCGTTGGACAGCTGCGAGTACATATGGGCGGGGGGCGTGGGTTTTGCGCGGTCGCCGCCGCGGTGCGCACAGCACGAGGCGGCGCGGACGGAGCTGCTGCGGCTGCTGCTGACGTGCTGCAGCGAGACCATCTACCGACCGCCGAGTAACGCCGCCACGCACCATAATAAGTGGATCGCGTGAGTTGTTTTTTTTATTAGATTTCGTTTTCCAATCATTGATCTTGGCTGCTGTATGCAGAGAAAGCCTCCTTCATCTGTTTCCATGTTTTTCTACACTGTGCTAACCTACTCCATAGGTTTCCTCCAGGTTCTGTTATATCATCGTCCCATCTCTTCCTTTTTTTCTCTTTTTGTGTAAAGGGTACAAGTAAGTCAGTACTTTTGTCAGTAAAGAGTACGGGATGAGAGATGAGTTTATTACTATTTGTTAAATATATCATACTAATATTGTAAGTGTTGTATGTGGGCGTGACTAGGTAACAGACAGACACACTTGCGAAAGTGTGTCTGTCCTAGTCACGCCCAAACCAATGAATTGATTTTGCTAATTTGAAATTATAAAGGTAATTCAATATCTCTAAAATTATACTGTTTGATACTTTGAGACTCGGGGAAAGACATAGGATACTTTTTATCTCGCAAAAATGTACGGTTCCCGCGCGGTAAACGAATTTTGGCGAAACGTAGTTGTGAGGATTGTCTAGTCGTGGATAATATAATCTTTCGATTTTCATAACAAATATGCATTATACATGATAAATATAATATAAAAAAGGAGGTTATACAAAAAATTATGTGTCAGTTTGTTCGACCGTAATGGACTTAAAGTACTGAACCAAGTCTAAATTCGATTTGCACACCATGTGTAATTAAATATATCGTCTAAGATCGCATCTCAGTTTCCTGATAGACGCTGTTTTAAGTCATGTCTAAGACACGAGATTTTTATATTGTGTAAAAATAAAATATTGCATTTATGACGTTGCTCTACCACCTACAGCTACCTCACCAGCCCCGAGAACCGTCACGCGCTGCCGCTGTTCACGTCGCTGCTGAACACGGTGTGCTCGTACGACCCGGTCGGGCTGGGCCTGCCCTACAACCACCTACTGTTCGCCGACACCCTGGAGCCGCTCGTGGAGGTACAGATAGATCAACTCAGCTGTGCGCGCGGCCCTTTGTGTGCGTGCGCTTGTCAATTCACAACTTTCATCGATGTGGCAGTAACGCGGCAGGCGTCTCCCGAATAAACGAGGTTTACCCACAGGTAGAGCCGCGCGCACGACTGAGTTGAACTATCTATCTAGAGTATAGTAGGGACTCTGACTTTACTAGGTAACGGTTGGGAACCCCTGGTTTCTTGGTCAGTTGGACAGTTTTAAACCTGTAAAGTAAATATATATAAAAATTCAATTGCATTTTTCAAATGATATTTAGGGGGCAAGCTAGCAGACGGGCTACCTGATGAATAGCAACTGCCGTCGCCCATGGACACTCGTCGCAAGTGCGTTGCCGGCCTTTATGAAGGAATAGGGAGAGGGGGATTAGGGAAGTTGGGCCACCGGTAAACTCACTCACTGAACGAAATACAGCATAACGCCGTTTCACGCCAGTTTTCTGTGAGGCTGTGGTATCTCTCCGGTCGGGCCGGCCCATTCGTGTCGCTTTCCCACGGCAATGATCCGTATCATATACTTGAGGTCGAAAAATGTCTCATAAGTATAAGCCTCCACCGGGGTTTGAACCTGCACTCACTAGGCTACTGACGCTCTAAAATTCTTATTGTGATTTCTGAGCTTCCATCTTCATGAGGTCGGCTATTGTAGGTCTTAAAATCGCGTTTGGACTAGTGCTGTAGGGAAAAATTGAAAATATATTAGTTCCTTACATAAAACATATTGTCGCACACACTCATACATTATGCATGCCTCTGGCTTTGTCCGTCTTAATCACGAGTTTTGTGTTTTGTTGTTATTCGAGCTTGAATTTAACTATTTTTGTTACAGGTTTCTCTTCAAGTTCTAATCGTCACATTGGATCACGACACTAGTAATGCAGTCAGCGAGGATTCCGACGAGGTACCTTCTTCCTAAAACGCTAGAAAATAGAAAACATTACATCCTGTTTGTAAATTAATACACGCCACATAAAGAAAACAACAACCCGTGACCATGCTAGGGAAACAAGTAAAATAAAAAAAAAGATGAAGACTATCTGTCACTAACCGATGACATCGACCGTCACCTGTCAGATTGACAGCGGCTGTCACCCGACACTTGTATTTCAGCGTCTACCCGACAACCTGTTCATCAACTACCTGTCGCGTATCCACCGGGACGAGGACTTCGGCGTGGCGCTGCGTGGTGTGGCGAGACTCCTCAACAACCCGCTCCAGCAGACCTACCTGCCCAACTCCAGTAAACGGGTGGCCCTGCACCAGGAGTTGTTGGTGCTGTTCTGGAAGATGTGCGATTATAACAAGGTATGTTAAGGTTCTTTACTAAACACTCACAAATTATATAGATTAATATGAACCAGGAAGTGTACATACATAATATTGTCTAACCCCATGTTTGATTTAACTTGTGTTTGGAAAATGAGCATTGATGCACACCAAGCCATTTTTGGCCTAATATTATCATTTATACATAATTATACACACAACCCAAAAAATCTCAATTGAGTGTTTCATTTGAGTGCGAGGGAAAGAAAAATACTTTCCCATTGAAATAAAAATATTAATAAGGATATTTCATACAATTTATTTAGAATACTGACCTATTGAAATATTGTGAATTTCCTAATTATATATATTTTATTTATTTATATGGCGCTTGGCTACAACCATGGCCAGTGTCAAGTAAAAGCGGGAAATCAATTTTCTTGTTCCA
>JAOTAV010000005.1:178067-208134 GCA_026546445.1 Cyclargus thomasi | reverse complement strand
GGTACCTGTAACACAAGTCCTTCGGGTACTTAGCACAGGGCCAGATTGACGTGGTGTGAAGCGTCCATAGATATTAATATTATTATTCGTCTTTTTACTACTTTTTACGTATATTCGTACAGAAAGTTGAGCTACTAACAGAGGCAATTTGGTCAGAACAAGTCAATGTCGGGAAGTAATAAGCCGGGCTCAACGTAATCCAACCAAATTATAATATAGTCTTACTTCCTTTTATGCCGTATTTTCATTTATAAGACCTTTCACACATTTTCTAAAGACCGTCGAGCTAACGATAAACCGGCATAACGACATTCGATTTCCGAGAATCACACTTACACACATGCAGACAAACAGAAATACATATACCGCTGACCCGAATTTCCCCAGCGCGTTAAACAAGACGAATTGAGATGATGTCATGTCGACTTCATCGCCTTTGTAATGTTGGTACTTTTGTATTTTCGCGCCGAAAGCTATTTTCTTTTTTTCATTGTTTTTTATGTGGCACATGTTTTACAGTGTGTCAGGATGAGTTGCTGTGTAGTTTTGCAAAAGTAAACAGTTACATTTTTTATCGCATCTCTTTTTTTTTCTATAAAACTTAGTTTTCTGACTCCTTACTCACCTGACCTTAAAAGGTATACACCCATTTGATTAAAAGTCTTTTTCATCACAGAACTTGGTAATATCTTATTTTCTGATCTTAGCATAATTCGATTAAATATAAATCATACATTTGAAACACTTTTTCAATTTAAATGCGTATATTTCTTATTAAAAAATTTTTGGCTTCCGTTAAATTTTTCTGTCAAAAATGATTTTCTGAAAAACCTTTTCTATAGTAATTATTATCTCTTCACTATGTGTTCATGCTATTATCATTAGTCAATTAGTATACTTTTAAATACTGTTTCTTGTGATGTGGCCATTTTGATTTCCAATACGTACAAAATTGTCTTTATCTATTTTTGTATTTTTAAAAATTGTATTGTAAATAGAAATAAATGTAATGCTTAATTTTAATAACTTTATCTTCAATATTCAATCATCCTGTATAACGTAACGCCATAAAACAACTTGTCAAAGTCATCTGACCCCGGCGTGGTATTAAGATGTGTTCCCAAAGCTGCACTTTGTTGCATCACCGAACTGCGACCTCGCGTGACTGTGTGTGTGCACACCGCGCCGCGCATGTGTGCGTGTATACACGCCCAGATACAGCATGCTCTTGTTTTAATTAATAATTTATGATAAGTATAAAAAGAAAGATTTGCCATGAAATATGTTTTAAACCTAAGAATGTATTAATTAGGAGCTTCACTTTTTAACAATGCTTATAGAACATGTTCAGGAATGAGGAGTTGATAATAAGATACATTTAATATATTACATTTTATACGTTATTATGGACCAAAAGACTGTGTTTGTCTTCTATACTCTCATAAAACTTTTTTCCAAAAACAAATCTTAACTAAATGAAACTATTAGAAAAATAAACCAAAATAGTTAATAATAGTACTTATTTATTACTATTAATAATCGGAGACTTACGAACATTCGACTACCAAGCTATTCTAAAATGACGTCGTTAAGACGTTTCCATTATCAGACATAATATTATGAATAACAAACCACTGTCTATTACTAATAGCATAATTTATGACAAATAAAAAAAAAGGATGTTTAAAATATCGTAACACCCTGTATTCGCGACGACACCAATACAAACAAACAAATTCCCTCTCTCATCCGATCGGCTCATAACAAAATGCGGCTTTTTTATCACTATATACTTTTTTCTATGTACCCGCTTTAATCTGTACATAGTACATACGCGCGCCACGGCCTTTCAGTCGGTGCGTTCGAAATGAGCCATAATGACAAAAATGTATTCCATCATCGCTTTTCACTCGAAAATAATGAGAGCCCGAGATTAGTTCTGTACGGGCTCCTGCGTACTTTTCAATTTTATTGACACACACTCACACACGCACACAAATACGTTTGAATATAATTGTTAATTTTTCTCTGTAAATCTATAACAAACTTTATGTTTCCTGTAATGTCATACTGTAATAGTTATGGAAGGGCGAGTCCGCCTGACACAAGTGTCTCACGACACTTACTAGGTGGATCTCATCTCTCGTCATGTATGTAACAAAATTGTTAAATGAGGAAGGAAATAAATTATTAATATTAATACAAAACACTAGTTTTTTCTTGCGGCTTCGCTTGATAAAAATATGTGTTAAAATACGAATGTTCTTGTAAGTCTGATGTGGGAACATATTGTTTCCTATTTCTCCATTCTTTTAACTATGAATTCTAAAGATCTAGTTAATTAGTTCCTTTACTATGCCATGAACAAGGAACAAACACACTTTCACATCACAGAAAACCGGCGTGAAACTGCGTTGTGATGTGTTTCGTTCAGTGATTGAATTTACCGGTGGCCCAACTTCCCTAATACAGCTATCCCTATTTATATTCCCTATTCCCTCAAAGGCCGGCAATGCACTTACGACTCTTCGGGTATTGCATTTAAACACATTGGCCTTTTTTATTTTAAAAACAATTTCTTCATGTTTGACACATTTGTTTAAGGGCGTTATACCTATAGGCTTTTTTTAACGAAATGAGAGTGACAAGTAGGACATAAACTGTAGAGAAACTATTAATAATAATACAAATTATCGTTAGTTGGTCTTAAAAAGTACAATAAAATAAGTTCTTTTTTCTTAAAGGTTGTCCGGTGGAAATTCGAATTTAGTTAAGGGCTACCGTTTCTGTACTCACATAATGATTTTTTTCATTCATATATCTTTTTATATTAACCATGATCCTGCATATTATTTATTCGTTCATTCATACATAAGAATAAAAAACCATGGATGTAAGAACTATTAAATCATAGAAGTATGGTAGCACTTTCGTAGCAGCGTAGCATGTCGTAGCACCGCTACGAAATCTTAGAAAAACGTCTACGAATATTCGTTTATTGAATATTATGAATATGAATATTCTAATATACAATATTGTAATATCAAATATTCTGTATTTTCAGATAATCGTTTAATCGTTGTGTTATGTTTGTATACTTTAGCTTAAACGCTGGTAAAATATAATGTTGTTTCATAATATATTAACGAAAAATTATTTCGGAGTGCCGTTGCGTCAAAATTCGTTCATAGCGTGGAACATTATTTCTATATCTATCTATACATATAATAAAAGAGTAAAATTGGAGTGTCTGTATATTTTATATAAAAAAAAATATTTTTTTTATTATGAAAACTTTATTCATTAAAAATACATTTATCCATAAAAACATAATAATAAATTAAATAAATTAAGCTTAAATTAGGTAATAGTGCTAAGGAACGGTAACAGAATATATAACGACAAAAAAAGTTGTCTGTCTGTTTGTACGCGCTAACCGATCATGCGTGATATATAATTTTTTGTGCAACGAAGTTGTTGGCATCAACTAGTAATACATAAAGTTTATTGACTCCAATAACTTACAACACCAATATTCCACTATCCCTTTGATGTCTGCACCAGGCTGAGCCTGTCCTGAAGATCACCAAATAAACAATACCTACAAAAAACTTTAAAATAAAAATTAAAGTTACTTCTGATAAAACAAAAATAAAACAATAAAATAAAGACGCTAAATAATATATAAATAATTGAAAACTTACCCCCTTATTCATAAAAATATTATAGAATGTTTAACTAATTAACATTTGCCGTCCTTTTCTGGATTATTCACGACAGAAAGTGACCAAACCTGATTAGTTAAACACTGCTTAAATATATTTATGAATATGGGGGTTTAAATATACTTTTATTGACATTTGACATACAAACCCTTGGTCAAATACGGTTTTATTGAACCTAGCTTTTCTTGGGATTCTGATTTAAATTTTTTATGACCCCTCAGCAATTAGGCGCAGGACGAAGTTTTTGAATGTCAACCTTGAATTATACTCAACAAATAATCAGGTGATTGAAAACAAATGTAAATTAAGATATTTTTGGAATTTAATGCTGTAAAACAAATTTTTATTCAATATATATACTTTAGTAATCCATTTAAGTAGAAAATAATAATAATAATTAAAGGGAAAGTTCTCATAAAAAACACAATTTATGTTCTTTTATTATACGGAACCCTTCGTACGTAAATCCAACTTACATTTGGCTGATTCCTATGAACTACCTAGCAGATTTATCATTATGAAAAGTATAAATAAAGTTGAATATATTTTAACGCGACCCGTTAGAAATAACTAATTTCAAAACCTTCTTTATTAAAAAGATTTTATTGTAAATATACAATTTAAATACAGTAGAAAATTAGTTGTAGTATCAACAATGTGCATAACTAATAATTATTTTAATCATTAACAATTAACGCTTAACCCTAGAGCTAACAGACAGACAGACATATTCTATAGTTTTTTTTCCGTCGGCAGAATTTGATTTCTATCAATTCCGACTTGAGCTACTACAAAAAACTAAGATACAGATGTTTGTTATGATTAGTGAGTATTATTAAACATTAACCCTTTTATTTATAAATTTTATTCAACCAGTGTTTAACTTACTAAGATTCGAAGTTAATTTCTGGAATGTTTAAAACGTCACACGACAGAAACAGACAACGAACTTCGCTAAACATTGCTTAAATATTTTTATGATTAAGGAGGTAGATGACGAGTTGTACATTTTTCCGATATAAAACAATATCCTATACACCCGGGATTCAAAGTATTTCCATACCAAATTTCATAAAAATCCGTTCAGAGGTTTCGGCGGGAAGAGGTAACAGATAGACACACTTTCGCATTTATAATATTAGTGTGGATGTATGTGACAGTGACGGGTAAGTTGGCTACTAGTGATTAAACTGTCGAGAGCAGGTTGCACCGCACGCTACAGGGTTCCGTATCAATTGTTTTTTAAACATAATACCATACATAATACTCAATATACAGTTTACACTTTTCGCAGTAAAATGTCGACTACTCGGCTTTAGTAATATTTTAATATTAATAATAATAGTGCTTGTGATGAGCACCAGTAGTACAACGTTTAGAAAACATAAAAAAATATATCTCTGAATAGAAACTTTTGGCTATATAATTAATTACTATAACACAAAGCCTCTTATTCGTAAAATGTTTAATATATTTAACTAATCAAGATTCGGTGTCGCTTTCTAGAAAATCAAAAAAGTAACATGACAGAAAATGCGAAAAAGTTTTCCTTGATTGTTATTTTACGTCTGAAAAAAACTTAATATTACTACAATTATGTTACAAATTAAAAATGAAATATTGTCTTTACAAAAAAGTACAAGTTTTTAAGACGTTTACTTCAGAGTCTGTTAAACTTTTTGATAGACCCACAACGCACCTGAGATCACTTACTGCTTATTACTAATATGTACCTTATGTGTTGCCACACCTCTAGACCGTCTGTTACCAATAATTTAATTTTATTAATATGAACTCAGACTAAATTGAGCACACTAGTGGAAGAATACCCACATCTTCCACTAACTAAGAAACTAACATTTAAAAACCTGCTGGATTTTTGAGCTAAGAAACTAAAATTTAAAACTCTGCCTGGATTGTTGCGTAAATGGACGCTTTAAGACCAGAATGTTGATTAAAATAATGTGGATTTGATGTATAGATAATGTAAGCCTGTCAAGGCTAATCACAAGTAGCCAACTTACCTGTTATTGTCACATACATCCACACTAATATTATAAATGCGAAAGTGTGTCTGTCTGTTACCTCTTCCCGCCCAAACCTCTTCATGAAATTTGGTATGGAAACACTTTGAATACCGGGTAAGTATATTAGATATTGTTTTATATCGGAAAAATGTACAACGCGTATCACGCAGGCATCAACTACCCTCTTATTCATAAAACATTTAAGCAGTGTTTAGCTAAGTTCGCTGTCTCTTTCTGTCGTGTGACGTTTTAAACATTCCAGAAAGGTACTTCGAATATTAATAAGTTAACACTGTTAAAATATTTTTAGAAATAAAAGGGTTAGTGTTTAATAATACTCACTAATCATAACAAACATCTCTATCTTAGTTTTGTGTAGTAGCTCAAGTCGGAATTGGTGGAAATCAAATTCTGCCGACGGAAATAAAAAAACTATAGAATATGTCTGTCTGTGTGTTAGCTCTAGGGTTAAGCGTTAATTGTTTATGATTAAAATAGTTATTAGTTAGGTTATTCACGTGGTTGATACTACAACTTAAGGCTTAAGCCGTAGGGCTAGGGTGGCTAGGACATAAACACACACACATACACACACATCATTCTTACATATCTTAGTTATAATTAAGGCTAAATTTATTATTGTAATAATATACTTTAAATTGTTTTTCTTATTGCTTGTAAAGTAAACTTAGGAGGCTTGGTTACCCTTAAAAACAGGGCATCCTAGTTAGGGCACCAGACTCCTGCTGTATTTTTTTGTAACTTATATTACTGTAAAAATTGTAATGTGGGAGAAGACAATAAAGATTTTTAAATTTTGAATTTGAAAAAAAAAACTAATTTCTACTGTATTTACATTTTATATTTACAAGAAAATCTTTTTAATATCGATGGTTTCGAAATTAGTTATTTCGAACGGGTTGTGTTAAAATATATTCAGCTTTATTTATATTTTTCGTAATGATAAACAGTAAAAATATATTTTCAAGGGTGCAAATTTTGTGATAAGGCTATAGGTACTACTAGATCATATTTTTTTATAAGAATTAAGGGGAAAGCGAGCAGACGGATTACCTGATGGAAAGTGACTGACAGACCATGGACACTTTATGTTGCCGGCCAATTACATGAAGAATTAGGAAGGAAGGAAGGAATAAGGAATAATTAGGAATACCGGTTTTACCGGAGAATCAAACTAAATCAGAAAACCTTACATTTTCTGCGATTTTATTGTATTTAAACATAAGAAAAAATCGCCCAAGGCTCATCAGTCATCATTTAATTTTATGAAATATATATACTTATAAAAACTATTTTGTTTTTTTACACAAACAAATTAGTTATTAAATAAAAACTAATTTCTAGGAAATAAGACCTATCTCTACAGCATTAGTGAATGTAATGATTTCTTTAAAAATGCGACATCTTTTCAGGAATTGTGTAGAAGAGGTTTACAACATTTGTAATGGCGCGAGCTGTGCAGCTAAATAACGTTTTTGAGCATGAAAACACGCCGATTCCCTTTTGACACAGATTTCCTTTTCAAAACAGTTTTGTACCGGGTGCTTTTTTGCTCGGAGCACATGTTCGGAAAATCGTTTTAAAAATAAAACACGGCGCGCGGGCAATTTGAAAATAGAACTCTCGCTCTCGTTGGTCATTCGCCTTTTTTTCTTTTTCATCCGCGGCTCGTACGCGGCACGATAGAAATAGTGACGTATTTTTTTCAGCCTTTCGCTTTCAGTAGTTCTCGTAAAAGCAAATAAAGATCACAAAAAATTCAACGGGGTTTTTCCATCCGATGTTTTCATGGCTATTGGTTTTTTTTTAATTTCATACGCGCTAAGCGCCGGCATTCATTCGGCCCACTTTTCGATCAACGAATATCGCGGTGCGGCGGTGAATTTCGAGTGGTTTTTTTTTCTAAATAGCGAAAGTCTATCGGATAACTGACAAATCCGACACTCCATATTTTTGTTATCAAATTTAATATTTGAATAGCGGCCGTTTTCGATATATTTAAAGCATTTCGAGTAAGTACACTCGTTTTGATGCTTTTTTACAAAGCGAATATATTATTTTTTATTTTCATTTTTTAAATCGGTTGGTTTTTTATTGTTTGCTTCGTTGCATTGAATTAATCATGAAAGAGTTTGTTTATAATCTAAACGATACTCGAGGATTAAGCTTTCGTTAAGTACGTTTTAAAATATTAATGTTTTTACTAAAATTGCTAAATGAAACCAAGATAATCATGTCGTTTAACTCATTCCTAAACAGCAACTAAACGTCAAAACAAAACGTCCGCCATCAAGGAAACATCAAAAAACAATCCCTCCCTACAAAGTTGGTTAAAAGGAAAATATAATAACTCAAACCTCTCCGAATCCAAACATTTAGGTTAAAACATAAGCATCTTGCATAAGAAGCGGGGTGGCGGCCCCGCTATCTCCGTTTTTAGTATTTTAGTAAGTTCAGGGGGGGAATTACCCCCCGGGGTGGCAGGGGGGAAGATGTTGATGTTTCTTAGTTTTATATTACCCGGTTACTTTATTGCTTATTTCGTCTGTTTGTGTGTTTATGTAGATGTGGTTGGCGTTTGTTTTAGATCTATAGCTATCCAGTTTTATGCGGTACCTACGTACTGTTTACGGTGTTATGTATTTGTGTTTTCATGTAAGATTGTTGAGAAAGATAATTAATATTTGACATACAATAAATAAACATGAAGCTATTAGAACAACTGACTTTTGAGTTTGAAGTAAATCATTTTTAAGAAAATATTGAAAGTTTTGTCAATAGAAGCACGAATTAGCAGAAATACGTAGATTGTTTTAACAATTTTAGTGTTGTTTGCTGCTGACTAATGTATTTTAGTTATGAAAGACTAACTGAGGCGCAAATCCGTGAGGCAAAGCTAGTGAGTTCACAAATCGTTTGGTGGAGATGTTTTATGGAAGTAATAAGTTTACCTTTTTTATGGGGGCCAGTAAAAAGCTGTGGCCCTCCTGCTTGTAAGCGGCCGGCGGTGGATTACCCAAGTTTTAGTGGCCATACGAGCCCCACATGTGCTGCGATTATCATTATAAACTCCAGATTTTAATCATAGCCATGTAAAGTTTCTGACGAAATTTTCTGGAATCAAATTAAATCGAAATCATTTATTCACATAGGTCAAAAGTTACATTTATAATAAACGTCAAACGTAATATTTAATACATTTTAATTATCAATTATAATTATGGCATTATAGATTATACTCTTTTCATAAAAATTATATTATATAATATACTACACAATAATGCTTAACAGTATCCATTTAAATATACTACACAGATAGCAAGCATTTTCTACCAAGGAGCTAAAATATGTTTAATACTAGAGGACTTGTCTGTTAGGACACTTTTACTGTTACACGGTGTTCTAATCAAATATAAAATTAGTCTAGTAGTTAGTACCTTGCCGTCAATTTTGATTCGATTCGATTTTTGATTTGTATCGGAACGACTAGGTTCAACTTAATTAGTATCATGTGCCAGATTTGAATATTAGTTCTATATTCAAACAATATAAGCTAGGCAATGTTTTATTTTACTTTAGCGAGTAAATTAGTCCGGATAATTATTTTTACTAGAGGTCGCCGTATGGTCGAAATTCACCCATAAATATTTCTCAGTTGAAACACAGGCTTTTGGCATTTAAGGTCTCGTTACCATGCTATAAAATTTAATATAAAAAAACACATATGTCAACCATAAATAAAAGAGTTTAGTATATTTAGTTTAGTATTGTGTCATGTCAAAATATCGTAGTGTGCGTGGTTTAGATTATTAGTTAGTGCGTAGTAGTTTGTTAAAAATATGCAAAATTAAAGCATATTTTAAAATAATATTGATATTCCACGCACCTCTTCCAAACCAACTATAACTGGGAGAAAATTCATTCTTCTACACCTACGCGTCTTTTGTGAAAAGGGATACAAAGTTTTCCGCTCGCGTATTAATATATAGATTAGATATTTTTACCTACTACTAACACTTAACTACATCATATAGCAGAGTACGTCAAAAAAAGTCACTTTCACGATCAACTTATTACCTATGTTCTTCCAAATATAAAAACTATGATTATTATTACGTATTTTACTAAAACTTGCTATACGTTTTAACATTCTAATCTTTACTCCGTGAAACTTCCCCAATACTCGACGTAATCAATTCCAAGAAAGAAACAGTCTTCATATATTGATAAATGAGTGCTCCCTTCATATTTCCGCGTCCCCACCCGCGAGGGGGGGGCGGTGGTGGCACCCCCCTACCCCCCTCCGTCTTAGAACGTGCGAGATAGTAAGGGCTGGGTCTAATGAACTTAGAGGGGTAAGTCAAGATCGTAAAAACAGTAAGATTAAAACGGAGAGAATCGTGATGTTTTGAGAATGGCTGGTGTAGTTTTATTTGAAACTGATGCCCCGATCGCGTAAGTCACGCGGGAACTGTATATTTTTCCGAGACGAAAAGTATCTTATGTTTTTTCCCGGCTCTAAGTAGGTCATTAACAGATTTTATCGAATTCCCGATTATAAGTAACTCAACACAAAATTTTATCCAAATCGGTTTAGCGATTTGCATGTAACAATTTTGTTGGAATTACGTGTGGAGATTGAAATAGAAAAAAACGTGTAACAAATAGACGCACTTACCTATTACGATATCACTTTTGGTGTTTGGCTTAGAAGGAATAGCAGTAAGGATACAAGAAAACCCATCAAAAATTCGTAAGATAGATTAGACCACCAGCCCATTGTAGAAAGTATATTCTTTCTCTTTCTTCTATATGAAAAAATGCGTACTTGCTCTTGTCTTTGCTTTTAGGATTAGAAAAATTGTTTTTTTTTTGTTTCGAAATACATTTTATGTCTTATGATTGCTTGTTTTTTTTATCAAGACAAAATGTAATATCCACCCTCAAATTAATATTTGAAGGTCGATATTACATTACGATAATTCGTAGACATCTTTAGGTTTTAACATGAAAAATAAAATATTTATTTATTATTTTCCTGGTGACCTGTAACATAGGCTTAGCCTAGCTCAGACACCAGCCTTGTACAATATAATATTTGGGAAAAACTATGTACTCCAAGTGTAAGAATTTATTGTTAACAAGCTCTATATTGTAATATACTGAGAAATAAGTATTACATAACATTATTTTTTTTACAATTGTATTTACTACTTTACATAAAGACATTTGGACGCTGATAAGATCTAAAGAATAATACTGCATTTATAACTCAAAATTTCATTTTTTGTTAGACATTAATGCTTAACAGTATCCATTTAAATTTCATTAAAAATATCTTAAGTTACGAATAATAATCCTGTGACCTTGTAGTTAGTTTTTCCCACATCAGTAATTATCTACAGCGAAGGTTACACGCGTCCTTTTGTTCGTCTGTGCCGCTGACCTCCTAAACTTCCAGCCTAAATAGCTTCCTTTCGATTATTTAATGTTTATCAAAATAAAAGTTGTTATATATCTGATAATTATAAATTTTCTATCGTGATTTTTAAGTTTTTCCCTAAAACACAAAGTCGAAACAGCATTTAGCTTAATATACTGACAAAAACATCGTATAAGCTATCGCCCCAAGCTATTTGTTGTGAAAATTAACTGCAGAAAGTTCTATTTTTCGCACACCTCATATTATACAGTCAAAAACCAGATGTACTGATAACATCACAGCTAACTATAGTGTAGCTAGTACCTTCTTTATGTCAGATTATAATAATTAAAATATTTTCTAATTTCTAATTTAAAGCGGTCGACAGCCCTGCTACGGCGTAGCGGCTACGGGCGCTACGGGGTCTACGGGCTACGGGCCCGGCGTAGGCGCTAGTGCAGCCCCCTACAAGTTTTAGTGGGCGCGCGAAATGAGCGGATAAAATAAATGTAGCTTCACTCTCATTATATTTATATCGTCATCATCATCAGCGGTTTAGCCACATACAATTTTAAACGAAGTAATATACAAAGAGATTAAGACAGGACAACTGTTATTTGTCCCTGAGTGTTAATATATAATTTTCTTACATATTTTCTACTATCCTCATAAGACTGAAGAATCTCCAATAACAAAAACGTATGGTCTGAAAATAATGGAAAATTTCCCAAGACGTTTCGCTAATTAATACGATTACAATATGGAATTTTCCGAGAAACGTAAACAACAAATACTCATTGTGAGCACCTGTACTTGTGTCGACCTACTTTTCACGTATGGCTTTGTATTTCTAAAAAACATACGTTAAAAACGTATAATACGTATCCTGCAATGTACATTTAAGTATAACGTACGCCGGAAACATTGGCGCGCAATCGGAAAGTAATATTTTATGAAAAAATATTCCATACAGCGAACTAATCATAAACAAAATGTTTCCAATAAAGTGCGCTATTACGCGAACTATTACGAGTCGCGCTTGAGCCGGAATCGAACCGGCACCCGCCGCCCCCTCCCCCCACGGTCACCCTCTTATTTTAAACAACTACCGCCTCATAATACATCCCGCTTTGCGACTAAATATCAGCGAATGTAGCGGTGAGGCGCGACCGACTAGTCTTGATACTCGACAGCCTAAGCCCTTCACTTTTGTCCTGAAAATAAAACTAATTCAGGACAGGAAATAATGTAATAAAACGGACTATTCCGAGTGGAAAGTGTTAAAAAAATATTAACATCCCAACATAAAATTTGTCCTTTTTAAGTCTTTTTCGTATCACGAATCTCGATCTCTTGGTTAGCATCATAAAATAGTCTCTATAGATATCTTTATCGAGATAAAATTTAATATAACTTTAGGGACAATTTTTATTTCATTTTTAATTTTGTTGAAAAACAGAACTCATTTTATTTATCAACCCCTTCAACAATAATAATTTTTGTTACTTAATAAAAACTCTCCTAAGTTTTTAATTCAAACTTTAATTACTTTGTATTAGGTACACCAATTTTTGCCCACGATTACACTTACATTAAAACGTATTTTAATAATTTTCACACGCAACAAATACGGTATTTGTTGCGTGTGAAAATTATTAAAATCCGTTCTTAGCGAAAGCCTACGTCAAAACATCTACCACATGCCACCAAAAAATTCCAATGCCAAATTTCCTCTCGATCCTAGTGGTTTTAGCTATTATATATATATATATTAATAGATAATTATGTATATATAGTATATTAATAGATAATTATGTCAGTCGGTCAGTCAGTGAGACAGCCCTTTGCATTTTAAACATATTTAGATATCGCATTAGCCGATAAGTTTAGCTAAGTTCACTCTAGATATTTTGAGAGCCCCGCATTTTCAGCAATAGCAGTCTAAAATATATACAAATCAACTACTACGTCTTAATGAAGCAAAGTCATTATGAAACTAATTTAACGCAAGTATCAAGCCGAGCTGGCGCAATCTCTTCCGCGTGCCGTATTTACAAGTATTGTAAGTATAGAATTATATATTTTATAACGCCCCCCGCGCGAACTAAGTCTTTGCGCATCTTTCTATCCCCACCTTTTTGCCTTCTTCTTTTAAAACCACCCGTCGTATGAACCCCTTTCCCCTTATTCGACTAATTTCGGGGTACGACTGGAGAATTATTTCTTGGGAGCGCGATACAGGCGAAATTAAACTCTAAAACTTAGCAATTAACGTTCAGATCCCGTCCAGCCGCGCCCGCAGTCTTGGGACTGTATCTTTTCACTTCGAAAACTAATTCGGAATTAGAAAATGGAAGCAAGTGCTCGGGCCGGCCGGCGGAAAATGAGCCGTAAGTCGGGGGAAAAAAGGTGATTTTTTGTATCGCCGCCACTAAAATTAGAGCCGTTTTGTCAAAAATATGAAATTAAAATCTTCATACTAGCGAAAGAAGTTTTAGCATCTTTGTTTTAGAGAGAGACGGGGGATGCTGCATTAGTCTCTCTCTGTCCGGGGAGGGGGGGAGTGGGTAGTTTGGAGCTGGCGTGATCAATGCGCCGCGCATTCGGAATTAATCATAACCGGGTATTTTCGGTCTATTCCGGGGGGTGAAGGGGGCGCGGGGGGTGGTACCGGGGGGTCGAGGCGGGGGGGTATTGGAATCGTATTCTTAATGAATATACGGCTTTTCCTGTTTACATTTTGTAATAAATTGTTTTATTTAGACGTTTGCGAGTTAGGAAATCTTGCCATTTGTTACGATCGCAACGCAGCTGAATCTAGCTCCAAACGGCGTCGACAAAATATGATTCAAAGTGCTGACGAAGATATTACGGGAGCATATAGTTGGCTGCAAAAATAAATATAAATTTTGTAGTTTCTGCTGATGTTAGATTGCTTCTTGTGGCTTAGTCGTTATAAACACATTTATATAGAAATATCGTCAAAAATCAAGAACAAAAAATATATGCAGTAAAATAAAAAAAAATCCAAGAAAATAGATAAATTTTATGAGCAGGTTCAAAAAACGTATAAATTCTAGGAAGTCAAGCCCCGATGAAATAATATCGATCATAATATTACATAGCTTTCTTACAAAACATAAGAACTATGTTATTTTATTTTATAAAAAAGCTAGAAGTTTTATTTATTTATATACAGATAATGTTATCATAATAAATAATAGATGATATTAAGATAGCCATAAAATATACGGTAAAATAGAACAGTATTTTAATCACAATATCTTCTCGTTTGTTTGTCCGTAACACACAAACATATGCCATAATCATGTAATTTATCGAGACCTTGGCTTAAAACAATATCACAAATAATATAACCTTCGAAAAAAAAATACTCGTATTATACGACCAAAGAAAAGCATTCGTAAGGCCTTCGTAATTTGATCGCATTATGTTTAACCCAGACGACAGTTGACTAATACTAAATTAGGATAAACCGAACAATAAAAAACGCCATCTGCCCATAAACAAACTTTTCTGTTACATCAACGGCAATACTTGTTTACAACGCGCTTATCGGAAAAATCAAAGCGCTAAAAGAAAGTGTAAAAGAGGATGCATTGAAGAGTATTTCATACCGAGTCAACGGCAAGTCACGGTTAAGTGCGCGGTAGTGTGTGGTTAGTGAGCGCCTGACACAATCCGTATAGCAACACGACTTGTGTGTCGCTACATAATATCAACAGGAGATAATACGTGTTGCTCATGTTTGAGGGTTAGGCATTTGATTTATTCTACCACAGAAATACCGTGTACATTAATATTGTTTGAATAATCCAAATTAGATATTTAGAATAGTTAGAAATATAAATAATAGTCAAATAAACGTCTCCATTTAAGTAACTTATTATAAATTTAAAAATTGCTATAATAATGGGGAATGATTTAAGAGTTTGAAGTACTTATAAGTACTTAAAACATTAAATATTCTCATAGTTAAGTCAATTTACTTTTAATTATAATAACGAAATTATTTTTTTTTCTTTCGAGTGTTTTTTATAATTTTGAAAATAGATTAGGAGCAAATCTGTATCATAAAAGGTCAAAATTACTATCCCAAATTGCTCAATCATAATCCAAATTCTTATTTTATACAAACAAAACAATTTATATGATAAATAATTATTTATTAATACACTAACGAGAGTATCTCGTATATCGAACTCAAACGTCGTAGCCGCTAATCCCCTGTATCCGTTAAGCTTATGGGCTTAGTAACGGTTAACTATTAGTTAACTTTTAGTTTAACCGCTATACAAACAAAAAACTAAAAAACTACGTTATGTCTATATGATGCTGTTAATTTAAAAAAAAAGTAGATGCAAACCGCTTTTACAATACAAAATTATGGGTTAGCTATTTTTATTGTATTTGTTTTAACATTAAAAAAAACTAAATCCACGTTATTATACTCAAAAGTGCGTAATATCATTATAATTAACGTGGAACAGTGGATGCAGTCGCTTCTTAATCCAAATGAAAAAAAATAAATAAACCTTAAATACCGTTCATTTTTTACTCGGTCTAAGCGGTATCACGACCTAAAAACAGTACTAAAAAACTACGTCCCCATTCCCAAGAGCGTCTAATATCGTTAACGTAAACGTAAATGCAATCGGCGTTATTATTTTATAATTAATCCCGTACATTACGGCGTGTCTAAACAAGTGGAGCTCTGACAAAAAAGCCGAAACAGCGGGGTATTCGCGACCTAACCCCGCGGCAACGCAGCCTCCCAAAAACTCCTATCTACCTACTCGTATATTCATTTCCGTTCTGTTAATACCGCATACTTTTAACTGTCTAACTAGGTGGGTGGGGGCCGCCCCCCTCCCCGCTCCACTACTTACACGCGGTAGGCGCAACTTTTATAATACTACGTACTCGGGCGCTTTTTAACGAACCCCCGCGGGGGGGCGCCACCTGCCACGCATACCGAAAAATACGCAAAACGGGTGGGGTGGGGGCCCCCCCGGTTAGAAGTGGCCGTATTTTGCGTATTTTTAAATTATACCCCACATGCGGGAGGCTGTTTAGTTCGCTGGGGCGCTGTTTCTAATTCTATATCTATTTGCATGTGCCGGTGCCGCGAGCGGCCTAAATTAAAAATTTCCCTCGTTCTCTGTCGGTGACCTGTGTTGTGTGTGTGTGTGTGTGTCTAAACTGCCTCACTACATACGTACACACGTTCACAGTATTTTACCGATTTTCGAGATATGTATCGAGTTGTGAAAAAATTGAAGACATAATTGGAAGAAGCGAATTACTAACATTATCACAACGTAGGAGTATACTCATATTTTACGATAAACTTTTGATAATTTTTGTAATTTGTTTATTTTATTATCTAGCTATCTATCCGATGCACATTATTTTAATTTCAATTCCTTTTTTCCGGTTCTAAAGCTTCTATTTACGCAAAAATCCGACAGTTTTAAAATGTTAGTTACCCGCTTCTTCTACGTATGTCTTCATTTGTGATCTTAATTATATTTATAAAAGTAAAGAGTTAGATATAGAATAAGTACAACAATACTATGCATTCTATACTTTGTTCTATATCCGGCAGTTTTCTTTGCTAAATTACAGCCTTAAAAGCTTTGTAAAGCGTACAATTAGAATTTAAATTTCTATTAAATATTTTAATTGGCTGACGATAATTCAGAATGCATTATAATAGCCTTGTCCCTCGTTTTTTTATTTTATAAGAAATATTCACAAATGACACTAGTATAGATATTTTTATTTGGGCAAAATTAAAACATTTTTCGTAAAAAAATATATTTCTTTTGTATGAAGCCTTTGAACAGTTATTAAATAATGTTTTTTTTTTAAACAATTCGTTATGAGGATTTTTCCTTCTTTGTTTTTCTCTCAGTGATAGCTTTTCTTCTATGTTGTGGTATGAATAATAGAAGGAAAATTAAAAAATCTCAAGACGAATTCTCCAACATATACAATCTAAAGATATCAAACATTTCTTGAAATTCATTCCAACTTCCTCGAGTCGTATCGCACGTCAATAACCTTTATCGCCTGTCAGCACTATGTGTATTGTGTACTATGTCGAGATAGTAGGTTTTGTGGGTAGATAGATAAATAGAGATAGCGGAAGTCGCCCCGCGCCGGAAGTCCGGTGCGACACGCGGTTTTTACTATCATAATCGTCACATTTCCTCACAGGTAACATCAACAACTTATCGCATAACTTAGTAAGGTTATATTAGTGAAATCATTTTTGGTGTTTTTTTTTTTGGAACAGCAATGAACTTTCGTTTCAATCGGTAGAACGTTATACGCTGTGTGTGTGTCTGTCTTACACACTGTGAAAGTAGCAGCGTTGAAAGCAAAAAAATGTGGCCGTTTTTTTGTCGGGAACCGTAAATTTTTCCGGGACAAAAGATACCTTTGTCCTACTTTGGCACTCAAAAAAAACGGTTCAGTTGTTTGCACATGAAGAGGTAATAGACAGACAAACAGACACACTTTCGCATTTATAATATTAGTATGGATTAGCAGGCTCGTAGCGAACTCGTAGCAAGCTACGCTAACTGTCGTAGCACGTTCTGGTATTTCGTAGCAGGTTCTGGTATTCACAAGTACTGCCCGTGATACACGAGACCAGGGGGGCTATTATGACAATTCAATTGCCTTGTTCTTTTATCGTATTACAATTTCTTATTAGAATTATAACTAAATTAATACAATAGATATATATAGACAACCAAACTGGTTGTCTATGAATTCATTTTAAACATGTTAGTGTCATTAGGGAATGTCAAACTTCACGTATTTAGTGTCACATGACTGCTGACTGGCTGGAACTTGGCTGGGAATAAGAGGTAATAATAACCCCCCAGTTTTGCAAGCTGGATAGCAAGCTAGTTCCCTTTTCAACTGTCTTGGCGTACTGACACTGGCTCGTCAAGGAATTCACTTAGACTTGAGGTTGCCCGGTTGTCGAAATTCGACTATCAATATTTTTCAATTCAATCACAGACTTCAACCATAAACAAAAGAGTATTTCCTGTATTATTAATGTCACGTGACAAAATATTGTAGTGTGCGTGTTGTAGTGTGCATAGCGTTTTTTTACTAAAAATATGCAAGATTGAAGCATATTTTAAAATAATATTAGTATTCCACGCTGCTCATTTATATTAAGTATAACTATGAAAAAAATTATACTTATCTACGCCTTATCGCTTATATAAGGATACTCGTTATCGCTTATATAAAGATACTACTTTTTCCTACGACTTTTGCTGCGTTGAATTCGAAAATCACAACGCACCTAAAAAAAGCAACCAATTGACTGGTGTTTAGACATAGTTTTACAAAAAGGATGGAAAGTAACTCAGGCGGGTCTTTTGGTAAAATATCATGTTCCCAAAATTGTTTATTTTTACGCGATTTTCATGTTCCTCGTAAGCGAAACCACGGCTAAAATCTAGTCCTATACATTAACAATAATAATAGCCATACGATAATATTCCAAGTGAAAATCACGAAATAACAGAAAAAATAAAATATAGGAACCATAAAAACATTCTAAGAGTTGTGAAAAATTACAATCTAAATTGCAACTATGAAACACACAGTTTTTAAATATTTTGTACTTTGTTAACAATTCACTCCGCTTTTTCTATAGCGGAATATCCCACGAAAAGCGCGTTGCAAATGCATAGAAAATTCAAATGGCGCTACACGAATTTAGACCTTATACAAGGGGCGCAAAGAACAAATTCGAAACTTGATGACGATAACGACGATCAAATGCTGAATTATTTTTGTGTAACACAAACTTTATCAAATAACAAATACCCGTATTATACCCTCTAAACAAAAACCATACCGGTATTCATAACATTTTAATATTAACAATAAAATAAACAAAAACTATTGTTATGATTTCAACTTTTTACACCAGATTAACCGAATATATATTTCTGTATTCATTATCGTTTCGCGCATAATAAGATAGTATTCATAAAATAAGTTAAATTTGTTCTTCAAAATTGAATTTGAATATCAAGGTGTAATTAGTTTAACGGTATCACTTTTTTAATTCAAATTTATATTTCTCGTCATGTAATTTTTGATCAAAATTCAGTTTTACCAACATACTGATCAAAATTACTAAGATATAAACATATTATATATACATATTATTGATATAATTCAAATCTATAATTATACCTGAATCTGGATAATTCTAAGTATTTACGACGAATCGGCGGGGCGCTCATTTGTGTTGCCATCTGTTGCCAACTGCTGGAGAGCAGGACCTGGCTGCTCGCCAGCACCTCAACTCCTCAGCCTCAACTTCTTGATTAACTCGTTTTTTTTTTCCTAATTTAATCATTACTGTCTTGGTACAGGCGCGGCCACGAGACGAGGCAAAATTTTGACTAAGTTCATTCTAAATCCCTAAGTTTGACCTAAGAAAATGATCTACCTTTTAAAGTAAGACATTCAACGTTTTTTAATATTTTTACCTAAATAATTAAACAAAATATTAAGAACATTATAGCACAAAAAATACAAACAAATTTTTACATAAAAAATTCTAATTATTAATTAGGTACAAACATGATCATTTTTAGATACCGTGAACAAATACTTAAACATGTTGTTCTTATAATTCATATTAATGAGACTATCGATAATCACTATCGATATATCGGGTAGCATAGATTATCAGCTTCGTTTCATCTTAGACACGATATAATACGACAAATCGAACCGCACATAACACGCAGAATCTCAAAGACAGCAACAATTGTAATGAAAGCGGGCACACCGCTAAAGGAGCGGGTTATATTACCGAACACGACCCTACATCAAACGGTATCTCATTATTCGACAAAAAAAAAATACAACGCACAAAAGAACTTTTCTAATGACAAATTTTCGACGAAAAATCTCCTAATTCACGCACGAGATCCCCCCCTCCCCCCTCCTGGGTGGCGCGGGGGGCGAGCCCGGGGGCGGCGGGGCGAGGGGCCACCGGGGGGGGAGGCTACATACGCAATTTTTGATCAATACTTAAAAATTAACACAGCCTCCGCTAGTTTTTAAATTACTCTGCGCATGTCATGATTTTTAATCAGCCAACCCCATGCGACGCCCACCGCGACTTATATGTTTTAATGTATATGTTATAATTTGGTTTTTTTGTATTTTACCGTCATCGGCTTTTATATGTTAATAATATGTCGTATGATTTGTGTATGCTTCCTCGTACGTCGGGTCTAAGAAATACTCCTCGCATCGTGATACATTTCAAGTCTAAGAATTTTAGTCATCGCCAAAAGTATTAAAATATTTTTAGCAGCACTAAAATATTTATATTTCTGTATTGAAAAATAATTTTCAATTTCATAAGTCTCGCTTGAACTTGAGAACGAATGAACTGATCTGGCCAATTCGTGAAATATTCGTGGAAGTCGGGGGGAGGTTTTAAAGGTAATTATTTAATTTTTGGTCATCTTGATTGTGGTATATTATTTGTACTCAACGAATAAAAACAAAAAAAGTACCATAGTCATTAAAAAAAAGTGTTGTTTGATACGACAATAATAATACACTGGAGCAAGGTTAAATATTGTACTTTCCTCGAGAAGTTTTTGTAAGACTTCATTGGAATTTACTTAACAAATAAAGTTAATTTATATTATAAAAAAAGGCTACTCTCTCAGCTGCCATAGGAATAAGCTCTACATACTTTTGTATGAAAAGAAACCAGAAGGAATTTCTATACTCGAGATAAACCTACTAATTTTACGAAAAACAACCTTTTATAGCAGAAAAATTAACGCCGTAAAATGAATTTTTACGGCGTTTTTCATCTCACGGATTTAAACAACTTAGAACTAATGTTGCCTGAAATAAATGGTAAATAAAATAAATAAATAAAATAAATAAATATTCGCCTCGATATGCCATATCTCCATACTTGACATATGCGATAGTCTGTCTGTCTGTTACTTTTTAACGCCCAAACCACTTAACTGGTTTTGACAAAATTTGCTATGAAGCAACTTTGAGTTTCAGGAAAGTACTTAAAATATTTTTTTATTCCGGGAAAATGTACGATTCCTGCGCGATAATCTAATTTTGAAGCAATCGGGTCATCGAGTCATTTAATTTTTTTTTTCTAATTTTTGCAATGAAAAAAAACTTACTGAAAATTATTAAAACTATTTTTAATAATCTCATCTTCACCCGATTTCTTTCACAGATATTTGCAAATAAAAATTGCATATTATTATTTTCAAAAGTGTGTGAATAAAGAAACTAATAATAAAACAAAATGCATTCCAGGTTCACATTCATTGTTTAATGTATTTACTAAACACAAAAAATTATAATTCCTATCATAAATGAAACTTTATACCCACCAGTTTTTTTTTTTACTATTAAACTCATCTCTAGTGTCCACGGAAATAAAACGCAATATTACAAGAGTATAATTTTTTAAAATATAATTTAATAATGTTTATGAATAAAACAGGAAACGCCCAAAGTACTTGACCTATTTTCTATTTCCCTAACCTTTTGTACAGCGACGTTTACAATAACACGAATTATAATACAAACCGATACGAAACAGATACTCGTACTTAGATACAAATATTAATATATTTTATTATTATTCATTTATTGTATTTAATCATGTACAGTTTATTGTACATAAAAAAATAATATACAGGATATACAAATGTAAAAGAAACATGACAAAACAGCGGGCCTAGCATAGCGACCGAGAAACTATTTCTTTCTACAGCAAGGTAAAGTGACGTTGAATTGACGGATACACAAAGGAAATCTGTCAGTTAATCCCAAACATCTGTCAGTTTGTCTATACTTTCGTATGTCTACTGACGCTATGCTAGCCCTGCAGGTACTGCATTTTTCTAAAGAAACTTCCAGCAGTCCTTAGAAGAGAATTATGATCAGAATCATCAAGGCGTATTTCGTGTAAAGTCAGGAGGAAAGTAGATATGAGCTGTCCCGTGCCCACTCCACAGGGCATTAATGTCGAGGGTGAACATTTTTAATTACCCTTATCACTAATGCCCGGCATATACGAGACCAGTTTCTCAAGCCGGGATATGTAGCTAGTGTCAGTGAGCTGTCAAGCTAACATTTCTGGCTTCGTGTAGGTTAGCTTCATTTCTAAGCGAGAAATCGAAGTAAAAGTGTCAGCAAGCCAAGACAGTTCAAAAGAGAACTAGCTTGCTATGCTGGCTTGAAAAACTGGCTTTGAGTATTCCGGACATAAGGAATACAAAAATCTAACTAAAAATATAAAAATCGGTAAGGCCGTTTCGATTGTAAAATGTGATATATTACTATTAATACATACTAATATTATAATTCTGAAAGTATGTCTGTCTGTCACCTCTTTACGCGCTAACCCCTAAACCGATTTTTCTGAAATTTGGTATGGAGATACTTTGAGTCCAGACAAAGGTCAAAGGATACTTTTTATCCCGGAAAAATGTACGGTTCCCGTGAGATAAACGAACTTTCGGCGAAATGGAATTTCGGCCAACATCCTGTAAATAATAAAATATATACCAATATAACATATACCCGAACGTAGCATTTACCATTCCATATTTTTTGTTTCCTCGTCTTAACTGAAGAAACTTTGGAAGATAATAATGAAAGTTTTACAAATCTTTAAGGGATTTCGAAAACTTTAACAATGCGGAATATTAAATATCAATAAGATATTAAAAAGATTATTCCATATAACGGAGCACTAAATCCTTGGGAAGGAAAGTTTTCTTAATATTAATTTATTTTAATACATGAGGCCCGATCCGGGTTCGCACGGGTATTAATAAATAATAATTATAAACAATCGCTCAAAAAAGCCTATCTCTATATTAATACGTGAGCGAAAAATTTTGTACCCCTTTTTAAGAAAGATGCGTAGATGTAACAGCCTAAAATTTCTTCCAGTTATGGAGGAAGAGCGTGGAATACCAATATTATTTTAAAATATGCTTAAATCTTGCATACTAACATAAAACGCTATGACATGACACGATAATCATACACGAAAGTCTCTATTGTTTATGGTTTGTGACTCTATTGAGCCTGGTAAGCTCCCTCTACAAGATGGATTTAAATATTCATGGTAGAATTTCGACCACAGGGCGACCTCTAGTACACTTAAAACAACATCTAACGAAACTTATTCGAACTTCTTGGTTGATCGTGGCGACATCTAGAGGATGCCGCTATCATCAATTCCTACTTTAAAAGTATGATGAAAATAGTCAATGTTTTTACTTGGTATGCTTTAAATTATCTATATATTTTACTATTAAACATAGCAAACAATAAAAACGTGTAGAAGGAAAACGATGAGGCCTTTCAGTGGGACAACAAATATTAATAATAATTATTATAATGCTTAGAATATAAACGAAGTGCTTATAATCACGCGGCCGTAGCAGCTCTACGGCGTAGTACTACGCGCCTACGTCACCGCCTACGCACAATTTTCTCAGAAAATTTCTTGGAGCAGAAACATCATGTCTTTTAGTAGTAAGATCGATCGAATGTATCTTTGGCTGCAATTGTTTTTTTAGATCTCATAAAAAATGCTCCCGCATAAATAAAACTTAAACTCAATTTTTTTTTAATCCAAAGAAATTGTACCGAAATAAATCTAAAATATTTCTATTATGTGCAGACTGATTATGGGAGATGTCACAAACGAAACACAAAACATAACATTTTAATCCTAATGTCAAAAGCATAGCTCCCGGCATGTAAGTTTTTGCCGGACGGAAACGGAAAAAAAAAAAACAAAAATCTCGCGACTAGCGCGGGAACATCGAAGTATTCGGGCGCAGATAGAGGCCCGGCATTATAATAAAATTTCATAATTACAAATCTACGGCCGCATAGTTGGAGGGACTCGGATAATGTTGGGAAAAAAACAGTATAGCGCGGGGGGGGTCCCACCCCACCGCGAATTTTTGCCCACCCCTCGGCCGCGTTCGTTTAGCGAGATTCGATCCCGCAATCAGGGGGGCCGAGGGGGGCATTTTTTGGCCCCCCACCCCCGCCCACGCCATCGTAAATTGAAGCATATAATTTTTATTACGGCAGTGTCGTGTGAGCCCGTTCGCCTTGTCAAATACTGCTCTAGTGCGACGCCCGGCTCCGCTCGCCGACTCGCCAGCTCACGTGGCTGATGGGTGACACCTGACACCAATGTCATCACCCTCACGTGCAGCTCACGGTGGAAGTTGAAATGTTTTTGTACAGCTACTTATCCCTTACTTATAAAAAATATTTAAACCTTGTTTAACTTATCAAGATTCGCTGTCCCTTTCTGGAATTTTAAAAACGTCACACGGCAGAAAAATGACACCTAACCTTGATTAGTTAAATATTGCTTAGATATGTTCATAATTAGGGGGGTTAATAATATAATTTGAAGCTATTTTTTGTATTATTTGAACGTGAAATTAAACATTATTCTTATCCCTACTAATATTATAAACGGGAAAGTGTGTTTGTTTGATTGTTTGTTCTTCCTTCACGCCCTAACGAAGCAACCAATCTACTTGATTGTTGACATAGACTAATTTGAAAGGATGCAGAGTAACAAAGGCTTTTTTGGGTTTAAAGAAAAACAGTTTTAAAGAAATTCAATTTTACCAATTTTCAAATTCCCGCAAGGGAATCCGCGGGCAAAGCTCAACTCAATTAATATTCAAAACAAAAAAATATATATATTTCAGGAAGTACATACTCACATGTACTTTTTTCCGTACTCTATCTTATAATGTACTAACAATTTACTATAAATTATCCTAGATTATATCATGTTAGCTCCTTAAACCTTCAGTAATAATATGTTTATTCTTACAAACACTAATTCTGTTGAAAAAATTTACATCATCCGTTGATAAAACGACCATTCATAAAGAACTATCAGAAATTGCTTTATATAAAAGAGGCAAAAAATATTAAAAGCATAACAATTGACTTTGAAAATGTTAAAATTCAATTTGAACTTGAGCGAGGCGTTAGCTGCCTAAACGAATGAAACCGACAACAAAACCCTTTAAACCTATATCGGTTTGATTGAAAAAAATTGTTCGCAACATTTCGAGCCCAAAAATCCCGTAGAAACAACAGATTTTAGAGCGAGTATCGCACACACAACGGTCCGCGTTCACTTTCTACGCGCCGAACAAAAAACCGTAACCTATGGCGCCTTTTTTTAGATTTCGAACTCTAAAAAATTGAAGCGAAGCCTAAAAATATTTTCATTCATTCGCCGCCATAAAAAAGTGTTCAAATTCTTCGCACTTTCCCTTTCCGCGGCGTTCAAATAAAAATATACGCGCGTCGAAAAATCTATTCCGGGTTTTTTTTTTAACTTTATTTTCGTACGACCGACGTTCGGTTAAAACTACGGCTAAATGCAGTCAAATAACAAAATCACTTTATATTCATGCGATTTACCGCAATCCGAGCATTTTTTTTTTGTATATTTTCGTCGTATTGTCTGATTTTAATAAAACTTTAAGCCGTTGATAAACATAAAAATTGTATCGGGTTTTGTCGGGGGCACATTCAGTATGAAAAGACATTAATCTTTAACCTTCGACCCCATTTATTCTTAAAAATAAAACCCGTTCTGTAACGATACCGTAGTTTTCTTCTTGACGGTTTATGCGGAAAAGCGTATCTCGAGCAATACTTATATTGGAGCAGATCAAATAGGCTGAGCTGATATCTTCCGTCTCATCTGAGCGCTTTGTTCTCGTACCCCAGTCCCAAAATAAAAAGGGACAGAAATAATCACTTACAGGGCTCCCCAGTGCCCTATACAAAACCTTAGGAACCAAAACGTCGGAGTTAAAAGAGTATAAAAATTAGAATATCAGTTTTCGTTGGGATCTCTTCGAGGGTGGAATATTGAGTGCTATATAAGTTACTACTTTTGCCCACGGCTTCGCCCGCGTGGAATCCAAATTTTGTAATGATTCTACTTTTTCAATAATGCGATGTTTTTCCAAGACCAAAAGTAGTCTATGTTATTCTCCATACTTTTAACTAACTCTGTGCCGAAAATCAAGTCAATTGGTTGCTTCGTTTAGGCGTGAAGGAAGGACAAACAAACACACACATTTTCCCATTTATAATATTAGTAAAGACTAGTACTATTATTTATTCTGTGGTAAAAATAAGGATACAATTTTTAGAGAAGATATACATACAATAATACGGGTACTTAATTTAAATTTATGTATTAATCTAAAACTTCATGATACTCATTGTCAGTCACCGAGCTGATGATAATGAATTAGTAAATTTTAACCAAAAAAACTCAATAAGTCCTCTTGTTTGGACGGTACGATGCCACAGATAAACAGACAATCAAAAAAGTAACGAAGATTATATTTTTTCATAAAGTAAGAGGGCAAACGAACAAACGGGTGACCTGATGGAAAGCAACTTGAAAGAAGAGTTGCAAATACGTTGCCAGTCTTTTAAGAGGTATAGCTCTCTTTTTGAAGGTTTGCAGCTCGTATCGGTCCGGAAATACAACTAGCGATATTTCATTTTAGATAAATTTAAACTATATTTATCTGCTAAGTCCATTTTATATTTTTTATTCAGAGTATCGATTAAGGTCGATGGGTAACTTTTGTATATTTGTGATTTTTCTATCAATCTAAACATTTAAAACTCGACGGTGAAGACTGACTAGTCGATTAACTGACTGATATGATAGTGATCTATTAACGTGCAGACCAAACCATTAAAAAATTGGCTGAAATTTGTCATGCAGATGGTAATGGCAGGAAAGGTCTAGGAAAGTATTTAAAAAATTCTTCCCCCGGGGTAAAGAATTACAAATGAAAGTTTGCATGCCTAATGCAAGCAAAACCGCGAGCAAAAGTAAGTGTTTAGCATCGTTTGGCTTGCGCGAAAGAATTTCAATTAAAAAAAATGCGAAACAAATTTAAAATAGAATGTTTAAATGTTACAATATACATACTAAATAAAACTATAAATATTATTAATCTTTATAGTGCCATAGTGTCTTTATTATTATATAATCTAAATCAACTTATAGTCTTAGATATGTGTTTTAATATTATTCGGTATTTGTTCCTGTGCACAAAATATTTTTTTAATTAAATAACTTAAGAACTAGTACATATTTATCTCGCCAAACCGAAGTTTTTTCGGTGAGATGCGCTCATTTACCTCATCATCTTAACAAAATATGTTATTACAAACAAAAACAGTTTTCACAACATCAACTTAAATTTTTTTACTTTTTTTAATATGTACTTATAATATTATATATAGAAATATAATTTATAACTACCATACAAAATACAGCAAAGCGTGAACCCCTCGAACACGTTACAGAACCGGCTATTCGCCTATATAGTCTATAGTCCCACAATCCAAACACGTTGACTTTTGTACCTTCTAAGAAGGGGAAAATAAAAAACTTATTAAATTTCCTCTAAGATTCCCTAACGCACCCCCAATCGATGCCTCCCTCCCGGCATTTTCTTATTCTTAGTTCGCGATACACACATTAGCGCGCATGTGTGCCGACCCCCTAAATTATTTCGACATATGCAAATTTGTACTTACCTACAGATGTCGACACAGAGTAGCCGACAGATGCGACTGCTAGAAAAAGCGAAATAAACCTATATATTTTATTTAATAAAAAGTATTCTCTTTAAGATTTGGTTGAACCGCCTTGGACTAATTTCGGTCTCGAAATATGAATACATATTTTCGTGAAGGTCTAGTAAATGCACCAGTAAGGACACCAAACTATTTGAAATGACAGTTACTTGTTATTTTTCTATAATATTTTTCTAAGGAAGGTTAAAGAAAAATGTCTGTTTATTTTGATTTAAAAGTTAAAACATCGATGACCCGGTGAACTTTGTAAAACTTTTATCCTACTATTATGTGACGACCTCTGTGGCGCAGTGGTTGAGCACCTTGGTAGCTCACGCCAGGAGTCGCAAGTTCGCATCCCGCCGACGAAACCAATCAACAAATCTTTCAAAGGTCGTGGATGTGTATTAAATATGTGTATCATAAAATAAAAATCTGAAATATATTTCCGTTGTCTGGTACCTGTAACTCAAGTCCTTCAGGTACTTACCACGGGGCCAGACTGACGTGGTGTGAAGCGTCCATAGATATTAGATATTATTTTATTATATTCAGCAAATCACACAAGGCTAACATTTTTGACTTTTAGGGAGTCAAACAAAATTTTAAAATATTTTATTTAAAATTTTTAAAACTTATCTCAACGATCGTACAAGGTGTAATAAAAGTAAGTGATAAAACCTTTAGGGATCGTATGTGTATCCGATATTGACTTCACTGTGAAAGTACCAGCGATGAAAGCAAAAAAAATTTTTTGCGATTTGTATGGACAAACTCATGTCGCTGGGGCTCTAGCCCATACAAATCACGAAACTTTTATTCGCTTCCAGAGCTGCTACTTTTACAGTCAGCTGTATATGAGGGACACATACGATCCCTAAAGTTTTATCACTTTTGTTAAATCCTGTTTCATTCAGCAGAGATTAAACACGAGATCTTGGCGATTGCTATAACATTTTCCGAAGGCGTGATTATTATTTAACTATCTTTTAAGTCGTTGCTATAAAAAATTCAAAGGGTCAAGTAGATACAACTCGGATTTTCCCTTCGTGAAACTAAAGGGATTTAGATTAAAATAACACAGAATAGCTAGAATACAAATGATATACCTCGGAATTTCAAACTAACTTGCTTCCACACGGTCAGAGCCAATTAATATAATGTTCATAAAAAAGTAATTTGTCAATACATTACGGATTCTCGCCTCTGCATCTTAGCTAGTCTCTTGGCACACCTAGCGACTCGAGTCTCCCAAAAAACGAAGCGGCGCAGTTGTAAAATTGTCTAACTACCCGCCCCCCGCGCGCGCGCTCATTACAGCGCGTGCGTGGGCCGCACATGATCTCACATGTCGGAAGATTTTTATATCTTAAGAACACTTTTTTGTGTGAAAAAATTTTGAAACTTTAACTGACAATAAAACAAACAATATGAGATAAAACTCGATTGTCTGTTTATTTAGAGACAGTGTTCGTTTAAATATTAAGGAAAAGTTTTTTTTAATGGATGTAGCTTGCGATTAATGATCATTGCGCTTTTCTCATTACAGATCTATAGACATTAGTGTAACAATATTAAATTGACATGAAGTTTTCTTGGTCCAACATATTCAGTGTTCATGCCTTTAGATTACAAAATTCAATACTGAAAAATAAAGTCTATTATAAAATTGACATTTTAATCTTTTTGTAAGAAATAGATGAAGCTTTGCACCGAAAATGTTTCGTCAATTCCTACTTGTTTTATGATATTATATGAATTTCAAATATCATTCATACTTTCATCAATAAAATGCACGATTCAAGGCATGCTAGTCCCATCACAACTTAAAACAAGTATTTTCATGAAAAATCCATAGATACATGTCAAATAACCAAACACTGTACCTATACAAACTTAATTAAAATATCTTCGGACTCATCTCGTCTAAGCCGACCCCGTCGTCGGGAACCATGCGAGGCTCAGATCGCGATACTAAGCGTGTTCATCTCTTTCTAGTTTTGAAAAACCGACCTGGCCCCCGCGCGGCGGGCGCGGGGGGGGGGGGGGGCGGGGGGGGGGGGGGGGGGGGGGGGGGGGGGGGGGGGGGGGGGGGGGGGGGGGGGGGGGGG
>JAOTAV010000005.1:120884-165532 GCA_026546445.1 Cyclargus thomasi | reverse complement strand
TGATTTTTCTTGACCAGCTATTGTCTATGTGTTGAAAGTTTTGTGCGAGTGCAGAAACGAGAAATCGTCGAGCTTATGATATAAATATCGAGATGAACAGAGGAATAATTTTCGAAGTGCAAGAAGATCGTTGACTGTTAGGTCAGCTAGTTTTTAATACATAAGTCTTTGAAACTTTTTCATTGTAAAAATATTTTAAGAAGTTCAAGAAAAGATTTCATATTCCCTCTTAAAAGGCCGGTAACGCACATGCAACCCTGATGTTGCGAGTATCAGATAACCCGTTTGTTCGTTTGCCCCTAATTTTTATATAAAAAAAAGTAAATCTATCGACAGTTTATCGCGGTACTTGTAGCACATCACTATAAGTGCAGCGCTTATCGCGTTTTTAATATGTTGTATAAATATTAGTTTTGCAAATTTTGTCCAACCACTAGTCTGTCTGGCAATCTGTGGATAAATAATAATCAATCGTTTTTTTTAAGGTTAGGAAAAACGTTTCAGAATCGCCTACCTGCAACTACATACTAATATTCGTAATGAGATACTTCTGTCTGTCTGTTATGTCTTAGTTTAAGTTCCTAAACAATTTTTTCGTAAATTGCAATTCTCATGGATATATGCTTCGGCAAGAATGGGCAGGCTCAATACCACGGCTTTACAGAAAGACGGCGTTAAAAACCCTCATAGTAGTTTTCTTAAACAGTTCTACCTGATTTTCCCTTTAACCTCTGCCTATTTTCTTGGAAATGGCCAGCAACGCACTTGCGACTCTTCTAATGTTACAAAAATTTATAGACAACGGTAGTTGCTTTCCATTCCAAGCGACCTTTTGTCGTTCAATTTAAAAAAAATATAGTAAAAATCACTCTGTAGTCGAAAAACGTTACACTTCGCTCCACTTTGAATCCACACCAATATGTGTTGACCCTAAATTCATTGAAATTCGGTTCAACGATTTGCGCGCGATACACACTCTATATGATCGTCAATGTTCGCTATTCGACACGATCATCGTGCACGCATCCACATAAATGCCGTGGTTTTATGTCTACTCGCCGATCAGAATAAGAATACTTTTATTTCGTCATCACACAACACATACAGAACAGCAGATTATGACAATGTAAAGTAATAGACAACAGTCGTGTACATAGTGTGTGTGATGTCAAAATTGGCCCAGGCTCAGCTAAACGCAACAAGCAAGCTCACAAGCAAGCTCGCTGAACTGGTATTCTGCGAGGGCCAACGAGGGACTTCATTAAAAAAGAAAAAAAACAGGAATTAATAAAAGAAAACACAATAATAAAAAAACTAACTTATAAGAATGAAAATGAATAGAGAAAAAAAGAAGAAGTAGAAGACCCCTATGATAACAGCATGTTCTTTGACGTGGCGTTTTACAAAGATAATTAGAGGCGAACAGAGGCGAGTATGCTCTCTACACAGTCTGTATAGATCGAAGACGAGTCACGAGAAGACAGACTTGCAACACGACAGAATTTTATTAGTACGCATCTATTGTATCATAGTAACCGATAGCGATGTTTACTACGAGTGCATTAGCATCGTTTATTTTTAATTACGTAAGATAACTGCTGTGTGTTCTTCCGCGTGTTCGTCTGTTGACCCGTTCGCGGTAGGACGACGACTTCTGGTACATTTTTTTTATCACCCGCCAGTTATAGGATGGCGAAAACTAATCTTATGCACGCTAGTATGAAATCAACCAGGGGTGTTAGCCAGGACCTAAACGTTTTCGCTTCGTTGTAGAATCGCCAAAAAAATGAATAGAAATGACACAAGACGTAACGAACGCTTATTCGTTCACATTTCCATAATGCGAAACAAAATGTAGCGATTCGTAACCAAGACCTAAACGTTTTCGCTTCGTTGTAGAATCGCCAAACGAAATGAGCCCTAAGAGTTCGTTACGTTACTTATGTCTTTTCCATACATTTTGTTTGGCGATTCTAAAAGGAAAAAAAACGTTTAGATCTTGTCTCACCCCCCAGTAGCGATAAAAACACTGACCAACCAACACAAGGAAAAATATACGATCATCTTTAAAGATTTTTTTGTAACTCCTCATTTTCAAATTTTATTTAAATAGCTACGCAGCTTAGCGTAGGTTTTTTTATTAATTTGAAGAGGAATAAGCAAACAGATCGTGTGATTTAGGAACAACCATCTCTCACAAACGCAAATTTATAATAGTCAAAAATAGCCTGTGAATTAGACCCCGTTTCTCAAAGCATCAAGAGACATCTCATTTTAGGATTTTTTAAGTATTGTCCGGATTGCGACCGGATTTGGCAAATCTCAGGATTCTTAGATTGACCACAGAGTGTAAGTACAGTTTAAAGATTTGAGGTTGTTAAAAAAAAATAATATGACTTTTATAAACCAATTTAATGGTTCATCAAAAAAGTCAGCAAAGAAATCTCAGGATTTTGTGATGGAAATCAGGCCTAATCTCTGGACTTTTGATTTTTTCATTTGGTAACCCTAATCAAGCGTCTCTTTTTTTGCTCGGTGTGACTTTACTCAAGGCGTTGACGTCAGACACTAGAATGTATGTCTATTCACAAAGAGCTACATTTTTCCTAACTTCGAGTTCAGATACCGATAAACTCTACCGATATTTATGTGAGAACACTTTTGTGACTAAATGCTATCTGGTTTTTATCTATTTCTATATTATACTTCATAATATTATTATGATCAAGCTTTAAGCTGCGACTTTGCCTGCGAGAAATTTAAACATTAAGAACCTGTTTCGTAACCCTGATCAGTGCTGTATAGGCTACAACACATCTGACAGATAAAGTAAGGAGAATTTTTTCAAATATGTTGCGGATAACCTATCCTCTTATCAGGGAGTGGTGAAACACGCCCTTATAAAGGGCAAGATGCTTTAGGGAGAGGACCATCGTTCTTTGCCAGGACACGTCAATCACGGTTCGTCAAACTTAGTAATAAACTTTTTGACAATACAAAGTCACGTTCACCACAAAATTATTAATATCATTTTACTTTCTGCTCCTTAATGCCTAAAATTTCGTTGGCTGAAAATTTGTATATCACGGGAACCGTACGTTTTCCCGGGATGAAAAGCATCCTATGTATTGCCTAGATTTAATAGCTATTAAATAAAAAAAGATTTATTCGAATCCGTTCAGTAGTTCCGGAAATTAGCGCAAACAGATAAATAGACAACTGATATTTTTTTTGTCGATTTGTGTTCTATTACTGTTCCTGACCCCCCCTCCCCCACATTGATTAGTCTGTAAAAATATCAATTATACAGACACGCCAATTTAAGTGTTCTATTATATGTATAGATTTAACTAGCTTTTGTCCGAGGACTCACTTACGTGTCAATTTCAAAAATCTTTAGTCCATTTTTTCGACTACGTCTATAACCTAAAGTCGGTCGCTTATTTCGTTAGGTTATGAAGAAATGACAAACAAACACACTTTCACATTAACAATAAAACCAGTACAGAAACGGATAGCTTAATTTAACTTCGAAGCAATAATTCATTTTTATACGTGAAACCTCCTAATTCTACGTTATCAGATAATCCAAAACTCTAACCCCGTAAACGTAACACATAGTGGGAATGCCTACCGTAGTTCACGTACATATTTCCGTAACTAGTACATAGTCGGTGCCGGCCAATCGTAACGAAGGTCAGACTTCGGGCCAGCCAACCGGCGCGATGTGTTCGGAATTCGAAGTATGTAGGCTCTATACGAAAGCGAAAGTCGACCAATCGCGAGGCGGCGGGCCGCGTGTGGGAGTACGTGTACGTGGGTGGCCGTGTGTGCGAACGTGAATGGGTTACGTAACTACGTGCAGTAAATAACGTGATTAATCCGCGGGCTTCAGCTACCGTCATGCGTTTAGATTTCATTGTTTGACCCTACGTGATATATTGATATACTAGCTGTTACTCGGCTTTGCCTGAGTGGAAATTATTTGCACGAGTTCTATAGGCTAAGGCCCTGTTTCACCGCTTACTAATAAAGTTTCTGTTAGGCTGACCACAATGTTAACACTGATGTCGTATGGAGAATCTGTCAAAAAAAGTTATGGATAGACTATCCGATACTCATCAGTAATCGGTTAAACAGGCACTAAGTCAGCTAATATTCTGTATATAAAATTTTACGAAAATCTCTTCAAGTTTGAAACAGACAAATCGTTGCACAAACTTTTATATATACAAATTATTATGATATTAAATGACATTTTACCAGTAAATCTATACTGCAATAATAGAGAGGACAGAAACTACTGGACCGATTTCGAAATTTCTTTTACTATTACTTATATTGATTCTTCCAAATCCGTACAGGCTAAATTTTATTCCGAAAAATAAATTGGAATTTTCGTGGTAGTGATAATAATTGTGGAGTAAGTCGTCGAAAACACTGCCGTTCGTTAACGATTCTCGCGAACGCTGCCTTAATGGTTAGAGATGTATGGTTGACTTCTATAGAAAAGTTGTAGAACTTAATAATGCCTACAAAAAAGTCAGGGATAGTATAAACCAAACATTTATATTTAAGCCATTATAACCACTTTTCCATACAATAAATGTAATTAAAATTATTAGCCTATGTTTATTGATCATATTACCGTTAAATACTAATCCATATCCAAATAAACTATTTATTAAGCAATATGGTTTTAATGGAGAATAAAATTACTTTTTATTTTATCGGATCAATCCATTCAAAAGATATTACGAATTTAAAATCCTAATTGGTATTAAAATGAATGATGGCCGCCACATTTTTTTTAAGAGAGCTAAAAATTTCCACCCGTGCGAAGCCGGGGCGGGTCGCTAGTATGATACGGAATCACTCTACGAACTACAGTTCGCAAGTCGTTCACAAGATGACTCTTTTCGTTATTGAGCGAAAAGAGTGTTAAAAAATATTCTACCTTCGTCACTATGAACGTAAGCCTTTCTTATCAGAATCAAAACTAATACTTAGGGCCACGCTGATCACCGCTTGCAGATAGTCTATCTACAACTTTATTCGACAGATGTTGTATGGAGAATCTGTCAAAAAAGTTGTGGATAGCCTAACAGAAACTTTATAAGTAAGGGTGTGTGTGTTTCGGATTTCATGCGAGCGAAACCGCGGGCAAATCATATAAACGAGGAAACATAAAATAAACTGACGGTTATTTTCCTTTACAGATAAAATACACCGCAGCTGAGCGGGGCGTCGCTAATTTTAAGGTAAGAAAATTAAAAATTACATGTAAATGAATCCTATACATTCTAATTAGAGCAAATGCTTACATTGAATGAAGGAAGTAAGTCAATTCTTACCCGACTACGGCAAAACAAAAGGTGCGTTAAATGTGGGTATGAATATTCATCTGTTACCTTGTAACTTTAAAACTACTTATCCTATTTGGACAAATGAGTTGTCGTTGGAAGCCTCTCGATCATCCGTTGGTTATAGGCTACATGGCGACTCGGTAAATTGACTATAGCGCCATCTATGAGACTTAAGGTGAAGTAATATATGTAAACATTTTTAGCTAATTTCCACGGGTTTGCTTGCTGCCCTGCTAATTGCAAGAATTCATAAAATCTCTTTAATATAATATTGAATATGAAACAATGAATATTAAACAAATATAACGTTAAGAATTGTACCGAGAGTATGATAGCCCAAAAATAATTGAAATAAAAATAACGTTTATAAAACTAAAACACGCTCATGTTTAAAGGATAGCCGTGGTCGTATATCCCTTTTTTTCATTAATCGGTATAATAATGAGGCTATCTTTTAAACGATATTTTCTTTTTTCTTACTTATTAGCCTGTTTTAGTAGTCGGGTTTTAGTTTTTTATACGTTATTTTTAATGTAATATAAAAAATAACACGCCAAGACGTCAATTAGTTTTAGACTATAACGGTTAATGAATTTAAACCACTCTCAACAGTTGATTGAAGTATACATGGATCTAAACCTCAGATCATGAAATCATTAGTTCAAAGGTCAAAAGCTACGAATAATTAAACTAAACAGCTACTACCGAAACTGACAAAAATATGATATTCCTTGTGTTATCACTTGCAATGCATAACAATTTTTATTTAAATGTATAGCACATCATTCGCTCGATATATGATAATTTTAGTTTTGTTTAGATTAAATAATCAATGCATTTATTCAAATTATAATTTTATCAGAATGTAAATAAAATTTACATTTTTATCACTGTATGGATGGAGACAATAAAACACATACGTAACTTGCCAACAATAAACAACAAAAAAAATCAAATCAATTGGTTACTTCTTCAGGTCGCAGAGGAAGGACAAACAAATCTCACATTTGTAACATTAGTATGGATATCGAACATCTTGAATGTTAGTAAGAAAATGAAAGATATATGGAAATATGATTTTATGCCAATTATTAAGAGACGGGGTGAGAACAGAACAACTATTTCCTAAGACCTCATTTTTATTGAGGAGTTAACGAATTAAAATTTTCAATATATATATGACGTACAAATCCACGATAGAGATTATTTAAATCGATATATAACATTTATTAATCGATAGATATGCCTCTTAACAATATTATGTGATAAGTTGTAGGTGAGAGCCGATACCCCTGCTGACACTAACGCTAGATACGGCCTAAGTTCTACCACTGAGATAATGCCAATTTTTACATTCGTAATTAATGCATTCGATAAGCCTGTGTTATCTAAAATTTAAAATTTTATTTGCCATTTTATAAAAGTACATCAAATTTACACTGAACACTGTCAAAAGGCTGTAAAAGATATTATTTTTTTTTGTTACGGTAAAAAAGTGTACGGATTTCTTCTGCCAATACTTTCGTTTGTGCAGATGTACAGTAGTTAGACGTACATTTAAACACACATATAAAGCTGTAATAAACAGACGCCCTGAGAGAAATAGACGCTCTCCATTATCTATTCTATAAATTTTCTAATAATATTAGAAGTGTGACCTTCTGATGTTAGAGTATAAAGCTGATATAGTAGTAGTAGTGCTGTTAGAGTATAAGGATACTTTTGTGATATAACATTTTCACGCAAGCAAAGCTGCAGTTAAATGCAAGTTAAGAATATTTTCATTTCTAACACGTAGTTAATTCTTAGTAGGGTCTATACACCCTTTGGTACTATCGTTTATCGCCAAATTTTATGTAACTTTATCATCAAAATCGTCAAATCTGCGAACCGTCCGCAATCCGTGCCGTATCATGTTCGTCTCTCACGTCGATCTTATATTACCTAACCATAATATTTTACAAAGCTGAAACGTTTGACGCAGTATTTCAATGCCTGTCTATGTCAACACGGGCTTAGGCGGCATCTGTTCAAATTTGCAAAACCTTGGATTTCGCAAGTATAGCAACTATTCAAATAGTACTATGTTTAATTGTGTCTATTATTTGAAATATGTCTATGACGTCAAGCGGACGAATCTAGAAAGTTATCAAGGGCAAACGAAATTTCTAACTGTATGTTGTAAAATCTATAAAATTTTACCTAGGTCTTTCGACCACAGTAGTTTTAATGAAAATAGTAGGTTTTCATATAAAAACAGCAAGTACTTCATTAAATCACAGCAAACCGTATTCATTAAATATTTAATTATATATCCGTAATATGTAATTAAATATGTTATTAAACACTTCGTTTAGAAAAACCCATGCGGTATGCTAAATATACTTATTAATATCCTCTAAACCTCTGCAGTTGACAAATCAAGTATTTTCCTTTCGAATATTTTACATAATAGTATCACGCGGTATTCGGCACTAGAAATAAGACCTAACGATACGTTATCGCTTAGCCTAGGTCTTTGATAAAAAGCTAAATTTGTAAAAAATGCTGATAACACTATCGGCGTCCTGTTCTAACTCATAGTTCGTGCTGGAGACAGATAACCTCTGATCAAAGTAAATCGATCCAATGACATTGCTGTATCAAAACAAAATTTTGGTGTACCTAGTTGAATGATAAAGCTGAAAACACACCGATCGGACGCGACTGACAGCTGTGATCTAAATAATAGTTGTCCATGAAAATGTGCAAACTATAAGGCGTAAGTCGCGGACGTTTTGTATGGGCTATCAGCCGCGGACGTTTTTGTATGTGCTGTCAGTCGCGTCCGATCAGTTTGTTTTCAGCCTTTCAGCAAAAGGATGTTTCTTAATGCGACCGTATGTTACATTCGTTTCTTTTTATCCCATGTAATCTTGTATTATCCGTTCAAAATCTAGTTCATATTTCGAAAGCTTTCGAATTTCGAATGTAGAGAAGCGTTCCAGTCGTGTAAAAAAACCAAAGCGGTTACAGAGCAAACAACTTCACACCGTCACCGAAAACAAAAAAAAACTCAAACTATCATGACGGGATCAGAACGGAGTATGATCGACACGCTAATAGTGGGGCGGATCCGGGATAGGGATGGGATATGGGATACAGATATGGGATACGGGATAGAGCATAAAGGGATCAATTTAGTGCCTTTCAGTGCATCAAACTTTTTACTCTATTTTGTGTTCCCCTTTGAAACCATTTTAGTTAAGCCTTTTACGTGGCGCGTGATTTAATAAACCTGTTAGTTCGATACTGTTGTAATTTCAACTTTACAAAATACAGCATGTTTTGTTGCTTGTTACGTTGGTTGATAGATTAAACCTTGGACTTGATGAAATGTAGTTTATTGACTTGCTTGTGCTCGGGGAAGAAGTGAACAATGAATTGACAAAATGTCAAATTATAGAAATTACAAATTATTGATGGTGTATAAAAATATTAATGTGTGGGTGATTAAGACTACTAATTTGTTGCTATGCGAGAATCGCAGGTGCGCGAACACTGCATGTTAATATTAAGTCGGTCGCTGAAGTGGCTGAACCGTAATGACGTTATAAGGACTTAGGCTACTTTTCAACCGTACTTGTAATGATGTTATAAGGACTTAGGCTACTTTTCAACCGACTCTCAAAAGGAGGAATGTGTTAAATATATCCATGTCATGTCTTGAGGTAGACGATAATATTTCAATCCAACAAAAAAATAATATTGTAAGTATAGTGATGTCGGTTTTGGCGAATTTTCCACTATCAGTGTTGAAACTATTACTAGTGCATTGATAGCGGCTATCTGAGGCAGATATTATGATAGCACGCAAAAATTATTTGATAACTAGTCAGGAATAACGACATCATCATCATCATCAATGCCTCTGCTTTTAAAAAAAACAAACTGTCAATAATGAAGGTATAAAAATCGTTCAATTTAGTGCAGACGTTCTGTAGTTATGCTAATTTTTAATTATGTACATTCTGACGAGCTTCTTCCAGAACGCACAATTTTGACAGTTTTGCATTCGTTAAAAAAATCTCGGGGTCCGTGAGGTCTATTAGTGAAAATCATTTTACAGCGCCATCTCTGATACCCGGTATGCACTACAACGGCGCTTGACAGCTACTCATTATACTCAATTAATTTCTCATATTACAGTTTAAAAAGGCTATTGCGGGTTCTGTTAAGAGATCACTAGGTGTGATAAGCTTTTTATTTCGTTGAAGTAAATAACAATTCCCATCTTTGTTACCACGCAGTCGGAGTCACGAGCAACGGCTAGTAGATGTATAAAAGTGTCATGTAATTATCGAACTTAAAAAAACTCCGAACAGACTTAGGGCCTGTTTCACCGTTTACAGGTAGTCTATTTCTATGATCGATACAACTTCGTTTGACTGATTTTGTATGGAGAATCTGTCAAAAAAGTTGTGGATAACCTAACAGAAGCTTTAACAGTAAGCAGTGAAACAGGCTCTTAGATATTTGTATCTTCTGATTATTGTCAGTCGATCGAAAAACTTGCTCTACTCGTCAACTTGGAACCAAAAACTTGCTCTACTCATCAACTTCGAACCAAAAACTTGCTCTATTAATCAACTTGGTCTACTCATCAACTTGGAGCCAAAAACTTGGTCTACACATCAACTTAGAGCCAAAAACTTTTTTTATGTATGTAACTCTTACATATCAAAACACATCGAACAACTTGAATAAATTTTAGGAAATGTTAAAATGCTGAATTGTTTAATTTAATCAGCGAAAACAAAAAAAAAACAACATTTATGTCAGTAATTATCATTATTACACTTTATGTTTGAACGGAAAACACGTATAGCTGTACTTTAAATACCGTGTGTCTAAAACATCCCTTATCTCTATATACCGCTATTTTACTCCCAAAATAACGGCTCGACGCTCTTCGAAAGATAGTCAACCCTATTCTTTAATAGATAAAGATTAAAGTCGTAGAACAAGCTCGTATATAATGTGGATTTCTTTTGAGCGAGGTGTAAAATAGTTACAAAAGTGTATTGATGGGGCACAAAGATGGATGTTTCTGCTAAACGGGACAAAACAGACCCGTGCCAGCCGCGGCTTAATTGACACTGGGATAAGTCATACGCTGAAGCGGATAGCGAGAAACTAGAAAAAGACAAACGAGAATCAGACACGCGGTAGCGTGTCACGTAAAGTTAAAGCAAAGGAATTAGCGCCCAGCGCCGAGTCTATATATAATATAAAAAAAAATCTAAAATCTCCAACTAACGTACATGTAGTATAGTAATACTACATGTACGTCAATCAGCTTAGATTTTTTTATATTTTAGGGGGCTAACGACCCGTTGTCCATGAACACTCGCGACATCCGAAGAGTCCTAAGTGCGTTGCCGACCTTTATGAAGGAATGAGAATAGGGATTAGGGAAGTTGGACCACCAGTTCATTCAAAAAAAGGTCAAACCTTTTGTAGCCATAAATACTGTTTTTATTTCTTTTTTCACTTAAGCGATAACAACCAAAACTGTTACATATTTGCTTTTCTAGAACTTAAGTCCTCATAATTTGTATGCTACAACCAACTGAGATAACTGCAAAAAAAACAACTTGAACAAAACTTCGCGTGTACAATGATGACACATCGAATTTAGCGTCAAAAAGAACATAGTTGTATGTTACAAAATTATATACGTCTCTGTACTTTATATTTGTGTCGCATAAAATTTAAATAAATGTACGATAATTTCAAGTTTTTCATTTAAAAAAAAATATAACAAAACCGCTCAGCTCGTCCCTTGCGCCGTGCGTAGGGGAGGGCCTTTCATACATTGAATGCTGAGATTTGCAAAGTGGTATGTTCGCTTTGTTCAGAGGCTCTAGTGTGTACCACTCTATGCTCTGTAGTAACGGATTATACTGAATTACTACTGATTACTTTATATAAAAAGTTTAAGTTATAACTGTTTTTCGAGAAAACGTCTTTTTAAGAGTGCCGTTTAAAATTTTTGGTTTAGGTTTGGAAAGCGTGATTTGAGACTATACTGGTCACTATTTACTTTTGTATTTTTTCTATACATCTGACAACAAGTTACTGACAGTATCTTTAGCAATTGAAATTTAAAATATCTGTGACTTGTATGGGCAAATTTATGTCACTGGGGTGCTTGTCCCTGAAAATACTGTATAAAACATGGAATTAACCGTCACCACCTCGACGAGTGACAGTCTCACGCCGCGCGCTTTTTGCGTAACTTTCTTATATAAGCGACAGCAGTGTTTTTGGACGTATCCGACCTGAAAACCTTCAAAACGAGGGCGTATTCTCTCTTAAAAAGTCCCTTCAACTCTTCTCATATTACTAGGGCGACGGTAGTCGCTTCTATCGGGTAGCCCGTTTGTTTGTTTTCCCCCTTATTTTTTAAAAAAACATGACATATTCGCAGCCGACATAAATCTATGTCAGCTGCATATATGTCATGTTTTTAATGATATTCAGGGGGCAAGCGAGCAGACGGGTTACTTGAATGCAACTGCCGTCGCTCAAGGACACGCGTGACATTCGAAGAGCCGCAAGTGCGTTGCCAGAATTTGTGAGGGAATAGTGGATGGGAATAGGGATAGGGGGATTAGGGAAGTCGGGCCACCGGCAAACTCACTCACTGAACGAAACACAGCACAACGCCGTTTCGCGCCAGTTTACTGTGAGACCGTGGTATCACTACGGTCGAGCCGGTCCTTTCGTGCCGGAGCATGGCTCTACCACGGCAATGAGCATCCCTATCATGTAATCGAGATCGGAAAATGTCTCATTTATACACCTCCACCGGGGTTCGAACCAGCATCCTCTTGAGTGCAAACTAAATGTCCTACCCACTAGGCTACGGACGCTCCTAAAGTAGATAGTTGTATAACGGACACCCGAGCCGCGCTTCAGTAGGTAGTTGTTGTAAAAAACACCGTCTTAACAACACATAGCGCCATCCTGTAGCTGTTTATAAACAATAGAACTATCTGAAAAATTTACTGAACTATAGCTTCATACATTCAAATATCACCATCAATCAAAATAAGTTAAGTTAATGTTTGACATAAAAAATACGAAGACAAAACTCGTAAACAAAATTATAACATTTGTTTTTTTGTATTACTGCCTGGAGCATTTCTTAAACACGCACAAAAATTTTCATCAAATACTGTCTATTCATTTATGAGGAGTACAGTTTCACAAACACACACACACACACAAAAGAATTACGTTTATTAAGAATAAGCAGTTTCGAGTAATGTGACCAGATAATTAATTTTTTACCTAATTACAAATTTTTGCCCAGGTGTGTGCTCAATGCACAGAAGCAAAAATAATAATACAATTTCGTGAACTCAGTGAACGAAATTTCTTTTTCCGCAAGAAAACTTGCATGAAACAGCTAGTCAGTAACACTTACTAATATTCTAAATGGGTAGGTGTGTTCGTTTGTCCTGCCTTCACGCTCAAACAAAGCAACCAATTTACTTGATTTTCGGCACAGACTTAGAAGAGAGTAATCTTGTCTACTTTGTCTTGAAAAACATTATGTTTTAAAGACTTACAAGAATATTCGTATCTTAACGCGAACTTTGAATGATTTCCATGCGAGCGAAGCCGCAGGCATCATCTAGTTATTTATATAACTCGAGATGGATGATAAATTGCAAATAGCCGTTTATAATGACATAGACTGCAGATAGGTACAAAAAAACAATGATTAAAAATCAGGTCAGAGATACCAAGGCATAGATCACGCTTATTATTTATTCTCGTCCCATATTTGATACGTTGTGATTTATTGGAAATAAATAACGACTGACGTTTTGTTTTTCAATAGAGATAGAGATATTTATGGAGAGAGCGTAGCCTGAGGCGGACGGTATACAAAACTTTTTCCGAAATCTTATCATTAAATTTCATGCTTATGAAAATAAAAGATGGGAAGGGTTTTGAATCAATATCTTGTAAGTCTTAAACGTTATCTTTAAGACGTCATTAATATTCTTTATATTTTTTGTTTTATTTAAAAACGTTATTATAAATAGTGAAGTTAAATTAAAAAAAAAGTCAAGTAAAATAATTGTAGTACTGGTAAAATCACATCATCAATATTTAATTTTTTTTATGTATGTTCAACAATTATAGCTCCGCCGTTTTCTTGTAAAAATTTAAAAAAATATGATGATTTTCAGCCCGAAAACCTTTTGTATGCCATATTCAAACTTAAGCTCTTATTTGTCGGCAGATCTAGGAGACACATGTCGCGCTAACCATGGTGGACACACAGCACTTCTGCCTGCGGTGGAACAACTACCAGAGCAGCATCACCACAGCCTTCGAGAACCTGCGTGATGACGAGGACTTCGTGGACGTGACGCTCGCTTGTGACGGCAAGAGCCTGAAGGCGCATAGAGTCGTACTGTCAGCGTGCAGTCCATACTTCAGAGAACTACTCAAGGTCAGTAATAGCAGAGTACAGATAGTTCGACTCAGTTGTGCGCGCGGCCTTATGTGTGCGTGAATCTTTTTTACTCACACGACGCCTGCCGCATCAAGGCAACATGAATAAAAGTTTGACAGATATAATATATATACACATGGGGCCTATAGGGCTATCACTAACTGTACCATGGCCGTGGACATGCTTCGGCACGAATGACTCGAGCGATATATGGTTGTGTTGTACGCGCAGGCCACACTTCAGAGAACTACTCAAGGTGAGTGTCGGTGGTTTAATTGCACGCCGCGGCTATGCTTCGGCACGAGTGGCTCAAAAACGGCGGAAACACCTTTTAGCTTATTTCATCGGGTGAATGAGTTAACCGGAGGCTCAACCCATTCCCTAAATTAGGCGTATTTCTTCTCAAAAGTCAGGCAACACAATTGCGACTCCTCTGATGTTGCGAGTATCCCTGGCCAGCCGGAGTAGGGAGGTTTATTGTATATATTCACAAAACAAATTACTATTGATGATCATTGATAAAATTAAGATTCATTGACAGCTCATACTAAATTTCCAGCGATGAAAACATCCATTTATCCTAAAAGTCGAGTAACGAACGAAGCGAATTGCGTGGTTTTCCGTTTTTCGCGGAACCCCAACGCGATTGTTCTCCTCACAAATTACAACACAATGATAACACAAGATCAGCATAACGTTTCGAAACAAAAACTGATTCATAACTTGCTTAATGCTTCTAAGAATAATTCACAATAAACAATCGGACACAGAACCTTAATAAAGACTGTTAAAATTAACTAAACATTTGTTGGTTACAATTTATTGTCGGGATCAATCAAACATAAAAACCGTCGGCGAGTTCACCACACATGTCACACAGTATTAAACTATGGTATTCAATGGAATATTATGATTTAGGCTTAAGTAAGTGTACTTGTATATTCGGAAGGACATAAGGTACTTTTTAAGATTGTAAGATGTTGAAAGGAGAGTTTAAACATTGGCTCAAAGTATTTACATTCGTTATATTAGATGGACTTACGCGGACGGAGCCGCGCGTCTAAGTTAGTTCGTAAATCTTACTCATTTTAAAATAGCAAATGTTTGTTACTTTTCGCGGAAACAAACCAAACGCAAAAAAACGTGGATTTCAATAGTATGCATTTAACCTTACCGACCTAGGAAAGGTTTTCTTTTTATAATTTTTATCTTTAAGTCTGTATATTGTTAGTTTATATTTAATTTAGTTAACCTTAAGGTTAATTTTTTAGCGGAAGCATATCACAATTTATTTTCTCCCGTAAACCGTCCTAAAACAAAAACTAAGACGCGATGTCAGGTGTGGGGTTCGAACCCACGCTCCCTCTCGGGAACCAGAGCTTAAATCTGGCGCCTTAGACCACTCGGCCAACCTGACTGTTAGGCAAACGGGAAATTTACACATCTGTTGCCATAAAGTACGATACGTTTGAGCAAACAGTTTGTGTACTCAAGTGTTTTTAACTCTCAATGTTTCAATATTTATAATCACTGAAGGTCGCATCGTTATCCAGCATTTTCTAAATTCAAAAACAATTCTATAAAAGGAGAATTAAAAAATATTTAATCTGTAGGTATTTGGTATTTATCTTAAGATCTAGTAAGACGTGTTGCTCTAACTTTTACCGGTACAACCCTGCTTGTTATGTAAAGTTAGCGGGCAAGTGAGCAGACGGATCACCCGATGGAATACAAAAAATCAAAATCTTTTTATTCAAAATGAGTACTTTAAGTACACTTTCTGAACGTCGAGACTACGGTGAATACCACCGGTATGCAACAACCACTGCCCATGGACAATTATTGTAACATCAGAAACATCGCGAGTGCATTTTAATAAAAGGTAACAGTTAAACAGATAAACTCACTCACTGTACAGAAGCGCAACGCTGAGTCACTTGAGTTCCCAAACTATTGCAATGAGGAAGACTTTCTATCTCTTTCATCACCCAAAACTAATTTCCGTTTCTCTTTCACAGTCGACGCCATGCAAGCACCCTGTGATAGTGCTGCAGGACGTGGCGTTCACCGACCTGCACGCGCTGGTGGAGTTCATCTATCACGGGGAAGTCAACGTGCACCAGCGGAGCCTCTCCTCCTTTCTCAAGACTGCTGAGGTGCTACGCGTCTCCGGCCTCACGCAGAACGACGATGCTCAGGGAGTAAGTGTCTAGTGTCATACTATAAACCAGGCCCAATTTTTTTCGTCGCATGCGACTTTTAAACGACATATAAAGATGAAACTGGAGGGAAAGTTATGTGCAGAGCTCAATGCTAACTCTAGTTGCGACGACGCAAACGCAACGCACTGTTGGGGCCTGTCTCTAACACGTACCGAAGATGGTTCAAAACTAGAAGCACTCAAAGCTATGATAGCGCCTAACTGATAACGCCAAGGAAAGATGGTTTAAATTTAGAATTACATTCTCTTACGTTGTAACCACAAGTCTGATGTCGTACTGACGACACAAACTATACTTTGACCTCATAACGCTTTTTGACATAACAATAAAGTAACTACATCTCACAAATCAAAGAATTCCATCAAAACCCAATGTACCTTCTAAACCGTTAGTCATTCTAAACTCTCTTTCAGCCGATCCTGCAGAACCTGGCGCGCGCGTCCGCCGCCGCCCCCTCTCCGCACACGCCGCCCCACCCCGCGCACACCCCGCTGCCGGCGCACCCCCCGCACACCCCGCACCCGCCGCTAACACCCTCATACACGGAGAAGCTGGAGGACGCCCTGCTCTACCCCCAGCGCCGCGTGACGCTCCCGCCACGCCGGTTGTCCCGCGCCGAGAGCTCGCCGGACATCAAGCGAGCCCGCCACGATAACAACAACGACCAGATCCACGACTTCTCCACGAAGGGAGCCGTCAACAACAATGGAAACGGCGTCAGCAATAGCAGCTCGTCACCGTCGCCTCGTCTAATGGACGAGGTGAAGCACGAGCCTCTGGACATGTGCCCGCCGGACGCCGAGCGCGACGACACCCCGCCACACACGCACCACAGGCCGCATGTGAGTACTTCAGACTGGAGGATTCGATCCCGGGATCCCGAACGATGTGATATTTTGGTCCAGGAAATACCGGGATCATTAAAACTTGTGACACACCCCGTTCGCATCATTTACAAATACAAGCGGTTGTTTATGTGCAGAAAGTATATGATTGCCCATGGTCTAAATAGAGTATTTAGTTAAAGACACCTTCGCGGTCATACATGACACAACAGGGACATGCAGCCTGACCACCGTAGAAAGGGTTCCTTTCTTCAGCTGGATCAGTTCATCCCTAAATATCTGCCAGATTTTTTATTCTTTTGCCTTTTTACGATGTTTATGTTAAGCCTGGTCGACACGGTCTGTGTCGTTCTGGACCTCGAACGTTAGCAGATTATAATTACTATACACATAACATTACATTGGACTACATTTCTTTTCAATTACAATGAGCACCTATCTGATATAAGTTCTAGATAGACATGTATAACATTAGACCAACTCGCTTCTGACTAGCGCTAGAATAGTTCCGGGAACAACGCGCCGCTCGAATGTCAGTCGTGTCTCGTGTTCTAAACGGCCAGACATACTGACATACAAATAGTTTGTAGAAGCGGTTGGGACATCACTTGTTTAAATAACACATCACCTATCTAGGTCTCGTACATTTTTTGCATCGCCGGAGCAAATTAGTTTTGGCCTTAGTCGTCGATCGTGAAGGAAAAGTAAAAATATTTTCATGCCCACACATAAATATATATCATATATACCTATATATGATATATATTGCCTCTCTCTACGTTAAAGCAACACGTTAACCATTTTACGTGTGCTGCAGCCGTCTACTAAAAAAAAAGTACGGTTCCAGAGTGATAAACGAATATATGCGCAACTGAGTGAAGAAATTGATCTATAGCCAGTCGACGGACCTACGTCTTTTTTTAGAATACATAAATCAATTCCATGTCAATTGTTAACCGTGATCTGTTGGCTGTGTTTGACATAAGGCAGCCAAATTACTCGAGTCTGCTCTCTGGGTATGAATCAATCGATGATTGAACACGATATCGTTTTTTATCCAAATTTTATTTGCCGACCAATATGAAAAATCATCATAACAAAAAGTGCCCAAAGGTTATGCAACGCGCTAGAAGGTCCGTCTCTTTATTTGTCTCAGGGAGGCGGGCCGCCTTCGCGCGGCAGCTCGGCTGAGGCGGACGACCGCACCCCCCCGCCGCTGCCACACCCCCCTTTCATATCGCCTGCAGAGAAGCTCTTCGGCCCGCAGCACAACTTCAGCTACTCCATGTCACCGCTCACTGACGCCTCACTCGCCGGTAACTACCCTTGTATGTGCTTGTAGCTGTGTATTTAGTTAGATTAAGTAGCACAGGCGACTTACACTTTTAATATTGTTTTTTTATTTGTTTTACCAAAGTAAGTTATTGGAGCAGATGCATCTGCTAGTTGAATTGAGTTAATAAATTAAGAAAATTAAACATTTTGCCAATTTACTTTGCAATTCAGAAGCACCCTACCCTGTGCAATCAGCACGCTCGTCAAAGATTAGGTATGTGGGTTAGAGGAGACATGTCGTACATGTAGTGTGTTGTCGCAGGTCTGCCGAGCCCGCTGGCGCCGGACGGCATGGCGAGTACATCGCAAGGTGAGTGCGGCTTGGCCAACTATTTATGCATACTTACATATAAAACAAACGATATTTTAATGCACTGTCTGTCGTATGCCACCATCACCGCTTCCTCTCTGCTCTGTCATACTAGGTTTATATATCATTTAGGTTTACTTTCAAGTGTATGAGGCGACTATCACGTGACATGGTATCTATGTATATATTTCCTAACATGTATATATTCATTATGTGCTGTGTTTGTACTCGTTATTAATGTGAGCTTCTTGTGCCGTGGTTCGACGTCGCGCTCGGCCGGGGCGGTCGGGCGCGGTCGGGGGCGGTCGGCACCGCTCGGGGGCGCTCGGCGCGCCGCCGGTTGAACCACGACGCAACATGGCGTGCATGCTACTGTATACTTAACTATAGTTATACGAGAACGAATGTTAGCTTGTTATAGATGTGTCTTGGTATACGCTAGGAATACCCCTCCTCTCCTCTTCATTTTATTTTCTGTCCGTAATTTTGCATTTTATTTAACTTTTTCGTTTATAAAATTTTCCGTTTAGCTTCGGTCGATTCGAAGAGACGAAGATTAAAGATAGATTTGTACGTAATAGTCCGGGCCCGCGCCCGCTCGCGGCGCTCGCGTCTCGCCCGTCGTCGCGGGACGAGGCCGACGCGCGAACGTCGGGTTAATACGCGGCGGCGAGGAGCTAACGTAACCGGCCGAGAGAGGGCAGGGTAGAGACTCGCGCGCGGCGGGAGAACGTCAGATGAAGGGGGGTGGCGGTGCTTATTACAGAGGCTACGATAGTGAGTGCATTAAAGTGCGTTCGAAAGCTTCGACGGGGCTAACTGCTTGTGTTGTGACCAGGTGGCGCCCGCACCCCCCAGGAAGAGTACCGATGCGAGCCCTGTAACAAGAGCCTGTCGTCCCTCACGCGCCTCAAGCGCCATATCCAAAACGTCCACATGCGCCCCTCCCGGGAGCCCGTGTGCAATATATGCCGGCGCGTATACTCCAGCCTGAATAGTCTGAGAAACCACAAGTCCATCTACCACCGCAAGCAGCAGCCGCCCCCCGCCGGCCCGGGCCCCTTCTACCCGGTCAACTGACGGCCCGGCCGCGCCGCGCCCACCTCCCCGCCCCCCCAGTAGCCGTAGTCTCGCCGCGACCGAACCGCGACACGTTCCTAACACTTGTACATAGCATAGATTTACGTGTACTCTGCATGCGCATCGCCAGATACTGTATACTGTATGTATAGATATAACGCCCGGCGGACGGCGCAGACGCCGCGGCTCGCCGCCCGCGCCTGCGCCGTCCGCCCCCTGGACCCAATTGGAACGCGCGCGATCGGTCCCCGCATAACTGCCGACGTTCGTTCTAGCGCATTAGTCAACGTCTCGTTGATCTGTCCCGCCGCGAGTCCGGAGTATTCCGCACGATCCGTGCCAATTGGTTCCGCCGCCCGGGACCTCGTCGAGGGCGGTGCCGGGCGCCGTTGACTAATGCGCTATGACTAATGCCGGTCGTTATGTGGCGCAGTGGGCCCCCTGGGCGCGGGGCACCGCTGCGAGGTGTGCGGCAAGCTGCTGTCCACGCGGCTCACGCTCAAGCGGCACACGGAGCAGCAGCACCTGCAGCCGCTGCACTCGGCGCGCTGCGGCCTGTGCCACAAGGTGTTCCGCACGCTCAACTCTCTCAACAACCACAAGAGCATCTACCACCGGCGCCAGCGCGCGCCGCCGCCGCCGCCCCCACCGCCACCCGCGCCACAGAACCTGTCGGCGGGCGCCAAGCTCGAGCCGCCACCGCCCGCGCCCGCGCCCGCCCTCGACTTCTACAAGTTCAAGGACCAGTTCGACGTGTAGGCGCGCGCGCGCGGCCCCTTCCCGGCGGCCTCTCTGTGCAATACTGCGGTACACGAGGATTCCTGAATGTTTACTATGTTTAATGTGCGACAATAAGGCGAAGAGATAAAAAATTAATATTTTGAGAAAAAGAAAAAAATCTTGGTGCTGTAAATTTATATATTAGGCTTAAATTTATAAAAAAAAATGGAACGACGTTCGAAGCGAGTAACGAAAGAGGCATATTCTTTTTTATTGTGTTCATTTTCGGCGTTTCGCAATTTTTATTTATTTTCTGTACTTTACCTTCATGATCTCACGCTTAGATATTTATACGAGATTACGAAAAAATCTATTTAAAATATATAAAATTATATACTGATATACGATCGGCTATAAATGAGGCTCATAAAATTATTTTATTTACGTGTTTTGTTAATGACTCTAAGACTGAAAGTTCAGCCAGTACATCGCACCAATAGCTACGAACAAATCCACCCGCAGCAGCACACAGACAGACAGACGCGCGCCCCCCGCGCCCGCACCGCCCCCACCGCCCCCGCGCCGGGCGACGTCTAGCGGTAAGTCCCGTAGACTATGATATATGTTCGAGACGACCTTCAAGTATGGCTCGTAGCGCGCCTACGAGACGCATAGAGGCTAAACACTACATCGTTTTCGAGCATTTATTGTTCAGCATCGTAAAAAACTAATGCTGGAACAGCCAATTCTTAAAAAAATATTTGATCCATATGTTTCACGATAAAGCAGGAAGTGATATTTTTCGAAATATTTTTGACGCCTATTAAAGTAAAACTGTTTTCCAGTTACCAAACAAAATTAATCAGAGGGTAATTTATAAAAATGATACAGATAAATCATAGCCGGGCGGGTTTAGGTGTCGGATGTCGGACGCCGCCGCTGAAAACAGATGAAATTACTTTTTGCATCACAAAAATAATTAACCGCCAATCACAATATATCACTTCTGATGCTAGCCTTTTTTAATTTACGGCAATATGACACGGCTATTTTATTGTTAGATATTTTGCTTAAAAAAGATACTTTGAAAATGCCAGTAGCTTTTTAAGCGGTCTCTCGCTTTTGTTTGTCACTACGACACCCACCGGTATAATCCCATGAAACTAAGACTTACCCGCGACAGTCGCCAGCGCCCCCCGCTGTCCCCGGGGACGCGGGCGCGGGAGGGGGCGCCCCCCCCCCGGACATACCACAGTACACAGACACAGACCTCCGACCGCGAGTCGACTACTTCACCTGTTCACTGTTATATCTCTCTAGTCGACTTCTGTTTTCTACTCTTTATTTCGTGATTGTGTTTCGATTGTGAATCGCAAGGTGCCATAACGATATGGCTATATATTTTTTAGTTAAGTCAGATTTTAGTTTTGTCATAAGTTATATCACTAACTTGTGTTCGTTTTGTTTCTTCTATTGTTTAGTTTTAGTACTTTGTCCCGGTCTATTTTCACTGTAACAAAGAACTCTACGTGTAATATTATAGTAGGTAATAAATCTTAATAATTCTCAGTGTTAAATGTTCCTAAATTTGAACAATGTGAATTTTTATTAGGACTAATTATTGAAAATGGAATTTTTTCTGCTTGCCACGTGTAGTTATAAATGTTGTTACTTTACATAACCTAGGACTCGGCGGTCTAGATTCAGCCGGCCTCATGCCACAGTACAATACAGTACAGTACACTAACGCGAACTGGCCCGGCACGCGCCGCTGACATATCAACCCGAGGACGGCGCGCGCGCAGCGCCTCTATACATCACAGTGGAACTTTTCCTAGGTCGTAACTAAACATCGCCTGAATCTAGACCACCTTTACGATGTTATTTTAATGTTTCTAGTTGGATATACATCACTCGACGTGTGTCGCTAAAATAAATATATTTCTTTTTTATTAGCCTTAAGAAATTCTTATATAGGTGTAAATGTAAACACATAATTTATTGTAACGACGTACACTGTAAGTAATTAGTGCCTGCTTTACGTATTGTTTTGACGATTCGGACAAAAGACATATTTTGCGTATACTCGTAAGTGGTAGGGAACACGCCTGAGAGGCGAGGCTATATGTAATGTACGAGAGGCTTCCTAATATACTATACGTTATAAGATTATGTTGTTATTACTAGATGCATAAACGCTTAGCCACTACTATATTTTAGTTATCTATACTAGCTTTATCACTATATTTATACTTTTTAAAATTGGAAGACTTTTTCGGTGCTAAATTGGAACGATGTTCTCGTTAGGGAAAAAAAATTTAAAATTGTGACTTAAATTCGAAAACGAATCAAAATTTTGTAGTTCGCAACATTCCGTTCACGAAAATTAAAATGTTAAGTTTTTATTTGCAACCCAATTGCAAAGTTTTGAACTAAGACATAGGATTGTTGTTTTTCTAGTAATTTAGTGATAGTTTTATTGTTAATTTGGGTTTGGGGATTAAGTTAGTTGACTACATAGAGTAAGAATTATCTGAATTCATAGCGGTAATAGTATATAATATGTATACAAGTATACACGTTTACTTCACCACAGGGATGTGCTGCCGAGGCAGTGTGTCGTCACACGTCTGTGCCAAACGAAAGATCTTTCAATTTTTATTTAAAAAAAAAAGTTAAAAACTATGCCAAAATTGATAAGCGCTATAGACTGATTAGACTAAGCACGCGTTTGGATTGTACACTATTAGGCGTATTAGAATTAAATGTACAATTATTTATCTACTAAATTAATAATTTTATAAAAAAAATGAAGTCAAAAGCGTATTTCGGAATTGTTTGTGATTCGAGAATCTTTATTTTGATAATTAGAAGCTAAGTTGGGGATCTCGTGGACCTGAGTCCGTAGGGCTAGGTCTCCAGTGGGGCGAGCTACATCGTGTTCTAGGAGCGGAACACATCCCTGTCTGCATTAGTTAGGACCTTAGCAAGTTTAAGACTGTTCTGTGACCTGTTTAAGTTTTTATCTATCTAACGTGTTAAGGTATATGTTCGACCGCTTGGTCTGTGACTTTATTCGATGTGTTCTTATACTTCTTGTTGGCATTTTTACTTATTTTATAAGGGATCTAAATTAATTTATTGGTTGTTGTATTGAAAATTTTATTTTTTTCTTCTTAAATTATTGTTTTACTACTCGATCTTGGTATTTTGTTGATCAGCACTGTAATGCGGCCCATCGCGTTCGAGAATAAAATTACCAAATATCGGTTGGTCGTCTTCCATTATATTTTATATCGGCGATTGGACTCGCTCGATGGGCCGCACCGCCGTCACCGACGCCCTAACCGGCGGACGGCTACTTTCTACTTACTTTAACGTAACTACTCGTAAATAATTGTAATCGTTAAACCGAACTTCATAAATCCTAATATTGATGATAATGGCGTTTTTAATAAAAACAAATATACAAAACTGGTCGCTGGTTTCATTCTTTCCCGCCGCCGCAGCTCGTCGCCCCCGCCCCCCCAACACACGTCCGCCGCCCCTGCTCCGCCGCCACCGCCCCGTAGCGCACGCCGCTTGTGTGACCGCCCCGCATGCGTCTGTACTGTCCTAACACCTCATGGCCACCGTAGCTTCGCAACCATTTACATTTATTTTCTTGTTTAATTTCCATATTTTATTTTAATATTTTCGATCACTTTTCACAAGTTTCGTTTGTTGATTTACTGTTTTTATTTTCTGTAAAGTTTAGTCGAGAGTAAGATCACGTAAACGCTAGGTCACGTAGGATTACCCGGGGATCGGCCCCACATTTTTGTTTTTCATTTGCTTTCAGGTAAAAAATTATTCTCCTGCAAGCTATGCGCGAAAGTGTTGTGCTCGAAGGCGTCGCTGAAGCGGCACATAGCCGACAAACACGCGGAGAAGCAGGAGGAGTACCGCTGCACGATCTGCGAGCGCGTGTACTGCTCGCGCAACTCGCTCATGACGCACATATACACCTACCACAAGGCCCGCCAGGGGGAGCCGGACGCGATCCGGTTTTTTTAGTGACTACTGGGACGGAGTTGCGGCGCGCGGCAGAGATCCTCCAGCAAGGAGAACGTGGCCTCCCCCCCCGCGGCCCCTCGCTACACCACCAAAGGTTAGAACCGTTCGCAGCTATACTGTATCGTGTGCGTTGGGGCGCGCCCGGCGTCGGCGCGGCCGTCGTCAGCCCCGACGCCCGCGCCGACGGCACGAGCGGCCTCGACGCGGACGTAGTATAGGGACACCACCGACACGATACGATCTCAGAGCTAGGCCGAAATTCCTTTAAATTTTCTTTTGATTTCTTTTATTTGATTTATATTATTTCTCATTTGAACCTCGAGCCAGAGCCCCCATCCCGTCGGGTTTCGCAGATTTGACGTTGTTGTGTTGCTTGAAGCATGCTTCTATCATTTTTGTTATCACGTGTTTCTGTGTCATTGTGGTTGAGACGATTTCGATTACGACTTTACTATTGAGGATTCGTGATCGCTGTGTAGTTAGTCTGTGTACAGTGCATTAGTATAATGAGTAACCCGTCGTTTAACAGCCTCTCGACCCGCCGTCGACTCGCGCGACCCGGCGCCCCGAGCGAGGAGTCACCCTTTGCTTTCGGTTGCAGCTATTCCGCCCCTCCGTATGCCCCCGCCCACCGCCGGCGGGATCAACGAGCCGCAGGAGTGTCCCTACTGCCGCAGGACATTCTCCTGCTACTACTCTCTGAAGCGACACTTCCAAGACAAGCACGAGCAGTCGGACACGCTGTACGTGTGTGAGTTCTGCCACCGGAGGTACCGCACCAAGAACTCGCTGACCACGCACAAGAGCTTGCAGCACCGCGGCTCCAGCGGCATGCTAAAGCGCCTGCTAAAGACGTCGGCGCTGCACTCAGCGCTGGCACCGGCGCCGCACCACCTGTTCGACCTGGGCGAGCTGGGCGAGCGGCCGCAGCTGCCGCCCGGCCTGCAATGACCTCAGACCACGGCCTGAACCGCGCCCGCCGCCCCGCGCCCCGCGCCCCCTACGCGCACCGCGCGATACACCCCCGCGTGCAATATGGACGTCGCCAAATGAACTCTGCCGCTCGCGGCTCTAAGTGTATTATATCGGTAGTAAATTGACGTTAGGTTAGACGAGAACAGTATTGTCGCCCGGCCGCGCCCGCGCCGGTGCGCGCTCGACGACGGACTTCGCTTTACGCCGACCCCTCCCCTACCCGGGGGGGGCCGACGGTGTTCAAACGACAATGTATTAACAGAGCAATACTAAAATATTAGTGTTTCTAGTGCTGCCAAAGTATGCCATCTATATTCTAAAGGCTAAAACTTTTTTAAATAATTTTTCGACGTGTCTAGTGTCAAATTAGATTTCGGTAGCTGTACAAAACGGAGCGTACAAATTTTGAGCAGAAAATAAAAATAAATTTAAAAATATTAAAGAAAATATTTTTTAATGAGACTTTTTTCGGATCGCCAAATCTAAATTTAAATACAGATTATTTAGAAATTAATTACCATATTAGATTAAAATTTAAAAGTGATGTCGATGGGATAGGACATCGGAATTTCGAAAGTACAAAAATTTAACGTCTAATTGAGCAATATAAAATGTATTTACGTGCGTCTGGCTTCAGTAATATATTGTGGTCACGTGTAGCCGTGCCTTCGTTCGTCTTTACCGTGTAACATTGGTTTGATCAACTCCCGAACTGACACAGAATGAACAATTAGATGGCGAACGAAAAGAGCGGACTCGGTAGACGACGCAGGGTCGCTGCCGGTAGCAGTTCTCGTTCTACGCGTCGGCCGAATCTCGTCCGCAAAGGCGAGGCTCGCTACCGGTAACCTGCACCCTGGAAACGCGTCGTCACGCGACGAGATCCTTGATACAGGGTTATAATAAGCGAGGAATGTTAGTAGATAGCGGCGCTGGTCAGGTGCGAGTATTTCGGATAGTAGAGTGTAAGCACATTTCCCCTGGCCGAGCTGTGGCGCCGCTCCCGCGAGGCTCCCGGTTCCTCTCGATGTGGTCGACGTCAGCCTATACACTTTTTTATGATTTTGAACTCTAATATTTGTAGATATATTTCACGTGGAACTAGGAGCCTAGCCCTTTGAAATAGGCGTCTCGTATTGATGTATTTAGAAAAGCGAGAGACGCCGCAGCCGGCCCGGCGGTGACTCGAGGACGATCGTATACGTATTCATGATTTAAAATCGTGTAACAGATATCGTTTCGTCTGTAAAACGTAGACTTTAGGTATTCATTAACATAATTATATTTAAAATCTGTATCCATTCGGATTTCTCTCTATATGTATAGTGGTTTCTTATTTATGTCGACCAACGTAGCAGATGTCTCGTTATTGAAAATTTATTAGATTATATTCACAAAAATTCTTAGTAACCATAAGATGGCTGCAGATGTAAAAAAATATATTATTTAATTATATAATAGGTGAAACGCTTGGAACCGTACGACACCAGCCAGCGAAATACATATCTCTTCAGGGTGTAATATTCATGTAATTCCTATATCATTAAATCTGCATTTATATACAGGATAAGGAAAAGTAACATATCACAGAGTCAACTTAACGTAATCGACCCGCAAAGTATTTCAGCAGTGATAGATCACAAGCCAAAGAGAGTTAAAATGGGGATATTTTTACCGATGCCGAGCGATATAATATCATAGTAAAAACGAGAAATATCAAAAATTACCGAGCCCCAGGTGGCTTTAATATAAAATTACAAAAATATACAAAAGTAAAAATATCCACGGTCAGATCCGTTTTAATGTTAATTTTGCATTTATCTCCAATTTAGTAACTTATTAAGAATTTATTATATTTTTTTTATTTTTCGGAATATTGTTCGTATTATGTGATATGAGTTTATAATGTAACGTTATTTGGTTTATCTCCAAATATAGACTTCATCGGCTTATGTTAATTTGTTTAACAAGTAGCATGGGCGACCGCAGCCCCGCGCCGCGGCACCGCAACCCCGCGCGCGGCCGCCCCGCGGCCCCGCGCGGCCGTCCGGCGCCGGCGGTGCGCGCGTACCTCGACTATTTAATACCTCACATATTGTTTATTTTAATATTATTTTATTTGAATGTTAAACATAACTGGCTGTCAATTCCGAACGTGCGGTACGTCATCGGTTCGGAACTTACATAGTATCATTAGAGAGCTTAACGACAAGCGGGTAGTACGAATTGTAAATATGTTATAAGTTAGCGTTAAATATTATTGAATCGTGGCATCGTTTGGGAATAAAGCCTCGTGATATTATTAACTATTTAGGAAATAGATAAAATCATTGATGATGGATTTTTATATTATATTCTACTAATGGATTTATGATAGTGAAACTTAGATCTAGTGTTTCCAGTTTTTTAGTGTTTGCGTTTATTGTTTTCGCTGTGCAATTTCGTTTCGGTCGTTTTGGACGTTGTTGCTTTGTTGAAATTGTTTCCCACCAATGTATTCGTCGGTAATCGTAATCTAAATTGATCTCAGGACCGGCTGCGAACTGCCGCCGATGTCGCCGGACCGGCATGTTGCCCGTCATCGTTGCCGGACCGGCATGTTGCCCGTCATCGTCGCCGGACCGGCATGTTGCCCGGCATCGTTGCCGGACCGGTGATGCCGCTCGGCGATGTTGCTAGACGTAGTTTGCGTTAAGTTTGAAATGTGTCGGCAAAAACTCGCAGCTTTAGTTTTGAATTCGGAAATTTTTAAAAAAATATTGGAGGGAATTTCGTGCGACAGCGAAACGAGGATAATATTTTGCAATGTATACCAAAATACTGCATTTCTTAAAACATAATTAAGTGATATTTGTTTAATCGTCTCGATATAGTTAACTGTAACGGATTTTCGCTTGTGTCAGGTGTAATTTAAGTTGACGGAACAGAAACTGTGTTACGATGTAGGTGATACGCTCGTCAGACAACGGGATGCCTTCTTACAGTACAAGTAACGACTATACCCATAGCCTATGTAAGTAATATTAGGGTGGAGTGGTGATATGAAAATAATCCTCGGGCCGATCATTCGAGCCGCGTCTAAAAACGATTAATTATTTGCATATTATCATTTCGCGTTTGGTTTTTTTGCCTGCCCGTAAACTGCCAATATCCGAATTCCTCCAAAACGTAACATTGGCATGTAAATATTCGATGTGACGGAACTAATTCACAAAAAACTATTCTCAAATCAATGCTTTTCTAATGTAAGTATTACCTCCAGTAATATTAAGTATTATCTACAATAAATATTTTAATTTTTATTAACTTAAACTAGATTAAACTGTCTCGTGTGATCGACTTCCGTATAGTTGCTGGCGATTATCGTCGAGATACCTCTATCTACTGGTTTACAGTCGCGAACGTGCAGTAACTATACGGAGGTCACGAACATGATTTTATTCAGGACGAGTCGCGTGATTTATATTTTATAAACAATAATGTATATTGTCAATCTATCATTATTACAGTTGTTACATAGTTATTACAATACATACGCTATTTTTGTTAACCATATCCATATATAAAATGCAATAGTTTATCGGTCGGCCTCGCAGCTTCGAACTGAGTTGGGAGCTACGACGTCGGCCCCCAGATTTCAATAGATGATTATTTAAAATGATTATTCGCTCGATCGGGGATGCCGTCTCAAATATTTAAGAATAGATACGACTAACCAAAATGAAGTACATCGACTTACGTGGGAGTTACGACTATATACGTTTTCTACAGACAATACTTTATCGTAGTTGTTTTTATACATATCTTCTTAAGCGCGGTCGTGCGGTGCAGGCGTTGAGAATTTTCGGTTGCGTTCCGCCTCAAAATTTTTTAATTTTGTGTCAAAAAACTAAATTTGGTAGCTATGTGTTAAATTAGGTTTAAGGTCGCATTCGGTTTAAAATGTTTCGGCGTTTGTGTTTTATAGTTGAGTTGTTTACCGAGCTCTTCGTGCTGCACCGCGGCCATCTTGTTGCTGTTACTTTCCTGTTGCCGTTGATGTTTTGAGTCTGAGCGTACGAGAAGTCGTCGTATTCTTAAGTCAATAGCTTTAATATATACAGTATCTTCCACTTTTAATATAGTAAATATACAGTATAGCAATATTCCCCTTCTGCCACAGTACCTCAGTAATTATACATATACAGTACGCCGTAGGTTAAGGTCCCGCGACGGCGCGCGAAGCGGCGCGAACGCCCGAGTATTACGCCGATGTATATTTATTTAGATCGTTTATTTATCGAAAGCCAGCCGTTCGCGTCAGGCCGCCGTCGCCGTCTACCTAGTGACATACATATAGTTCCGTAATACGAAGTGCACTTACGTCTATAAATAAGAAGTATTATAATATAGTTCTCGCGGCTCCCCGCTCGAGCGAACTTGTTGATAGCCCATTGCCGTAACTATATAAAAGTATTTACACTTTACTCGCTATGTCATACAATATATCACTAGATGTAACTATATCTACAGATGTAGTGCAGTGGTACAATAAGTGAAAACTCGACTAGTACGGCGCGACGCGTGTCCGAGTCAGCTCACTTCTCTATGTAGCCGAATTCGACGAAATTGTACAAAATCTAGCCGACTTTTAACGGATTGCTCCACTGTCTCTTGTTACGCTTGGCTGACACATTTTATACAGAAATATTTTTTTAAGGAAATCAATTTATATGTGAATGTTAATTAAGTGGCAATTCTAATTTTAAACTGCACTATATTTTTGCTGACACGTTTAGGTTAGGTTTTTTTTTTATTTCGTAATGTAATGTATGCACGATCTGCGTTTTTATTGTCTCGCGGCGGCGCGCGCCCCACACGTTTATTAATTTATTGAAGTCTCACTGACGGGCGCGAGTCGCCGACGGGCCGTTTGTGGTTTACATTTTGCCATCGCATCGTCGATCGAAGGAGTCTAAGTTAGTTTTGTTATAGTTCGGACAAGAGGAGCGGTGTACAATAATGTTTTATAGTATTGCGTATGATAAGGCTAGAGGGTTCGCGCGTAAGCGACCCGTAGACAGTTAGGTATCCTCTTCGAAATTGTTGTAAGGAACTTCAGTCGGGACACTTAAAGTACTCGTTGTAGGGTGTATGAGGGATGTCGCCCGCTAGTCGCCGCGGTCTCGCTCGATTTTCCCGCCAATTCGAAATTCAAACTCGACTGACAGCTGTCAAACGCGGCCGCCATGTTGGTTCGCGTTCGGCGTCCGGTTGCGGCGACTAGTGGGCGCGACTTTTCTTGTTTTGATGTTGTTATTGATAAGGAATCAGCCGGGCTGCGGTACATATCAGTGTCGGTGAGCTAGTACTCTAAGTATCTTTGAATCTGATCAGTAAATTGTTTTAGTAGAGCCCGATTGTGTTGACACCGTCGCCGGAGTTAAAACAGAATGTAAAATTTATAAAATTTAATAAACTCGCAGTGATTCCATTGACGATGGGTATTTTTATTTGTCACGCATCCTCCTCCTCTCCTCCTCTCCCAACCCTCGTATAATAAATAATACACTCATTCACTGTGTTTTACTTGCAAACCTAACATTTTAATAAAATATTTAAGGTTTTAAATAGCCAACAATATCGGTTCTTGAAGTTTAATAATATGAGATAATCATTTCGAAGTCTAAGCTGAAGTTAATAAAAATGTGATAGTAATACCAAATTAATTTATTCAAAATAGGTTTTACAACACTTTTCGACGTCAAAATACATTTTTGCATGTACATAAGATTACATTACATTACTATATTACATTATATTATATTATTACATATAAATATTTATATAAAATAATAAACTAAAAACTAAAATAAAATAAAATAAAACCCTTAATTAAAAAGCCCGCTTCGCAGCATACCTGGCTCAAATGTCCCCATCACGCAACGTACATGTAATAATATTATTACATTACATTATTTATATATTATACACATAATTATTTCGCTACTATTGTAAACACAAGTAAACTAATAGTATTTCATTTATTCTTTCAATAAAATTAGATTATTTTGTCAATTGGAACCATTAAATAGAAACTAATAACAAAAATGCAGTTAGCTTATTTGAAAAATGTTTGTAAATTACATAACAAGAATATTATAACGAAAAATGTTGTGTGCGTATGTAAGTATATGTGTACGTGAGTGTGAGTATGTTTGCAAGTGAGTGCATGTATGGGAATGTGTGTGTGAATGTAACTACGTATTATTATTATCATTTATATACATTTTATTTACTTATTGTTATTGTTTATGGGTTTATAAATTAAATGTATTGTCGTCCCTCGTGAATTAGCGTTATACTTTAGTTAAATCTTCCGTTTCCTCATACGAAAGAGAGGTCAACCACTTTAGAATTTTTTTCTTGCATTTACGCTTTGTAAGAGGGTGTATATTTAAACTTTTGTTTGCTCTGTTGTACAGTTTTGAACTTATGTAAGGATAATGCCGACTTGCTACCGTAGTTTTTCTGGGCAGAATAGGACAAACTGAATCAGACCTACACTTTCTAATATTAACAGGTGAAATAAGGGGGATTTCGGATTGCTTTCTCATAATGGTTCTAAATATAAATAATTGCCTGATTGAAGGCACTTGGCACAAAACATACAGCTCTTTTGCAGAATATCTGTATGGGTTTATTCGCTAGAGTTTTAAGTATAGCCCTATTAGACCTCTCTAACCGCAACATTAGTGATTTTGGAGGAAATCTAGAATTAGCCGGAGTGATTTAAGAACAAATAGTAACTTTCTAATTTTATAGCATACAGAGTCAATCTGCATCTTTCAGGGCATCGTTTGATCAATGATAACACCAAGGTACCTAATGGATGTAATCCTCTCTAAAGGAGTACAGGGGGGGTTATTACGACCTCTTATTTCCATACAGTTTACGCCCAAACCAACTTTCATACATTTTGGTATTATGGTTCCTTATAGCCACCTAGTCAACAGTCACGTGACACACACATTGACACCTTATTAGTGTTTTCGTATTGAGACAACGTCACGTGACATCAGCTGGATTGCTTTTACGTCAAAAACTGTCAAATAAAGCCATTATTTTTACGCCAACTAATAGTAACTTTTTATGAATTGTTTACAAGACAAATTTATATTATTTTTTTATTTACCTCATTTATTGTTATATACTGCTTTTTAGTCATATTGTTAAATAGTTTATTAGTTTATTGGTTATTTTAGTGATTAGAATAATAAATATAGCAAAATAATTGGAATAAGCTAGATTTTTTTGCTTATCTTGTTTTAGCTGTAGTTTAACATTTATCATTCTTTATTATATTTAATATTTTCTCCTGACCGGGCAGACAGTGTTGCGACATTCAAAAATATTTACATTTGCCTATCGCCTTTGCAAATAAACCATATCATATCAACTTATGTAAATATTTAAATATAATTATACAGTAAAAATATAAATTCCATAAATATTTCTATTTCTTTAATATGACAGGGCGGTACGATTCTTTTGTTTGTCATGGATTAAAAAAAAGTCGATACGTGAAGTTTAACGTTTCTTAATGTCACCAACATCTTTGAAATCCGTTTATAGACAACTAAACTCGGATAAATCCAGTCAGAATATTAGGACGTTGTGATACGAAAAAGATCAAGTCAATTGTTTGCGGTATATTGAATTGGAACTTTGCTAGTTTCATAAATGGTTTCATAAAGCGTCGTAAATTTTTTAAAAGTTTATTAGCATTAGTATATTAGCATTCGATACATATGAAATGTCATGGAACGCTTAATCGTCGGATTCCTCCGAATCGTTCGCTGTCAAAATTCAAAAAGGGGTTGACTTTGTTTCGTTCGACTCTGATAAATGTGCGTTTACCACAAATATGTACCCTGAATTTTCCCAAATGGGTACATTGGGTAAATACCCATCGTAAATGCCTTGCTAAACGGCCATCATGGTACTTTTATAAAATTATCGTCGCGCCTTAATGGAAGAATACAGTTAGTGCTTATGACTTAATGCACTAACACTAACTGCTATTTGCTTGTACCGTACAATATTCTAGTGTTTGTTTAAACACTAATTACTTTCTAAATGGTATTTTACACCTCAAGATATAAAAAAATGACTGAACCAGCGTTTGAAAATAGCTTTAGCCATTGATGTATATACATAGACCAATTATTTTATATTATTATGGTATAATTTCTCTATAGTATATATAAGGATATGATTATGCCTTCATTTTGCTAATTACTTCTTTATACAAGGAAATTGAGAGCCATCTATGAAAAATCGATGGAACTACGTAGTGCGATACAATATGTAGGTGTACGATGTAACCTTGTATGAACGAAAAAAACACACTTTTATTATATTAATTATTATTACACATTGACAAATATTAATTGAGGCGGAGAGTTTTGATTAACATGGTTTTTAATTTATTGAGGTATGATTTAAATTCGCTATATTGTCATCTAAATCGCGCTGTCGCTTGATAGGACGACGATGCAGCTACAACTTTCAGGAACGCGATTTTTAGTTTTTTATTCTTTATTGGTACGGAACCCTGAGTGCGCTTGTCCAACTCGCACTTGGCTGCTTTTTAATTTTCAAACCACAATTATTCCTATTTTTATTTAACTTTTCTTTTAACGAACCGGTCAATCAAAGAGCGGGTACACCACACACATACTGACTGGTCACGGCGGATTCGCCTTCTACTTGAACCGGTTCAAGCTGAAGGAGGGTCCGTCGTGCTCATGTCAGCCCGGAGCTGAGGAAACGGTTCCTCACTTGATACTCGAGTGCCCGATTTTTGCTAGCAATAGATATGATATTGAAAAAAAAATTGGGCATAACGATAACGGGTAAGAACCTACCTTCCATCCTGGGGGGGGAGGTTTTTTCTCGGTTTCTGCAAAAGGATCGTGGATTTTGTAAATAATTAAAACGGTAGTACCCTAGTGTGATAATAGTTATAAACTCTAGAATTAGGTTTTATCTCTGATATATTAGGGTTAGATTAAATATTATCATTGTTATGATTTTAAATGTTTGATATTTTTATTGCGTTAGTTTAATATTGTTGGTATTATTTACTAGATAATTGGTTATTTTATCTATCTCTATAGTAATTGGATTATAGTAGCAAAAAACAAACCCTGATAATGTTAGGTGAGGAAGAAATAATAAAAAAAATCAAAGCGCGGATCCAACTTTATTACCGATATAAACCGGTATTTCAAAACCGTTTCTAACCCCTGGGCCCTGGCTCTGATCGACCTATTAGTAAGCATTATATTGCATAGAAAATTTTGTAAAAAAAGTTATTATTATTATACAGGATGTAGGAAGTCTATAAAGTATAGTCCCCTGTATAGAGTTTACTTTGAAGGAGAACATACAAATCGGATAGAATATGGGTCAAAATTGGGCTTAAAATAATAAAGCAATAATTTTAAAATTGGAAAACACGTGTCAGTGAAATTTCCGCCAACGATACTTAACAAGTATTTAATAAGAAATTGTGCTTAAAAAATTAGAATTTTAATGGTAAAATTAATTGATAATATTTTTGGGCAACACGTAAAAAGTTTCATGTATCGCCTTTGTTTATAGCAATGGTAAACGCTTGCTCTTTAGGGTTCCGTACCTAGAGGGTAAAAACGGTACCCTATTAATAAGACTTCTATACCCGTCCGTCTGTCTGTCTATCCATCTGTCCATCTGTCTGTCTCCAGGCTGTGTCTGGAAAACAGTAATAGCTAGAGAGTTGAAATTTTCACTGATAAGTATTTCCGCTATTTCTGCCGCTATAACAACAAATACGTTTACGATAATAGCTTGCCATTTGTCTGCCTGCAGGATAATTCGCATGCTGCCTTGTAGGCATCCTATTTATACGAGTATTATCGGACGTTTTACTATCCGAAATTTCTGATAGGTTTTTGTATGGTATCTGATTGGCGTACGAATTTTTCTGATCAGAAATTCGGATAACGTGAGGCTGGACAAACAGCGTTTACACATCATACGATCCGATATACGATATCGAAGAAAATAATATGTATGAAATGCACTTTATAATGATCGGTCCGATATCTGACAACTGTATGGCTACCGGATATCGGATCGGATAGTGTGAAAACGCTTAAGAAGGAAATGCTAATGGAAAATATATCTTGTATCAGCATTTTCGCCGACTAATCTCAACTTTCAACATTAATGTTCTTATCAAACTTCGCAAGGTCTCAATTTGCACACCTTGTACATATTTTTCGTGTTATTTGCTTTTTCGAAAACTTTTATGACTTTGCTTATGATATTATCGTTTAATACTGACTTTGCAATTAAATATAACAAAGTATCATGCTTTGGCACGATTAGGTTATTGTTTTGTTGAGCGAAAACGGTGAAGACATAAGTGGAAGGAGCGAATAACTAACATTTTATTTCAAGTCATTTTTCTGGCCCTAAAGTGTCCAATAACGCAAAAATCCGGCAGTTTTTTTTAAATGTTAGTTACCCGCTTCTTCCACTTATGTCTTCAATTCGGAGCGATGAAATTTAGAGACGATGTTACGAGCAACATTTGTTGAACACGACAGACGTCGGAATATTATTCTTTGGGGCCGTTATATTAGCTCATTAAACGCCCCCGTGATCAAGAGACTATTTGATGCCTTGCTGCCTCAAACTGGCTTCGAAATGGCTACTTTTCATCGGACAAAAAAAAACTGAGCCATTTTTAAGATACCAGGTTGAGCCAGTATGGCTTATAACCGCCTGTCAAATTCCTATACAAACCGCGATTGTCAGCAAACAAAATGACATCTCAACACTTTGTATACAATCGCGTGTTGTGTAGAAATGTCATTTTTTTGACAGAGAGTTAAATGAACCATACCGCCATTGTTGAGCGAATTCGTATTAGTGATATCGAGCGTGGTTCTTCTGGTGACGTGGCACATGTATCAGAACCGAAGGAATCAAAGTCATTTGCTCGTTGAATTTGACAGCGAACGGAACGATTCGTCACGATCATTGAAATCTGTGTGGGAGTGAGGGTTCCTAGACAAAACTCCGAAATCGCATCGCATCGTAATGTTGATACGAGTTTTGCTGCAGATGTTTTCGATGCGATGCGAATCCACAGTTTTGTGTGGGCGTCCCTGTAGCTGGATCAGGCGATCCGCCAGCCATTCCTTGAATTCGCTTTACCCCCGGAACCGCTGGGAGCGCGACTAATACACAATTTCCTACCGAGAGCTATTTTATGGGCCGATAACATCCATTACGTCATTCTTTGGACCGACTCAATGGCGACTTGCAATGGCTAGTCATTAGGCATAGTTTTTTCATTTCTGTGGTTCTTTTAGTCGGGAATGACTGAGTATGGACGGTAGGGCTTCTCCAAGTACTTTAGATTAAGCTACAAACAATATTAGGATACCTAAACAGTCAAAACTGTGCCCTATTACTAAGATTTCGATGTCTGTCTGTCTGTGTGTCTGTCTTCAGGCGGTGTCTCAAGAGCGGTAATAGTAAATTGATATGTATATTGTATATATGTTACCGTTATAGTGCGTACAACCTTTAATGTATAGAGATAGGAGCGTCCGTGGGCTAATGGGTACGACCTTCGGTTCGCACTCGAGAGAGTGCAGATTGAAACCCCGGTACAGGCGTGTAATGAGACATTTTCTGATCTCAAGTACATAATACGGATGCTCATTGCCGTGGGAGAGCCATGCTTCGGTACGAATGGGCCGGCTCGACCGGAGTGGTACCACTGCCTTACACAAAACTGACGTGAAACGGCGTTGTGATGTGTTTCGTTCAGTGAGTGAGTTTACCGGTGGCCCAACTTTAATAATCTCATTCCCTATACCCTCATATAGGCCGGCAACGCACTTGCGACTCTTCGGATGTCGCGAGTGTCTATGGCCGACGGCAGTGGCTCTCCATAAGGTAACCCGTCTATTCGCTTGCCCTCTAAATATCATAAAAATTTTATAACATTAATAACAACAGGTATAATATATAGAGACGCTTGGATTTACTTTCCGAGACTTTAAAATTAACCATAGCATGTTGTATCATAGCTATGTTATATTACTGGGTAGTTATTACATTATAATGTCTAGGGAATAATGTACTGCTATTTATTTTTTAGGGTTCCGTACCTCAAGGGTGAAATAATAATAACATTAATTCGACATCACAAAGCGCGTTACACAACATTACAACAGAAACTACTTCAAAAGAACAAAGTGTAACAAAAAAAAACTAAACAGTAAACATAGACAAGGAAACTGCATACAAATATTTAAATACTAGAATTAAAATATGTATTTATAAACAAAATATCTATGGATATTTGAGAAAAAAGAAAAAAAAATTGGGTTTGGACACGTTTTGTTATAAAGCGGTGCAATGCGAGTGCTGTCGAAAGGGACCTCCCTCAGGTGATCCCTGGTATTCTGTGAGGCCTTGTAGTCAACCGGTCGACAGGTGTACAATCAGGGAAGCTCTAACAGAGCCAGATTGCGGATCTAAATATTTTGGTCGGGTTATGTCAAACACCGACTTACATGGAATTGACGTATAGCGACCACATGACGTAGGTCCGTCAACTGGCTCTCTTTCAATGTCCCCCATTATACACTCACGTCTTTCGTTACTAGGTGCAAACTAATACAAAATAAAATAACATAAATTGAAAAACTTACTCCGTCGGCGGGATTCGACCCCTCGACCCCCGGCTTAAGCTACCAACGCGCTTACCAACTGAGCCACAGAGGTCGTCGGAGAGAATGTAACGATTTACAAAAATATATACTCGTATATTTAGTGACAAACGTGCACACCGTTTTGAATTCACAAACTTTCGCATTAACTTAAGTATGATTGTTATATTATTCCATTAAAATATTATCTATCCAAATCCTATGTATTTTATTAGTGCTTGCCATAAAACAGTTGGAGAACATTTAAACTAATGACTTTATTATTATGTGTAGTTCTCATTATACTCAACACAGTAATAGTAACACTTATATATTAAGGTCGTGGGAATGTCTTATTAATGTTAAATGTGAATTAAAAACCGGCCAAGTGCGTGCTGGACTCGCGCACGGTGGGTTCCCTATCAGTAGAAAGTGAAAATTGGGAAAACGTGTTTTTGAAAGTTAATTAGCTGTTACAGATCACGTTGTACAACTGATAGCGCGATATAGAGGTAGGCAGCGCCATCTATTATAATATATAAACGTTTATTGTGCGAGAGTTGCCTCCTTCATACATTTTTTTTTAATTTTTGTTTTTTTAGTTTTTGTTAGCAGCAACAGACATACATATTTTGTTAAAATTTCAACTCTCTAGCTATTACCGTTCCTGGGATGCAGCGTGGAGAAACACACGGACAGACAACCAAATATCGAAGAATTACTAATAGGGATCCAGCTTTTATCCTTTGGGTACGGAACCATAAAAAATACTTCGCTGTTGATCCACAAAAATCCGTGAGAAAATCCGGCTCCAACACCCGCGGTCGTACACAATATGATCGATAATATTGTTAGTTTCCGTACCTAATTTTAAACTCTTACTTGCTAGAACAAATAAATAACTTTCTTGTTGAATATATTTGAACATATTAGGTAAGTAACTTACAGATCGCTTAAACATGAGCATCTTGTGAGCCGCCTTCGGGAACGAGGTGATTTTCATAGACTTAAAGTAGCCTATGTCACTCCCCGTCTTTTTAACTTAGTATACGCAAAGAATCATGTAGATTAGTTGCTTTGCTTGAAAGAACAAACAAACATACTTTTCCATTCGTTACGTAAGTATATTAGCAGTATGGAAATATGGACTAGTAAGGAGATTTTTTTTTTTTCAAACTTTCAAGGCCTTAGACAAAAGTTGGCACAGATCTGGAACTTTCCCTATTTTGTTTTAGCCACAAAAAGAAGGTACGGCTTACAGAAAATTCCTAAACAATGTTTGTGGTCTAGGTTATCATCTAGTAATGCAATTAGCCGCCCGGTTTACCTGAGGCCGTGGTCTCGTTGGTTAATGGCCCGAGATGATGTCGCCGAAATTACAACCTATCTCAACCTGACCTACAAATAGGCTATTATTCAAAACTAAGAAAGAGATCCAGCTTTCAAGTAATAATGATAGTTTAACAATTTGGGAGGAATTAGAGCGTCCATGGCCTAGTGGGTGAGAACTTTGGTTCGCACTCGAGAGGGTGCAGGTTCGAACCCCGGTGGAGGCGTGTACCAATGAGACATTTCGCGATCTCAACTACATAATACGGATGCTCATTGCCGTGAGATAGCCATGCTTTGGCACGAATGGGCCGGCTCGACCGGTGTGAGTGGTGCTGTGTTACGTTCAGTGAGTGAGTTTACCGGTGGCCCAACTTCCGTAATCCCCTATCCTATTTCCATTCCCATTTCCTCGTAAAGGTGGGCAACGGACTTGCGACTCTTCGGATGTCGCGAGTGTCCATGGGCGACGGCAGTTGCTTTCCATAGTGAGCGTGATCTTATTCCACCTAACTTAACCTACACTCTAAGAAATATTAGCTCGGAACAAGTTATCTAAATAACACAAATCCCTAAGCTCCCAGATGTTTAGTCTCAGATAGTGTGTAAACACAAATATGTAAACAGTTTACAAATTCGATTCCTCGGCAAACACGCCCTTATCGCGGAGTCATCGCTATCGCCTGCCGCTTATCTGTCACTTATCTGCCGCTTATCGCGATTACATTGTGCCGCCTCCGATTACTTGTAATCAATATAATTTAATTCGAGAACACAATCGTTCTAATCTAAATATATTATTTAAGGTTTCATAACTTTTCCTCATATAAAAATTACTCTAATGTCCTTTTCTTGTATCAAAAGATCTCATTTTTTTTGTTGGCAGAGGCAGATTTTAACACACTTTCTCGTAATGCGAACACATAGGATGTGAGGACCATATAAGTAATCATCGATTTATATAGCGACGACCTCTGTGGCTAAGTTGGTAAGCGTGTTGGTAGCCTAAGCCGGGGATCGCGGGTTCGAATTCTTCGAAAAAAAAGCTTCTTCAAAGTTCCTGGGTCTTGGATGTGTATTAAATATGTGTATCATGTAATAAAAATCTTAAATATGTGTATAGTATAAAAGTATTAAATATATTTCCGTTGTTTGTACCCGTAACACAAGTCCCTAGGGTACTTAGCACGGGGCTACACTGACGTGGTGTGAAGCGTCCATAGATATTATTATTATTATTATATAGCATTATGTAACAATGGGAGAACAAGGCAGCAATGGGGAAATTGAAAAATAGCCAGTTGACGGATCTGGGGAACTACCGCCGGGGTATGAGGGACGCGCTAAATCATTTAGTCGGTATATGTCAATTCCATGTTAGTCGTGAACTGTCGGCTGAGTTTGAGATAATAATAATAATAATACTTTATTTCTTTAAAACACTCACAATATAGTAAAGAAATACATCGAAGTCACTTAGTAGGCTGATAGCCTGTGACAACAATCTTCCATTTCATTATAAGCAGTTTAGGTATATTACAATCTTATATTACAACTTAATTTAACTAATTGCATACTAAGAGAGTTCAGAAAATTTAAACAGACTGTAATATTACTCAATATAATAAATATATTAAGTGTTATTTATAGTTTGTTTACATAACGCGACCAAATTACTTAGATCCACGATCTGTTTCAACTTCTCTGACTGTACTACGGCAAATCTCTGTGACATTAACCAAAATATGAATGGAAGTCATTATTATTTCCATTTTCCACATCGTGGCCTTTGAAGGTCATAATCCGCCCCTCACCCCGCGGCGCCCTGCCCCTCACCCGCGGCGCCCTGCCCCTCACCCCGCGGCACCCTGCAGTGGCCGAGCCCATGCGACCCCATTTCTTATTCCTTTCAACGGCCTCGCCTATCGCCTCATAAGTCACCTTTATCGAGCCTACACTAGGAGAGTGGCTTCGCTTCTTTCAAATTTATTTAGTAAACTTTCATCCTTTTCGAGTCACAAAGTACCTTAAGTCCACGTTGAAAAAATGGCTGTATTTTTTAATAAACATCAATAAGATATATTGAATTTAAAAAAAGTTAGGGTTAGATCGAAATCCTGTTTTGCTCGTATTATTTTTAATTGAAAAGATATAAAAGCAATTAATATACTATCTGTGATCTAAGTGTTGTATCTAGATTGATCAAATTTCCTGTCAATTGTTTATCAGATTTCTACAAAGTTATTATTATGTACCAGCAACACCATCTTTACATGCTTTTTATGATTTTTAAAATAATTACTGTAAGATTAACTTCTAGAACAAAAATAATATTATTTAATATGTGCTATCAGGGAACTTGATTCATAGCGAGATTGCTGACCTAAGTGTAATTTGGTCGCGTTATATTAAAAGCAGCCGATCGCGACTTGCAAGTTGCATGGAATTGACGTATGTCCATCAAGTGGATCTGAATCAATTTCTTCGAGGGTAATAAGATAACATTACATTTACTTATTAGTAACATTACATAATAAGAGATAGTATGTCCACATGTCGTTATATCTCCGAAACAAATGATCGTGTAATATAATAAAAACATTTGCGTGTTTGTTGGTTATCTCGTTATCATTAATCATATCTTATGATTAATCGCTACATTTTTTATCGGACAAAAGAAAGTTGTCTGCACATAGATAAAAATTTAGAAGGTTAGAGAAAAATTTGACCAACTGGGTTATTCAGAAATACAAATACATCTTACTAATGTTTAACTATTATATTATAAAGTATGCGATAATTGCAATATTTTATGCTGTATAGTATTAAGCTAGAAATAGGTAATATTCAATAAATAGGCCATAGGGACAACTCAACTTAACTCAAAGTGTTGGATTGTTTATCGTAAATATATTTACTATACAATTTGAAAGCTTAAGCCGTTATCAACTTCAGGTTACTGTGGATACATAGGTGCCAAAAGATTTATATTCGCTTTGAAAAAAAAGTAAAGAGGCGCCAAAAAAAATTCTTTCAGGGCGCAGCTGAAGCCGGCACTGTAGTTGGGTGTTCCATTTTGTATTTAACACTCAGCCAGACAGTCGCGACACTGAAGTGCTAATGTCGCCGCTCTCGAGCGGGCTAAGTGGACACACACGTCTGTACTCGGAATGCGTGCTCTAGATACAACATAACTAACAGTCATAGATATCATTTATAATTTTTGTTGTTTTAACTATAAATAACTAGCCTTTTCCCGCGGCTTCGCTCGCATTAGGAAGTATTTTCATACTGACTTTAAAACCTTGTTTTACCCTCTGGTAGTAAAGTTTCATAAAACGCTTAGACACTTGTTCCTTTTTTTTTTCAATGCCAATATAAATCATCTGCCAGTTATGAATCCACTGTAACCTGAACTTGATGACGACGGCTCAAGCATTTAAATTTAAAAGTTTACGATAAGCAATCAAATATTTTAACATTTAACATGAGTTAAGTTGAGTTTCCCTCGGGCTATTTATTAAATAAAACATCAAAAATACTTTTTTTTAAGTGAAATCGGTTTAAATTTTCTATTTTTTTAAAGTTAGCTAATGCTCTGTGTTTAGTGTTTTATCAAAATGCGCGAGTCCAACTCGTAATTGTGGTGGTCTATGCCTATTCCCGTAGCTTATTTCTTCATCAATAAAGGCCGGCAACGCACTTGCAATGATTCTACTGTTACAAGTATCCATGGGCGACTTCATCAGGTGACTGGCTGCTCGCTTGCTATCTAAATCTCATAAATAAATAGTTATATACATCGATACGTAATATCGACGAACAAGTAATATCGTAAAAATCTTGGTGTTACAACACACTTATCTTGCGTGCACCCTGCACACTTTGAGTACCAATCATATCCAACAATACATCAATAATTCTTTTTTTTAAATTATATTTAGGGGGTGAGCAGATGGGTTACCTGATAGAAAGCAACTGCCGTCGCCCATGGACACTCGTGACATGACGTGACACTCAACGAACACAGCACAACGCCGTTTCACGCCAGTTTCCTGTGAGGCCGTGGTATCACTCCGGTTAGGTCCGAGCTCGAGAAAATAAATTGAAATTGTTTCGTTGGTTCCGGAGCTATATGCCTCAAATAAACTGACAGATACACATACATATTATGTCATACTCGTATAACTTCCGTCCTTTTAAGCGGAATATAATAATACTAGATGATGCCCGCAACTCCGTTGCGCCAAAATAAGTTTATCCCGCGGGAACCGTATCCTTTTGGGATAAAAAGTAGCTTATGTCCTTCTCCAGCCCCCAACTAACTTGACACAAAAAATCACGTCATAAAGTTGCTCCGTTGCGACGTGAAAAAAGGACAAACAAACAAATACTTTCCTATTTATAATATTTGTATGGATATTTCTTTACTCGATGTTTTTTCAAATTCAAATCGTTCTTTTGGAAGCGTTTTTACCAGTAGTTTAAGAATGTAGGAATTTGGGTCTTTGTTATGAGTATCTGTTATGAATATGTGTTTTTTTATTGTTGAAAATAGGGTCGTCTATGGGCTTTTCTCCCATATCCTTTGTTTGTAATTCTTATATTAGGTTTTTGTACCTAGAAGATCCTATCCATCCAAACTTCTTGTTCAAGTTATATAACGTTATTGTTAATGTCAGTTCATCACGCTTCGGACTTTTATGTATATAATAATTTATTAGTATATATAATACATGTGTAAATATTTATTAAAAAAAAATAATATTATTATTACATTAAATATATATTTTACTAGGTTATTCTTTATTTTTTTTTATTGTCCACCTTCGGAGACTACGAACTCGCTATTTGACCTAGGACTTAAAGATTTCTGAATTTAATAGTCATTTTAGTATGAATATGTGTTAGGAATACAAACTTATGAAATAGTTTGCGGCGTCTATTATGTCTGTCTCATTGTTCTTGGAAGGGCGAGGTCCTAGGGCCACGCCCTCGCCCTGTTTACACTAACAGTCAACCCCGGGACGACCACATGCCGTGATCGTAGGTCTATCTGGGGGTTATTATGGCCTCTTATTCCCAGCCAAGTTCCAGCCAGTCAGCAGTCACGTGACACTAAATACGTGAAGTT
>JAOTAV010000005.1:109605-120784 GCA_026546445.1 Cyclargus thomasi | reverse complement strand
CTGGGTCTCTTACCGCCCCCCTTGAGACCTGCAGCGCCCACAAGGGGGCGTTATCGCCCACTTTGGGAAAGACTGCCATAGACCAATTATTTATAATACACAAGCTTGTATTGAAGTCTTAGATACTGCAGATGTTTTTAGAAATTTCTGAATAAAAAAACCTATTTTTTTTATACTGATTTTACTAATTTTATTATGTGAACTTACATAACTGAGTGATTTTCTGTACAAGTCAACATTTTCTTAAATAAATTAAAACTAATTTCCTAATAATGCTTTTTGTTGTAATGATAACAATATGAGTGTGTTCTCAACTTGTGTATCACCTTGATTCATAAGTTAAGTTAAAGAATACATAATGAGTTCTTTGACATTGGATAGAACTGTTGTAATCAGGATCTGCTGCCACACAACTTCAAAGAATTTAGATATCAACTTAGCTTATACACGGATAACTTTGTTACCCAAGGTTATTAGTGATCCATGATCCATCAAACTGCTGGTGTCAGCCAAAAACTACTAATAATCTCTTCAATATTTGGTATTTAAAAATGATGTTGAAAGGCCTGAAGGTCGACATCTTAAAGCTTGACAGAGGTTTATAAAAGAATATGAAATTTTTTCTTTCTGAATATTTGTTTTCAGTCTCGTTACTTATGCTATAGAGTATTCAATAACCCAACCGGAAGTGGATTACACTCATCTATCTACGTAAGTGCTAAGTAGGAAAATGTTCAGTGTAATGACAAAAACTAGTTTGTAAATAAACTATCAGTTGTACTTACAGCCATAACCATTTCGAAAGGGTACTTATGTACCCTTATTGGGGACACATACTCCTGCACCATTGTGGCTGTTTATGTTGAAACTTTTCTCTCAACAAAACGAAGAATCGAGGATTCGCCTGCCCTTATTCACACCACAGTCATTGTGCACTAAAGAGAATACGGCTTAATACTAATTGAATTCAAAAACAAATATATATGTGCTAGTGTCAATAAAACCAAAACATAACACAAAAGGAAATGGGGACGTAGACGAAACGCGCGATACCCGACAACGAGCAACACAATTTGTTGAACAATTTACAAAATGGAGCAGTGTGGAAACATTAGAGACTGAAGTAGCCGCGGATCGCGTACAGCTGTCGCCTGTCAGGAAGTTGTCAAAAAACTGACAACAAAATGACAGTTGTTTGTTTTTATTTTTGCATTTTAGGTAAAGAGCCAGCATTATAACGATCAGTTTTTATTTTATTCTTCACAAAAGAGCTAATTTTCAACATTTTCTTGCTTATTTCAGAGATATTTTATTAAAAGTATTATTTTCAGTACAAAAACATTATTTTGTCTTGTATTTATCACATTGTGGCGCGAATATTAATTTTTTTCCGAATGTTTATATTGGCAAAAAACTTCGTTTACTTTTTGACTCCTTGCTAACTTCATGACAGTGAGTAAGCGAGCTTCAACGAGTCAAAGACAAGTTGAAAACGCGAATGTCGACCGCAAAAAATTAGAAATTCTTTCTTGGTTTTTCTTAAAAATCCAAAGCAAAATTCCATCAAAATTGTGCGCGTTCGTGCCCGATGTCTAGTGCTGAAGTCGCAGATAATTCCGTTGACCCCCCGGCGAAAAAGCGGAAGCTAAATACAGGAGAAGCGAATTGCAAATCCTCAGCAATGGCGAACAATGGAACGCGTGTGGAAGATGAAATCGACGAGAGCTTGTACTCTCGTCAACTGTACGTTCTCGGTCACGATGCCATGCGGCGCATGGCGAGTTCGGACGTTTTGATCTCAGGGTTGGGTGGCTTAGGTGTGGAAATCGCAAAGAATGTGATCCTAGGTGGCGTTAAGTCGGTGACACTTCACGATGATCGCGCGTGCACGGTGGCGGACCTGTCGTCTCAGTTCTACCTGACGGAGGCGGCGATCGGCCAGAACAGGGCGCTGGCGTCGTGCGAGCAGCTCGCCGAGCTGAACAACTACGTGCCGACCACCGCCTACACGGGTGCTCTGGACGAGGACTTTCTGCGGAAATTCCGTGTGGTGGTGCTAACGGGCGCGTCCGCTGACGAACAGCAGCGGATCGCCGCGTTCACCCACGCGAACAACATCGCCCTCATCATAGCGGACACCAGGGGCTTGTTCTCGCAGGTGTTCTGTGACTTCGGGCCGGAGTTCACGGTGGTGGACGTAACAGGGGAGAACCCCGTATCAGCCATGATCGCGGACATCACCCACGAGTATGAGGCTGTGGTCACCTGCCTTGATGACACTAGACATGGCCTGGAGGATGGAGACTATGTTACTTTTACTGAGGTATGAGTGGTATGCTGTTGTTGGTCTTTGTGAATAACAGTAACAAGTAAATTTTAATTGGATAGTATTGATTCCAGAACAGAATATTAGACCTCTTTTTTCAAGGTTGATAATAACTGTAGGTACATGAAACTAACTGCTATAAATTATTTCAAATTATTCAATTTTATAGTTTAATCCAAGTGCCTGTTCTATGTTATAAACTAGTAGAGTAAGACGAACTCGTAAAGGTAAATTCCTTGTTTGAGGAACATGATTCATACATAACAATATCCTTGACAAAGGATTAATAACAAAAGAAATGACAATTACATACTCAAGTAGTAATTATAAGTATGTAATCCACTTACAAACTAAACTCAATCAGGAATTATATAAAAAAAGTACTAATTACATTAATATAATACCAAAACAGTTTCTAGTCACTAAGTAAAGCAGGTTTTCTAAATTACCTAAAAATTTAGTTCTGATAATAAAGTGTGATATGGTTAATTTAGCCAAAAGCTGGTTTAATTATTCATATTTATAAACAGTCATATTAGTTCAAGTAAGTTAAAAGTTGAATGACCTGCAAGACTGACATCTCAATGACTCAGGTTTTTTCAGTTGGTAATTTCTATCTGTTAATAGAAATGGGTTTATATAATATTTTATTTCAAGTTCTGATAGCATATTTCCTATACAATTTTTAATTTTCTAAATGTTTTGATACGCATATTTAAACATGCAATTGTAAAGTTAGCCTAAGTTTCAACCTACCAACTGCCAAACTTCAATATAAAGACAATTATGATGCACTTTTTTTATAAAACTTTGTTCAGAAAAATGTCAACATAGTTAAACATTGTGCAATATTTGTACTATGACTTGCATGAATTGGGTGATTAAGAGATTACAGAGAAAATCGATTATGTACCCTTATTTTCTCTAATGGTACAATCAGAGAAATTTAAACAGATACATATCATGGATCTAAGTAATTTGGTCGGGTTATGTCAAACTCCCCCGACTTACACGGAATTGACATATACATACCAAATGTCATAGAACCGTCAACTGGCTCACTTTCAATATCCCCCATTATACAATATCATCAGACAAAAGAATAATACATGAATATCCCTCTATTTTAATGGCCTTGTAATAAAACTGGAAAACACAAAACACATAGGTCCTTTAGGCTAAAACACAAAACAATGTTTAGTAATATTGTAATTTGTAACTTAACAAAACTTCTTTACATGGTGGTTAAAAGATGGTAATTATCTTGCTAATACCCTGAACAAACACATTGTATATGTTTTACTGCAAAAAAATATTACTTTATTTTTCTAACAAACATACATGTTGTATATTGTTTCAGGTCCAAGGTATGACTGAACTTAATGGCTGTGAACCAAGAAAAATCAAAGTATTAGGTCCATACACATTTAGCATTGGAGACACAACCAATTTCTCAAAATACATCCGTGGAGGTCTCGTCACCCAAGTCAAGATGCCCAAAAAACTTCAGTTCAAACCCCTGAAGGAGTCATTAAAAGAACCCGAATTTCTCATCACCGATTTTGGCAAAATGGACTATCCCAACCAGTTGCATGTGGCCTTCGCGGCTCTTCATAAATTCGAAAAGTCTGAAGGAAGGCTGCCAAAACCGTGGAGTATGTCTGATGCGGATAAGTTTATGAGCATTGTCCAAAGTGTTGTAGATTCTGGGGAAATAGTGAAAAAGGATGAATTTGAGATAAACAAGGAACTGTTAGATACTTTCTGCAAGGTTTGTTAAGAGTTATATGATACCAGCTTGATAATATTTTGGAAGAGTTTTAGACAAAATATTAAATTTTCAAATCTTCAAAAATCACCGATAGAAATTTGTATTTAAATTCATATTAATTATATTTCAGATTTCAGCAGGAGACTTAAACCCTATGAATGCTGCGATTGGTGGTGTTGTGGCTCAGGAGGTGATGAAGGCTTGCTCCGGCAAGTTCCACCCCATTGTCCAATGGTTGTACTTAGATGCCATAGAGTGCCTTCCTAAGAACCGGTCCATTCTTACTGAAGAAGCTTGCAAACCCACAGGCACGAGGTACGATGGACAAATTGCAGTATTCGGTAAAGACTTCCAGAAGAAACTAGGATCTCTCAAGTACTTTATTGTTGGTAAGCTATTAGATATTTTATAGTATGAGAGTGTTAACTACATAAAACACAAAAATGTAAATTAATATTTCGTCTCGTGTCTTTAAGATATTAGATAAACTATTTTTTGCCCTTTCATTTGAAGCTTGGTAGTAAAGGACAAAACATAAGTCTATCATAATGTTTAATTCTTTTATTGTAAGGTGAATTTTTTTTTGTTGGTCTGCTATGATACCAAAACCATACCATTACTACTACCATTATAGATAACTAGCATTGTCATGCGGCTGCGCTTGCGTGGTATCTTAATATCTCGTAAAAATATTTTAGAGTGTCCATAGCCTAGTGCGAGTCCTTTGATTCGCACTTGAGAAGGTGCAAGTTCGGACCCCGGTAAAGGCGTGTACCAATGAGACATTTTCCGATCTTAAGTACATAATATGGGTGCTCAAAAGCGCAGAGCGCTAAACGGGAACAAACATACTTTCCCATTTATAGTATTAGTATGAATAATAAATTTTAGGTGCTGGTGCTATTGGCTGTGAGCTGCTGAAGAACTTCGCCATGATTGGAGTTGGTGCAGATGGTGGCCAGGTGACTGTGACCGACATGGACTTCATTGAGAAGTCTAACCTTAACAGACAGTTCCTATTCCGACCATATGATGTTCAGAAACCCAAGTCCAGTACTGCAGCCAAGGTAAAGATAATTATCCAAATATTTGTTTTGTTTTTCTGCTATTTTCCCTGCTTCAAACATTGTTGTCTATATCATCATTATATCCTGTCCTGAACTATATGCATTTAGGAATCAGCATACAGTCTAAAACACTGATTGTAGAAACATAACATTTTAGTGAAGAAAGGATTTTTTGAAATTTATCTCCTAAGGCAGTGACAGTTAGTATGAGAGAACACGATTCCAGGGTTCCTTTCCTAATCCAAAAATTTGCAAAAATATTGTTTGATATACTTAGTGGAAGATTTATAGTTCAACTTTGAACATGAATTTCTACCATGAACCGTACAGACAGTACAATCAAATATTTTTAGTTTGGATTATTATTATTTATTAAATAATGTGGTTCATAGCTCTTAGAATATCTATACTAATATTATGAATTCGAAAGTGTGTGCGTCTGTCTGTTACCTCTTTATGTTCAAAACGCGGAACCAATTCAGCACATTTGTGTGGTGACATTTTCAATATATTCCAAATGGGACTGGGAAACTTGATTTGTTAAACACTGTTTGAATATTTTTATGAACGAGAAAAATACAGCTAGTCATTTAGCAGACATGCAAACCAGTTATCTTTTCTCTGACCAAATCCCTATCTGCATTCATTTTACGACCTCTGTGGCTCAGTTGGTAAGCGCGTTGGTAGCTTAAGTCGGGGGTCGCGGGTTAGAATCCCGCCGACGGAGCTAGTTTTTCAATGTTCCTGGGTCTTGGATTTATATCAAATATTTGTATCATATAAAAAAAAATCTTAAAAATATGTGTAGTATAAAAGTATTAAATATATTTCCGTTGACTGGACCTGTAACTCATGTCCCTCAGGTACTTAGCACGAGGCCAGACTGACATGGTGTAAAGCGTCCATAGATATTATTATTATTTATTTTTCTGCTACTAGCCATAACACTGATAAACATACACCTTGTAATAAAGATCATCTTGTTACCATATTCTTGCAAATAAAATTATGATTAAATTTAGTTATTTCAGGGATAACAGTATCAGAGAAAATCATATAGAACTTTTTCAACAACCTTTTCGAAGTTTAACTTTAAAAACAACACTGCAGTCTCACCTGTTACATTGTCACACTGTTATGACTAACCATATCATACGCTTTCAGGTGATCAAACGTATGAATCCACTTATGAATGTAGTCGCTCAAGAAAATCGAGTCTGCCCAGAGACGGAGTCGGTATACGATGATACCTTCTTTGAAGCCCTGGACGGTGTTGCCAACGCCCTGGATAATGTCGACGCGCGTATCTACATGGACCGCCGCTGTGTTTACTACAGGAAACCGCTGCTGGAGAGCGGCACTCTTGGAACTAAGGGCAATACACAGGTATATTGATTGTTTTGCTTCCCTTTTAATATCTTGAATGATTATAATCCTAAATTTTTCAAAACTCAATTGATTATGTAGTTAAATTAACAGGTCACTAATAATAATTTGAGTAAACTTTGTATCTTAGCTATTAAATCTTCTGGCAATGATATCTGGTTATACATAAGATAAAATAAAAATTTAGATTCATTCACTTACGTTTTTTATTATTTTTACCCGCTTTTTATTACTATTTGTGGTTAAAACAGTCATCAATCATTAACATTAATTACTAAAATTATTCCCATTCCAGGTGGTAGTCCCATTCCTGACTGAGTCATACAGCTCGTCCCAGGACCCGCCAGAGAAGAGCATCCCTATCTGTACCCTCAAGAACTTCCCCAATGCGATCGAGCACACATTGCAGTGGGCGCGAGACGAGTTTGAAGGCCTATTTAGACAGGCGGCCGAGCACGCAGCCCAATACCTCACGGATCCGACTTTCCTCGAGAGAACGCTCCGTCTGCCTGGCTCGCAGCCACTCGATGCTTTGGACAGCGTGCGCAGAGCCATCGGCGACCGGCCCCGAAGCTTCGAAGACTGCATCCGATGGGCGCGTATGCACTGGGAGAGCCAATACAACAATCAGATCAAGCAGCTCCTGTATAACTTCCCGCCAGGACAGACGACAGTCAGTGGGGCTCCGTTCTGGTCCGGACCGAAGCGCTGCCCGGAGCCGCTGACGTTCGATGCGGAGGATCCGCTACATTTAGACTACATCGTGGCGGCGGCTAACCTCCGCGCGACGGTCTACGGCCTCCCGCCCTGTACCGACCGCGAGCGCATCGCACGCGTTGCTAATAGCATAGAGGTAAATATGTTCTGACAATTTTTATAAGCAATAATAGTTTAAATTAAATTCCGGTAAAGATTTGGTTAGAATTCATTTATCTATGGTTGCTATTTACATTCGAAAGACCTATTGTGCAAACATTTTAGTTTTTTCATATAGATATAGCCTAGATATATTGTGGAAGACTTTGAGTATGAAACCTATAAGTTATCAATATTGTATCATACGATTTGTATAAGAAATAATAGTTGAAAGTAAAATACCAGTAAGGTCTAAGTTGCTATATACATTTGAAAGGCTGATTGTTTAAACTTTTTAATTTTTTTTAACAGGTATCGCCTAGATATATTGTGGAAAACTTTTAGTATGGAACCTAAAAATAGTCTATAAAGTATTATTCAGTTTTAGGATATTTGCGAGTTTGTCACGCCGGTTCTTGCTTTGTTAGTTCCCGAAACGGTAGTAGGGCAAAATATAAAAATTATGAAAACATTAGTTTCGAATTTTCTTAGAAATAAGTTTTTTTTTATTTATTCTGTTTATGTAACCAAACGTGATGTAATTCCAGGTACCGGAGTTCAAGCCGAAGTCGGGCGTGAAGATAGCGGTGACGGACGCGCAGCTGCAGCAGAACAACGACGACCTGGACGCCGACCGCGTGAAGAGCCTCGTGTCGGAGCTGCCGCCGCCTGCCGAGCTGCCCGCACTCTCCATCACGCCGCTGGACTTTGAGAAGGACGACGACACCAACTTCCACATGGACTTCATAGTCGCCGCGTCCAACCTTCGCGCCGCCAACTACCGCATCCCTCCCGCCGACCGGCACCGCTCCAAGCTCATCGCCGGCAAGATCATCCCCGCCATCGCCACCACCACGTCGGTCGTCGCCGGTCTCGTCGCCCTCGAGCTCTACAAGCTCGCCCAGGGCTTCGACACCCTGGAGCCCTTCAAGAACGGCTTCGTCAACCTCGCCCTGCCCTTCTTCGGGTTCTCGGAGCCGATCGCGGCGCCCACCAACACGTACTACGACAAGAAGTGGACCCTCTGGGACCGTTTTGAGGTGAAGGGCGAGATAACCCTGCAGCAGTTCATAGACTACTTCAAGAACGAGCACAAACTGGAGATCACGATGCTGTCTCAGGGCGTGTGCATGCTGTACTCGTTCTTCATGCCGAAGGCGAAGCGGCAGGAGCGGCTGGAGTTGCCGATGTCGGAGGTAGTGGCGAAGGTGTCTAAGAGGAAGCTGGAGCCGCACGTGCGCGCGCTCGTCTTCGAGCTCTGCTGCAACGACGAGGACGACAACGATATCGAGGTGCCGTACGTGCGGTACACGCTGCCCTAACCGCCCCGCGCGCCCCCACCGCCCCCGCGCATTTCACGGCATTTAAGGGCCTCCTAGACGGTCGGATTCGACGCAGCCGCCCCCTCTGTCGGTCGAGTTCTCGAACCCGACCGTCTAGATGGCCCTGTAGCCCAGTGCCCTCGCGGGTGACGCGGCGCCGCGGCAGGGCGTCCCCGCGCAGCGTCACACGCGCCGGCGCCGTTTGTATTTAAACGAAGTGAGGGTATTTTAAACGTGGAAGTGATCAGTGAATAGAGGTTTTATAAACGGAGTGAGCCTCCGGATATCGTGTACAGAGACTTTGTGTTTTGTTTTTGCTTCGAACGCGCTTATCGATAATAGTAATTCGTATATTTATATTCGCTCACCGGCCGCGCGCCGTCTCGCATTGATTTAACGTTATTTTAAAATATGTCTTAATAATAAAATCAGAAGGGTATGTATATGATGAAATAAATGAAAAACTATTCAAAATGTGATGTTTTATTAGTAAAAAAGTTTTTAATCACAAAAAAATATTTTTACTTTAGTTATAACTATAACCTTTAGGCTTTACAAAGAGTGTACTTTGGCTGCTTATATTTTCATTATTTGGCAAACAATAAGAAAGACCTATTTTAACCCATAGAGGAGAAAGTGGTCTATAGCTGTTGAACCATTGAGGAAATTGATTCATCGCCAGTTATCTGATCCAGAAGCCTCAATTTCATCTAAGTCGTGCTCTGTTGGCTGTTTGTTTTTACACGAGACTATATTATTTAGGTCCGTAATCTGGTTAAGAAAAAACTTCCTTGATAGTACAATGTATATTCTATTTCTGATTATTTTAATAAACAATTTTCTCAGTGTTTTTTAATAAAATAATTTTAATTTTCGACTAGATATACCAAATTATCTCATTATTATTACATGATTATTATTAATTCTTTTTTAGGCCTTAGTAAAACATATCTTAATTACATAATAAAAAATTTAAAAGATGCTTATAAACGTAACATTAGTATGAAATAGAACATGCTTTAACATTACAAAAAATTATTTAAACATCCACTGTGTACATTGTTGGATTAAAAAATATTTGTGACATATTAATAAAACTTTGTGCCCGCTTAAGCTTAACAATAATTTGAGATCTAAAACGCATAAGCCAATATAATACCGAATATAGAGTTATTAAGATAAAAATAATCCCTAACCACAATTTTCACAACGGAGAACAGGACAAAATGGTCCAAGAACGACTTGCCTATTAAAATAAGTTTTTATAGGGCCCTAACTTTTTTCACAAAGTGATTTGAAATAAGCTCTCATAGAAACTATTGTAGCATAGTGAAATACCTATCTGATGACATAATAGTATGTAAAGTCGTTATTGATTCTTGGTCCAGCCTCCATACAGTTTTGCCGATCGTCCTTTTATGATCGGTTTTTATTGGACTTATTAATAAACCGATCGTTAATATACTATTCGGAATATTAATTTCAAGTTTTTAAAATATACAACTAAAAATACTTACTCAAAATTGTTTACAATTAAAAAAATCTGTGGCTTTCACTTTTTTTTGTATGAAACAATTTATGAAGGGAATGTTTATTGCTATTTTTAAATTACAAAATAAAGTTAAAAATGATAAAATTAATTTATTTTTAAATAAATACAAAACTGGCCATCGAAAAACTTATATAATATATAGCTAATTAACTGTAGATATAAAGTTAATTGTTTTGTCCCTCTTCAGTAGACAAAACTGAGTGCTTTATGAAAAACAAAACCCTGCTATTGTACCGGTCTAGTAAAAACCGTTTTATACGTTTAGTTAAATAGGCTTACGCAACAATAACAGAATCCTTATAAAAACAATTATAGTCGTGCCTTAACTCGAGAACGGCGGTGTTGAAATAGCCATAGGAGTCCAGGGGGGGCTTTCCACAATAAAACCGTTTGTCCATCAACGCCGTCAACCGAGAACGAGATTATTTCGGTCAGATAAAATACAACTGTATGACATAGGTGAGAGGTTTAATTTTCATCAACGTCAGTAACGACGGCGACTACTTGGGCGATAGAGCAATGTCGCTAGAAAATGAAACCTATAGCCTAGATCATAAAGTTGTATTTTATCGGTCCGAAATAATCTCGTTCTCGGTAAACGGTGGCGGTGGACAAACGGCCTGAGACATACCAACGCTTATGTCATTTCTATACTTTCGTTTGGCGATTCCAGAAAGAAGCGAAAACATTTAGGTCCTGGCTAATCCTCCAGGTAAGTTTTGCTACTGTCGTTTAGTTTAGTCGTTTAGTTAAGCACGGTAAAGGTATTTAAATGTGTTCCTACCCTGTGATGGAAGCCTGCATTTTTAAAAAACAAAATATCTTGTATTTAATGCCTTGCATTCTAGATTCTGAGTATCCATAATATTATAAAGTAAGTCAAAGATAGGTTTTGGACCT
>JAOTAV010000005.1:86737-102755 GCA_026546445.1 Cyclargus thomasi | reverse complement strand
AAGTCCCTCGGGTACTTAGCACAGGGCCAGACTGACGTGGTGTGAAGCGTCCATAGATATTATTATTATTATTATAAATAAATCTATCGTTATTAAAAAACGATGTAGTCCAATCAGTTTTTTGATATAATTCAAAATCACAAAGCATTTAGAGTAGTCGGATAGAAAGAGAGATCCGAAATTGATTGTGACGTCAAAGCTGCATTCGAAGTTCATACAAAATTACGTTTTGAGAGAAAGGGATGAGTAGGAAACTAAAACTTTAATATCTTACTAATTTATCAACAGAACTAAGAGATTTTCTGTCATTCTGTATATTTTTAAGCCCAGTATCATAATAAATTGCATTCAATAAATTTTTATTTTATTCGCATTCTGCATTTTAGTTCAAACATGTAACGACGAACATTGAACACTAATGGTGTTAGTTTAAAATGTGTTGAATACATTTACACTTTTAGGTTATATCAACATTGACCGTCGATATTAAAAGGCTTTCAGGCTATTACCACAATATACAATATCATACAGTAAGTTGACAAAATCTATACTAATAATATAAAGCTGAAGAGTTTGTTTGTATATATATAGTAGTGCTTATCTCAGGAAATACTGTTCGGAATTGAAAATTTATTTTTGTTTTACCGTAACAAATAAAAATTATTTTCATGCACTTACCTACTCTAATTTATTAAATAATTTACAATTATTATTATTTACACGACCTGTTTCGATAAATTATTTTATGAAGTGGAATAAATGCATGAAAAGAAAATAATTATTACTGGGAAACATGAATTTCCATCAAGAAGATACAGTACAGTAAATAGCATAATTATTTTGTGTTGGTTATCCCATTTATCGAAGAAGGCTATAGGCTATATAACATCACGCTACGACCAATAGGAGACGAACAATAATCAATAAATGTTATAAAAACGTAATGATTTACGAAGTTTCACGCGGACGTAGTCGCGGGCAACGACTAGTGATAAATATGCAGGCTAATATTTTCGATCCCGACGAAAACATTTGACAAAAAATGTTGTATACGAGATTCAAGATTTTGTCACTAAAGATGGCTAAGAGAGAGAAGATTTTTCAAATATATGTCATATCCTGTTATGAAATCACTGGCATAATAAACCCACCAATGTTTGTGTAATCACGAGGCCGGGCGAATTAAACTCGCTAAGGAAACGACATCAAAGCGATTCGAAACCGACACGAATGTAACAGAAACGATACTTTGTATACCTTATGTGCTCGGGTACGAGGTTGGTGATTTTGTGGGATATTTTAATAGTGATATAGCACACACAGGCCTTTAAATCCATTGTGGATGATTAATGCAGTGTTAGCTGTCGCCCGCGACTACGTCCGCGTGGTAACAACGATGAGATATATTCTTAAAATTATACATATCAATTTTTTTGTATACATATCAATTATAGACATTTGTCTATTACTCTTAGTGACCCGAATAAACAGAACCCGCAATGAAAATTTTAAACTCTAATAACTATGTGAAATTACCTAATCAGAATACAATGAGTAGCTGTCAAGTGCCGTTGTAGTTCAAGCTATGTATCAGAGATGGCGCTGCATGTAAAAATGATTTTCCCTGTTTTCCTGCTTTTCTCTTAAATTTTTTCCTGAATTTTCTTTGCTGTAACCCGGACACGGAGCCTTTCAGACTAATGCAAAACCATGGTTTGGTTCGTTCGTTCTGGAGTTATAGCATCGGGAAGGAAAGCCCGACTTATTTTTCTCAAACGGCGGAGCTATGGTTGAACATATATAAAAAAATAACCACAGCCAAACATGTAACCTCCTCGTTTTTGGAAGTCGATTAAAAAGCTAGCGGCACTAAAATGTCTCATTTGCTAATGAAATCCTTATGAAACTGAAATCTTCAAGACACAACAAATATATAATCGTTTTAATCTACCCGAGTATATTTCACTAAGGTAACGTCTACAAGGTGATTAATTATTTAATTAGAGCCACACCCTTATTTATACTATTACCCTATATACCCCAGCCTAATTTATACTATTTGGCGTGCCACGTGGTGCTTATAAACTTTATAAATTACTCTGTTTATATAAAATTTTTTGATTACTTCTCGGCTCCTATTGGTCGTGATGTTATATAACCTACAGACTTCCTTTATTACAGTATAGATTGGAAACTAGCTGATTTGAATTCAAACTGTTAGTCAGTTTTGAATTCGAATTTTGGTCTTGGAAACAAGATGTTTTCCAAGACAAAAAGTAGCGTATGTTATTCTTGATCCTTTCAACTAAGTCTTTGCTAAAAATCAAATGGATTGGTTGCTTAGTTAGAACGTGAAGGAGGGACAATCAAACAAGCAAACACACTTTCCCAATTTAAAATATTAGTATGGACACACAACAAGGTATTTTTATTTCCAACTGACAGACACTTAGCATGTGTATTTGTTTTACAGCATGTTCATCATTTTAACAGCAGACTTTGCTCGCGCTTCCCATCAAACTGTTAACAAATCATATTTCTGATATTATACAAACAAAAATACAGATAAATCTTGTGTGTTATGAGTTGAGTTGGAATTTTTAAAGTTTTTGCTTGGTAGTTAGTGTCTAAAATGATATAAGTTATGTGCTTTATGAAAATAAAAGTTTGTTTTGTAAGCAATGTGGTGTAGTATAATATGCATTGCAGTTTTTAATGTAATTCAATCAAAGCTTTGCACCACTTGAGAAGTTGATAGGCTACGTTATTTTCACCGACTTCCAAAAAGGAGGAGGTTATGTGTTCGGCAGTGGGTTTTTAATTAAAATTATGAGTAAAAAGTCTGACGAGAAAACTGATAGAAAGTAACAACCGTCGCCCTTGGGTACTCGTATCACCATAATTCAAACAAGTCATGTAGGACTCGCACCAAAATATCTTCAGGACCATTACGAATTTCAAACCTACGAGAAGACAACGTATTCCATATTAAACGGTCAGCAACATGCAACTCAAGATGTTCCGTGAACAATAATTATTTATACTTTCTTTCAGGTGACCCGTTAGCTTGTTAAAAAACTTAATATTTAAAAAACCCTTATTTAAAAATATTTAAATCATCAATATTAATATATATTTAAATAATTAATTACTTAGGTTTATTCCATATAGTTTACGAGCAGAATTATAGAGCATATAAATTATTCAGAGGTTTCTCCACGCTACCCTCAGCTGTGGGCGTGTGGGGTAGCTGTGACTAAATCATGTATGATTCAAGCTAATCTTGTGTAGGATTAAGGCCTCCGTGGTCTAGTGGTGCACCGTGTAGCTCTTGACTGGGAGGTCGTATTCGTTTACATGTTTCCAAGTTTGGTTATGACAAAGCAGCCTGCATTGTCTTAACCAAACTTTTTTCCTTCTCCTGATTGTCTTGTGGCGGTACCAACAATTAGCCTAACAATCCTGCATCGCGCTATCGAAGTTCTGGCGAACGGTGAACATGTATAGAACGTCTGAAATTACGTCAACGGGGCTTCGGCCCTGGCCGAGCATGCTGTCTCGCTCGGCCGGAAGATATTCTTTTGCGGTGCCTAGCCATCGCAACAGTCTGACAAGTAAGATGATCCATGCGTCGGATGGTCATGTACAATTCGGCACCTAAAATCTCGCCTGTCGGCTAGGTCATCCGTCCCACTGGGTTATGAGAGAAAAAGAAGAGAGAGATTTCTGGCTAACTGGTCTAGTTTCAATAAAACCGGTCACCATCACCGAAATCGGTTTGAGAATTATTATTGTTGTATGGAATTCTTAATGTTCGTGATCGCGTAAAACGAAGCCATATTGCTTTTTTATGATGTTTAGGGGGCAAGCGAGCAGGCGGGTTACATCGACGCAATATCCGAAGAGTCGCAAGTGCGTTGCCAGCCTTTACAAGGAAATAGGGATAGGGGATTAGGGAAGTTGGGCAACCGGTAGACTCACTTACTGAACTCCTCACTCATTCCTCCACACTCACAATCACTCCGGTCGAGCGGGCCCATTTGTGCCTTACCATGCCATACCACTTATCGTCAGTCCAGCGTATTTATACAGATAGAGGTTATTGACCTGCACCCTCTCGAGTGCGAACAAATTACCCTTACCCACTAGGCCACAGACGATCTAATACGCCACGACGCTCTCATTCCTTTCTGCACTGGACGCCACAACTGGCTAAAAATCATTGTAAAATGGTACCTCATTCAAATACAAATACAATACAAATACAAATATTTTATTGACTAAAACATTTATACAACTTTTTAAATTAACGGTCCCCCAAACTAGGCGAGGCCTAACTTAATATAATACAACATAACATTCCCTTAATTAAGTATATATTACATATTATGAAATATATGGTTGATATTATGAAATAAATGTAAATGGTTTGTGTGTGTGCGTGTGTGTGTGGGTGTGTGTGTGTGAGAAATGTATGCTTGAGTGTGTGTGTGTTATTTGTACACTTGACAACTGTGACAACAGAGATTCATTTTGGTATAAGCTCAACAAAATAGTGGCTGCGAACATAAATTACATATTAATAGTCTGTCTGTCTAATACTTAGTGTTGTCGCTAGACCATATAATTATTATCCAGTCAAGAGAGAGTAGAACAAGTTTCATTTTCTTTCGGCATTAGTTTGGCGACCGCATCCGCCACCGTTTTGTAGTAGCGCAAACGAAAATGAAACATACAGCCTAATCCTTAAAGTGGTGTTTTATTTGGATTTTCGAAAACGTTTTTATTTTCACATTCACAATATAAAATCTAGCTTTACTATTATTTAGTTAATGCAAGGTTTAACTCTCTTTATTAGTCTTCTAACATAATCTTCCTTGAAAGCATTGTATGAAACTTGTTCTCAAGATTGAAACTTATTCAAAAGAAACGTTTCAGTACTTGAGTCAAGTGCTCAAGTACTATCGATAGTCGATACTGAATACAATGTGTATTCAAGTATATCCTTAAAAACTGCGCTTAAAATGGGGTTGATAAGACCCATAGAGGCATTTGGAGGGTTCCTGTCAGTTATAGCTGTATACACACACACACTCACACATACACACATAAACACACACACATACACATTAGATTCATAGTATGAAATTGACTATTTGATTGATTTGATATGCAGAAATAGCTTTTTTTTGCGGCTTCGCTTGCGTGGAATTCGATAATTGGTGAAATTTCGACTTTTTTTAAAAAACGAAATGTTTCTTTACAACCGAAAGTAGACTATGTCACTCTCCATCCATTTAACTAAGCCTATGCCAAAAATAAAGTTGGTTGCTTCGTTAGGGCATGCATGTAGGACAAACAAAGAAATAAACACCCTTTCCCATTTATTATATTAGTAAGGATCGCTTCTATACAATATAGCGCAATAGTACAGGTACGACCTAATGGCTTCTTTTAATAATCGGCGATTACAAGCAATGACACGCGAGCACGATCACGTAGAGGCGAACTTGGCTCTCGCCGACCATCGTCCATGACCTATGATCATCGAGCATATATCGAGCAATAGAGAAGTAATGTGAGCCATCCGTGTCCGAAAATTATCAGTTTTTTGGCGCTGATAAATTAACCGCCAACCAACTAACGTTCGCACTAAAACAGTACGCACCAATAAGAGACCTGTGTGTACGTACTCCGATACTTCCGACCAATCAGAGCGCATTTGGACGGATTATTTTTTTCCGAACAAAACTAATAACATTTTCGCTCTTTTGATCGATTCCTTGACAAAGTACGACAGACAATTGTTTGTGCTTGTACGATGACCGTGCCGATTGATAACGATGACACGATAGACTGTCATCACCGATTATAACCGCCTGCGTAAGGTTAACAAAATTTATCACTTCATTTTACTATCAAACTGAGGTGAAATATCCATGAATTAAAAATTTAGACACAACTCATTAAACCCCTTATAATGGTTAATTTCAAATTCACATTTCCCTCGACAGATGGACGAAGCCTTATAGCACTAAAGCTACAAAGGTGTAAGAGCTCTCGTCACCCCAGCAAGACTGGAGCACCCTCACGAATCAGCCAATGAGGCCTGCACATGCAATACCTTATTATGTGAGGAGGGTATTGTAAGGGTATATATATTATCATTGTAGGGTGCGTATTATAAAGGCTTTATCGCCCTTTAGCGACGAAAGGCATGAGCTTTTTATTGATGCTTTCAAGTCGATAGATACGTGAAATGTGCTCTTTTCAGTAGGTTATACAAGGTGTACCAAAAGTAAATCACAATTTTTTTTCCTCGCTTTCAGCGCTGAATACTTACAGTGAACTCTTTATAAGGGACATATACAAACCTGAATGCGCTCTCGATGTAATAAAACTGCAGAAGATATTAAAAAAAATATAACACTTCTTCCCAGCGGCCTCGCTTGCGTGAAATTCGAGAATTGCATAAAATGACGAATTTTTGGGATTATGTCTCTCATCGCAGCCCGTGCCAAAAATCAAGTTGATTGGTTGCTTCCTTCGGTCGTGCAGGAAATATAAACTAGAACAAACTTTGAAATAATCTTTGTAACAGTTTCATTTCAGTTCTTATCATAATCTTGCTGAATGAGAACGGTACAAATAGGAAAGAGAAAATGTCCATGAAATGATTTTTTCATTCAAAGAATATACTAAAAATACAGGCAGCCGGACATACCCCGAGGGTGTTGCCAGAACAAAGAGTGGCTAATATAAATAAATAATCGTGAGCTGGTAACCCTAGCAAGCTGTCCCTCGGGCATACTTCTATTACACCGCGCACACAGCGAAGACATCTTGCTTGATTTATTTATTCACTATCATCATTGTTTTTCTGATGGATTTTCTTTTTGTAAAAATAGACTATTTTTTTGTTTGACTATTTTGTATTGTATAAATAACACATTATTATGTAATAGTTAATGCTCGAACCTTCTTTGCGCGAAAATTTGTATGTCACGCGGGAACCGTCCATTTTCCCGGGATAAAAAGTATCCTATATATAGCCTAGACTTAATAGCTAATAAATAATAGCTATTAAGTCTAGGCAACACATTGGATACTTAACTTAAGACAAACCATCTTGCCATCTTTAATACCTGGCATGGACTACAACGGCGCTTGACAGCTACTCATTGTACTCCGATCAGTAAATTTTTCATATTAGAGTTTAAAATTTTTATTGCGGGCTCAGTCAGTTTTTGTAAGAAAAATAATACAGACACGCGGTCTACACTGAATCTGGCACAGTGCACTATTTTTTTTCCACTCTTAAGCCCATTTTAATAGAATAGAATATAATAATTATATTATTATTATATATCTAGCTTTTATCCGCGGCTTTACTCGCGTGGAATTCGAAAATTGGTTAAAATTCGATTTCTTCAAAAACGGGATTCTTTTATTTCAAAATCAAAAATAGTCTACGTTACTCTTCATCCTTTCGACTAAGTTCATACCTAAAATCAAGTCGATTGATTGCTTCGTAAAGACTTGAAGGATAGACAAACAAATAAACACTTTCCTATTTGAAGACACTAGTAGATGAAGCGGGTAAGTAACATTTTAAAAAGTGCCGGATTTGCGTAAATGGACGCTTTAGGACAGGAAAAACGATTTGAAATTAAAATAACCTGGATTTGATTTATACCTAGATAGACGAGCTAGATAAAGAAATCGCTAAATCACAAGATTTACCAAAATTTTGCATTAAAAAATGAGTATTTACTCGATGGTTGTAAAATGTTAGTCGTTCGCTTCTTCTACTTAAGTCTTCATTTATAATATTAAGTAAAGTAAGTAAGGATTTTAGTGATCATAGTTTAGCAGCATTATAAATACATTTACAATATCTACGTAGGATATGTAACTCATCGTGTATGCGGTGGCGGTATTCGTAAACAATTTTTATTTACACGTCCCAGTTATATCAGGTCTAAAGTAAATCATACAGTATAAACATTCCGTATTACGGTTCTAATTCTGAAGGGAATTATTGTGTAAATAGTCAACTCATCTGTTTTTTGTGGTGTTATCTGTGTCTCCTTTTCACAAGAGCCCGTATTGTGTAAATCATACGAAAAGGAGATCAGAAAACTTATAAGCATGGCCAAAATTGCACGGCTTAAAAAATGTAAGATATAACATCTCACGGAAAACGAAAGTTAAACTTGTCCAATCCTTATTCTTTCCAATATTCACCTACGGAGCAGATACGTGTACTCTGAAAAAAGCGGACCGCGATCGAATAGACTTCCAGGTGTGGTGTTGGCGGAAGATGCTGCCAAGATCTTTCGTGAATAAAGACAAAAACAAGACTATCTATATGTCTTCGAAGAATCCTGGTTATTATTGGTCTCATCGCAAGAAACGATGGTTATAACCTTGAACAGTTTGTGGTTACAGGCAAAGTCGACGGTCGCCACCCAAGAGGCCGAAATCCTATCAAATGGTCTGACCAAATACGCGTGACCTTTAAAACCGACCTCCACGACGTTCTCCATTCAGCAAAAGATCAGAACAGAAGGCGTAATGTAGTCACCGACCAACTCCTACAGGGGGAACGACCGTCAGCAATGAGGAACACGACGCGAGGAGGAGAAATTTTATTTAGTACTAGTTGGTGCCCACAACTTCGTTTATTTGCGCAAAAAATTGTATATCACGCGGAAACCGTATATTTTCCCGTGATAAAAAGTATCCTATATGTTGCCCAGACATAATAGCTATTAAATGAATAAAAGATTTTTTCAAATTCGTTTAGTATTTCAACAGACAAACAGATAAACAGACAGACAACTTTTTTGTCGATATGTGCCCTATTACTATACCTCAGCACCCCATTGATTATCTTGTGAAAAAATTAAATGTACAGACACTCCTATTTTTCTGTTTTATTATATGTATAGATAAATCTATTACCGCGGCTTTACCCACGTCGAAGCTATTTATCCCACGGGAGAATTAAATATGATTAAAAAAATTATCCTATACATATTATAAGTAAGCGAACGCGTGTAACCGTTGTACATGAGTCCAACACACAATTTGCTGAGTTTCTAAATATATATTGTCATAGCCTTTGTAAGTATGTGATGACACAACAATCTAACCGTCAAAAAATGTCGAAATCAGCTCAGTACTTTTTGAGTTTTACTAATATGACAAACACAAAAATGCAAATATTTCGTCTTTATTATTCGAAGGGTTCCGTACCAGTACAGAGCAAAAATTCGTATGTGTATTTTTGAAATTTATAAAAGAAAATTATAAAAGAAATGTAGGCGATGGGATTTAAACCCACGCCCGGCCCTTCGAACTTAAGCCGACGCCTTGGACCCTTCAGCCAAGCTGTCGATAACTAGCGTGTCGAATTTATCAATCTACTATCAAAGATTCTTCCTTGAATTGAATTTAAATAGAAAAATAATTAGGTTATAAATAATAACAGATTTTTTTATTTAACAAAAAGATAATTGTTGTACTAGAGGCACCATTAAATATTGAATTTATTTCGTTTTTAGTATTTTTTGTTATGGCAATAATTTCAACTTTCTAACTGCTACTAATAATGATGTAATATAAAATTTGGAATTTATTTATTGTAATTTATGGCAGTTCAGTAGTCCAAAATATATAATTATATTATTTATTATTACCGTTCTTTAGATATAGCCTGGACAGACATCGAAGTCTTAAGTAATAGGGACCCTATTACTACGTTTTTAGCTTTTTCGGTACGGAACCCTAAAAATTAGTGGATTTTGACCTAGTCAACAACCCCATTGAGGATTTCCTCGGTTTCGGTTACGCTAATCGCTTACCATTTACAAAGCCATCAACTCAAAGTCTGGCACGGAATCGTTAAGTCACGGCCGATGCTATAACCCGTATAAAATATGGAGCACTAAATTATACCAACAGGTGGTTATAAAAATTGACAACTTTTATTCCGTCGTTAACAATGATTCACAGATGTTTAGTTTGCAAGGACCTTCGGCATTTTCGGATTTCCGATTTCGATACTTTGGCCGTCCAGCGACCTGCTCGAGATAGCATACCTAATTCTACATGTTATATATGGTATATATAACATTTAATAATAATAATAATAATATAACAATATCTATGGACGCTTTACACCATGTCAGTCTGGCCCCGTGCTAAGTACCGGAGGGACTTGTGTTACAGGTACCAGACAACGGAAATATATATTTAATACTTTTATGCTATACACATATTTAAAATATTTATTATATGATACACATATTTAATCACATCCACGACCCAGGAATATTGAAAAAACTTTTTTTTGTTTCGTCGGCGGGATTCGAACCAGCGACCCCCGGCGTGAGCCACCAAGGTGCTCAACCACTGCGCCACAGAGGTCGTCATTTTTTTTATATATTCTAGTTATATATTATATATTTATATATTTTAGTTATATATTCTTTGTATGGAGGTACAGTACCTGCGTGGCGTCGAAGCTCTCCGGCTCGGTGATGGAGAAGACGCACAGGAACCCCTCGCCGCTGCGGAAGTAGTTGTCCCGTATCGCGGCGTAGTCCTCCTGACCCGCTGTGTCCAGGATGTCGATCTGCACCTCCTCGCCGTCCAGCACCACCTGGAATAACAACATCAATAATATCACCATCGTGTCGAGGATAAACAAAGTTTACTATAAAATTAATGATTTTACTAACGACAGCACATCCTGGGAGTAAAATAGCTCCTTGCCAGGCTGCTTCTGTGTAATATTTAAAGTCTTGACTTACAACTGTTATGTATCTTTGTTTTTCTTTCTTTTTAAAATTTATTTTATAAATAAGTTACAGTAGATTGTAATATATACATTGAATTACAATCACTTATGTATTTGAAACAATTATTGTTTATTAAATAAGTTTGAAGACATAATATTGTTATTTTTCAGTTTTTTGGTAAAATTTGGACCTGCGCGAGTTTCTTACGTCGGTTCTTCTCGCCGGGTTAGTTCCCGAACCGGTGGTAGGCACCGTAGTCACGACGTTCAGAAAGTGTACTTAAAGTACTGATTTTGAATAAAAAGATTTTGATTAAAGGTTAGGGACCATCCATAAAGTACGTCACACGAATTTCATGCTTTTTATCCCCTTCCCCCCCTTGTCACAGGTAGTCATATTTCTGTTAACCCCCCCTCTCCATATTGTATACACAAATTTGCAATTTTACTTTAAAAAATTGAAACCGTCCCAATATTTCAAATTTTGATTTTAAATTTAGAATATTTGAAATGTGATGTCACAAAAAAAAACCCTCTTTCCCTTGTTACACCATGTCACACTTTGGCTACCGGAGGGGGTAGGTTTTAGGTGTGACGTACTTTATAGATGATCCCTTATATTTTGAATCACTCTATTTATAACATAGAAAACAGCATTAAAATTTATTGTTCAACTTTTATCCTGATTTAAGTATACATAGATACAGACAGAAAAGTAATTTTTAAGGTAAGCGTAAGAAGTAAGTTACGCTTTTTGTATTTTTATTCGCGTTTTTTGTTAGTGATCGTGCTATATAAATCAGAAGCATACGAGCGTTTGGTTTACTTTTGTAAGAGCGCGCTGTATTAAAACGAGAGCGTGTGAAAGGGTATTTACAACAATAAACTTTTTTATTAGAATGTGTGACATCAATTCCAGCAAAATATTTTGCTGGAATTGATGTTACAATATAATTCCAGCAATAAATTTATATTTCTTGCGAGTTGCGATGCACATGGTAATTAGAATAGAATAGACTTTATTTTATCACAACACAATTTATACAAACCAGTGTTTAAACAAAAAAAATAACGCTATATTTGTATACATTATGTAACGTTAAATTTAGCCGCAGCTCAGCTAAACGCGCCTGACCAAGCGAAGTCGTATCCGAGCTTAGACCTTCCGATGTACAATCAGGGAAGCTGAAACAGACCCAGGTTTAGGATCTAAGTAAATTGGTCGCGTTATGTCAAACCCAGCCGACAGATCACGACTTACAAGGAATTGACATTCCGTCCGAAAGACGCAGATCCGTCAACTGGCTGTCTCTCAATTTCCCCCATGGTACATTACCAAACAACTTAAGCTTAAAAATTTCACCACTCGACCTTATTTGCTATGTTAACCCTCATAAGATCCTTAATTTTACCGACGTTGTCGTGCTTTGGGTCAAACATGACCCACGTACTTAAATGACACTGAGAGGTGGATAAAATACAAGGTGGACAAATGGGTCAAAATTGACGCAAAGACCTTATTAAGGTTAATAGTTAACAACAGCCTCCGTGCCTTCTTCCTGTAGGCATCCGCCTTCATGGGCCCATAGTCCTCTACGAACTAGCTGCACGGTGAGGGCGCACTGACAGTAAAGCGCGGACGGTGACCATGGTGAGGGGTAACCCTTGCCATAGTCACCGCGCGCCTATAACCAAGGTGAGGAACAGAACGTGCTATCAAACTATAAATCAAGGTATTACCACCGTACCTTCTTCCTATAGCTGTCCGCCTTAGTGGGCTCGTAGTCCTCGACGAACTCGTCGTACATGAACTGCAGGGTGAGGGCGGACTTGCCGACGCCGCCTGACCCCACCATGATCACCTTGTGCAGCGTCGCCGCGCCCGCCGGCTTCTTAGACATGCTGCCCAGGAGCTGCTGGAACGAGATGGCCGTTAACTTAACAAAAGTAGAATTTACCATATTCATATATTATGACCAAAACGCTAAACCAATTTTGCTGAAATTTGATATAGAAACCTTTCCCCTTCCTCCCTTCCCTTTATCCCTATTTCCTGGTAAAGGCCGGCAACGCACTTGCTACTCTTCGGACGTCACGAGCGTTTATAGGCGACGGCGGTTGCTTTCTATCAGGTAATCCATCAGCTCGCTTGCCCCCTAAATATCATTTAAAAAAAAAGAGACACTTTGAGTTGGTTTCAAGGTATTATTTTTAACTGCGGTTCCCGCGGGATAAACGATGTTTCGCGCATTACAGTTGCGGGAGTCTTACATTATTTACAACACATTGTACTTGTAAAGGACTAATAGAGCTTTAACTGAATGTTGATTGTTTTAAGTAGTTGTTGAACTTTTAAGTCTCTTCGGTGGAACGGAATGTGCACGGGACAGGGGCGGCTCTATGTTGTGTAGCGGCCGTGTGCCGCCAGCATCAGAGAGATCAGGGCTAAGGGGCGCTGACTTCTGCAAAGCTCTTAGCCGCCTATAGACACGACGTCGCGGTGACACAATTTAGAATTCTTTATGGCCAATGAAGTGGCGCCTCGTACATTCACACACACACCGTACGCGCTGTATTTCGTGCTATAAAAAGATGCATCATTGCGGCGCGTACGGTTCAGAGATTTTTTTTATTACTAAAATAAAATGTCCTCCAGTCCTATAATAGGGATGTATTTCTTAATTAGCTCATACAGTGGGTGTACCAGAAACGACCTGGCCCTTGAAAACCATTCCCTTAATTGGTCAATTTAACGTTGCATGTCTAGAAATTCGTCAGCGACCGAGTTCCGCGCCCTGATCGGCGCGCCTCTATTATCTAAATAATAAGATCGATATTTGCATGGAAATTATAAGCCACCTTACGCTTTTGGTTATAGAGTCGTTAATCGCGTGGCAAGTTTACCGTTCCACCTGTTAAGGCTCGCCCTTATGCCGCCGGTAATAAGGGCGACAAACGCGCCACACCGCACGTGTTATCTACCTTCCGTATCATGTAAATGGAGTTTTAATGGTGACGCGGTGAGCATCGGTAATGACTAATGATGATGAGACAAAGAGCCGGCGCTTTCATTGTTACTGACGTGGGAAAAGCCACGGTCACGGAGAAAACTGGCGTAAATGTTGTAAGAAGTCTAAAGACAAGAGAGCGAGTTTTAAGGACAGGAGACTTTCCATATGTCTATAATGTTGCATTTGACGTCACAAAAACTACAACTTCAGGTATGGTGATGCTAGCGCCCCTATTTTTAGAGTTCCGTAACAAACTGCAATTTAACTAGGCACATGACCTTGACAAAGTCATTTTGGAGAAATGTAAAAAAACCACCAAAATTTCAAAGAAAAGCAACGGAAAACTAGCTGAAATATCGATGCTTGTATCAGTAACAATTGGCTAGTTATCTGTTGCTGTTGTTGGACATGTTTTTGCACATTTTTTTAAAAATGACTGCCTGGGTCATGTGCCTAGTGTTAAGCCGAGAAAAATCGATTAAAATAAAGGACATCACTAATTAGTTGGTGTAATACTAAATAGTCAACAAAAACTACTAGCTGACCCCGCAAACGTTGAAAAATTGTAGGGTTGTACTACCCCTAACATTTAGGGGTATGAAAAATAGGTGTTGGCCGATTCTCATAGATACCGGATAAGTACAAAAAATTTTATGAAAATCGGTCAAACCGTTCGGAGGAGTATGGCAACGAAAACTTTATATATTAGGCTCGGTTTACATTTAATTAAATACAGTAGCAAGTTAACAAAACGGTCAGCTGGAAATTTAGTAAGTATTAAGTGACGTTCAAACGTAGGCGAGTTAAGTAATCATAAGTTGCTGGTTCGATGACAAGATAAATCTCCATAAATCGCAACAATTACTGCCAACAAACTAATTACATTTAATATTTTACTTAACTAAATACCTATTGTTTTAAAATTTTTGATAAATTAAATATGATAATATGAACTGTACTAAACTCAAACGTCTACACGCTGGTGAGATAAGTTGGCGGGGTGCGAGAGACGCGAGAAGGGTAAGACTTCGCACTTAACTCGCCAAAAAATAGGATTGCGTTCTGTTTAAGCCAACTAATTAACAACTTGCAACTTAACTCGATTTTACCGTTAAACATCAAAAATAACTAAACTCGCCGATCGCGCAAGTTAACTCGCAACTCAACTAAATTAAGTGTAAATCGGCCCTAAGAGACGTCCAAAAATATTCTAAGAGACGATAGCCGCATTCCTCGTTTCAGATATCCGCGATCCTGGCCTACTTTGATAAACATGACTTTGGGATAAAACAACACCGGCGGAGTTAAACCGACAGTCGGTAGAGCGGTTAATGTTTAACGAAGGGTTAAATTTATTTCACTAGTTTAGGCCTAAGGTATACCTGGTAAGGTAAATTTTGCACGGGTTTGAGAACTTTTACAACGTTGACGTCCTGTGTGGCGCAGTGGTTGAGCACCTTGGTGGCTCACGCCGGGGTCGCGGGTTCGTCGTGGACGTGTGTTGAATATGCGTATTTAATATATTTCCGTTGTCTGGTACTCTAACACAAGTCCTTCAGGTACTTACCACGGGGCTAGACTGACGTGGTGTGAAGCGTCCATAGATATTATTATAATACTTACATTATTATTTTACAAACATTTTAGGCCGTGTTTCACTGCTTACATAGTCTATCCAAAACTTTATCTGAAAAATATTGAACATAGAATCGGTCAAAAAAGCTGTGGATAACTAATTATAATTTTAAACTTTCTAATAAATTTATAATTTTTTTATAAATTTAAAACATTTCAGAAATGCGTTTTCTCAATTTTTTTCACTGTACTGGTACGGCAACCTTCGTGCGCGAGTCCAACCCGCACTTGGCCGGTTTTTTGTATTCTCCTCTTTTAATTAGCATTGTTTTAAATTACAGTGTTACATTTGTTTGGTAATATACCTAAATTGAGCGTATATTCTTGTGAGTTAAACATCGGCTAGTTAGTTGATACTAAACAGAACATAATTCACCTGTAAACTGTACTATTGCATCGAAACAGTTGGAGTTGCATTGGGACGGCTGCCAAATCAGCTTTCTATTGATGAAACACTTGAAATATTGTTATAGACAACAAAATTAATTATTTGGAAATGAAAATAGGACTAGATATAAATTTTAACAGTATTAATGAAATTGTAAAAGATAAGAAAATACGAGAA
>JAOTAV010000005.1:49957-79706 GCA_026546445.1 Cyclargus thomasi | reverse complement strand
TTTCAGCCAAATCTGTTCTGCCGTTCTTGGGTTATAAGTGGTGTAACTAACACGACTTTCTTTTATATATATAGATTACGTCGTCTGATCCTAGCTAATTTGAACTCGTGTTAATGCTATACTTAAGTTAAGCCCGTGGCTTACAACGGATATTTACAATACATTCAATACGCCATTTTTGGTCTGATCTGTACATTTTTGATTTTCGAGTTTAACGCACGGTTCAGCTCTATGGTTGCGAAATTGAACTGGCCCTGTGCAAGGATAGTTTGAACTATGGACGTCAATGAGCAATACCATGTTAACCCTGCTGGAATCTCCTCTTGATAAGGAACGTTTTTACGTGTAGAAACGCACACTACAATATTTTGACATGACAATATAATCATACACGAAATGGTATTTTTATGTATGGTTGAAGTCTGTAGTTTTTTTTTAATAAAATTGAATTGCCTTATGGTAACGAGAACTTTATGCCAAATTGAAGTCTGTGATTGAATTGAGAAATATTTATGGTCGAACTTCGACCACAAGGCGACCTCTAGTTTTTATGACTTCAAAAAAATAACCATTTATTGTAGAGCATGTAACTCCGGCCTCTGTAACATGTTTATGTAATATGTGGCCTATGTAGTTAACGAACAATTTGCATACGCATCACGCGAGTCGGCATTACTTCGGATATAGGAAGTGTGACTTCCTCGCGTGCGCTGAGTCGGCTGTGACGGAGACTTTCCGTGTCAGGTGGTAACTGGCAGCACATGCTGGCTCCAGCTGAAGTGTAAGTACTGGCAAGGCAGCTAATATGATTCTTTGAGCTAGTATTGTGTGCTGTAAGTTTCTGTTTTTCTAATAAACATAAAATAATAACATATTATACGGTCGACCTCTTGTATAGAGTTTACTATATATATTTTTATTATATACCTCTATTTTTTATTACCAACCACTTCCGCGATTAAAAAAGTAACTTTTTCAGCGCTATTAATTTTATAGTGAATTCTATACGCGGGATATCCTCCTTCCAGGTCTAAAAGTTTGACTTTACAATACTAATATAGAAACCGTTTAGTTATCTTATCCAAATTTCCCTGTTAACAGCTAAAAGACACGTTTTCGGTTTGTTTTTGTCTGACTCATTGGCAGAAACAACTTTTTCCAAGATTTCTCGGTTGCGAAACTGTCGAGATTATATCGCGATGAAAGTAAGATCATTGAGCGTTACGTAACGACCTTGACTTCTAAAGCCACGGCTTCGTCTTCGTTAAAAGGCGTAGACGATGTTAACACTAACGATTGCTGAGCATTCTGGCTATTTTAGTTCCGCAAGTCACCGCGGGAGGCGCTGTAAAACTTTACCATACTAAAAATTTACGTAGTCGCTATCGGAGAATTGACAAATGCTATATTGCTTCAAACTCATGGTAAAGCCCAGCTCTGATTATCTGAAATCTTCTGTGGTCCCTTCCCTTAAATCCTAACAAATTTTACAAATGGGAAAGTTCGTTCGTTCCTTTACACCTCCGAGTGCCAAGTGTGAGATTTTTTTTGACATTCGATCGTGAACGCGTTTCGCGTTCACATAAGATTTAATATGGGATTTGTACAGCGCCATCTAGTAATGGTCACGGTCACTTGTACAAATCCCATATGAAAATCCTAGTAAACGCGAACGCGTTCACTTTTGAATGTCAAAAGAAAAATCATGTTACAAACTTCAATGAAACATAAAGATTAACAGTTGCAGTCTTAAAAGTGGCACCGGCAAAACCGCGGTTAAGCGCTTTTCTGCTCCTAGTCGCTCCGAGACCGCGATTTTAACTTTTGTACGATTGTGTGCTTTAACACATTAAGTTAAGTTTAATTTTTAAAAACACTTGGTTTTGATTTAAGTTATTTTGTGTCAGATAGTCTTGGTGCAATCATTTTATTCAATTTTGAAGGGATCTATGCATTTTATTGATATTTGATTGTAGGTTCCCAAAATATACGAATATTTTGGGAACCTTCAATCGAATATCAATAGCGTAAAAATACGAATTTTTACCCGGTTTTAGTGAAGCGAGGGAAGCCGCTTGCAAGAGCTAGTCTGCTATATATAGGTATTGTTTGAACGATCCATATTGTATTCTGTCTGGTTGTTCCAGTGACGAGGAGGACACGGTGCGTCTGCTGTCGCGGTTGTCGGTCATCAACCGCCCTCTCGCCGTCACCTTCCCGCAGATGATGAGGCTCATGGCGCAGTGCCAGCAGGTACGGTGCTCGTCATTGCTGAGGAGTTGACAACCATGTTTTTAAAATTTACCTACAGAGTGCCGGGTACTAGTTTTTTTTTCACATTCGACCGTGAACACGTTTCGTATTTACTAAGATTTTTTTTTCGGGATTTGTACAGCGCCACCTAGCGATGCTCACGGTCACATTTACAAATCCCATATAAAATCTCAGTAAACGCGAAAGGCGTTTACGGTCGAATGTCAAAAAACTCGTAATTTGCATTCTGTACGAATTCAGCAAAGCGCAATAATTTGGCAATAGTTTGGTAACATATTGTGCTAGCTGTACAGTAGGTATAACGCCGTTTGTCCACCACTTCCGTCAACCGAGTACGAGATTATTTCGGCCAGATAACATGCAACTTTATGACATAGGTCACACGTTTCATTTTCCTCTGCGCATGTAATGACGGCGACGATAGAGCAATGTCGCTTATTCGTGATCAAGCAATTTGGCTCTCCCACGGCAATGAGCATCCGTATTATGTACTTGAGATCGGAAAATGACGTCACATTGGTACACGCCTCCAACGGGTTTCGAACCTGCACCCTGTCGAGTTCTTATCAAAGGTCTTACCCACTACAAGCTACGGACACTCTGCATACTAATAAAATTATTAACGAGCGTATAACTATTCAAGGTTCGTTGTTTTATTTTTATTATGCTTTTTGCTCACAACAATATATAGCGAGCTTAATGCCTTGTGGCATTTTCTTCCAGCCAACCTTTTTCTATCATGTGAGGCTTTCAATATACCAGAAAAGAACAACGAACCAACACGATATGTAAACAGTAATATACATATAAAGTAAATATTGCGGTCTATGCTAATAATATAAAGCAAAATAAATTATATTATTGGCCTTGTTGCCTGAACAAAATAGTAAATGAATAAATAAAAAGAGTTTATTTGAACCTGCTATATAATCTCAGGAACTATATTGACCAGAATTTTAAAATTATTTTCATGTTAGTCCATTTATCGTAGAAGGTTACATGCTATATAACATCACGCTACGACCAATAGGATCCGAGCAGTAATCAAAAAATGTTGTAAAACGGGATGATTTATGAAGTTTCACGCGGACGAAGTCGCGGGCAACAAGTATTTTATTAATAAGGGTGTATGACATTAATCGTGTTATAGGTGGAAGGAGTAGAGTCTCGATCAGGCGAGGCGCGGCGAGAGACGCTGGGCGGACAGGGCGGGCGGGAGAAGAAGGCGGCGCAGGCGCGGCTGAGGGCGGGCGGCGCCAATGCCGGTCTACTAGGCGGCAGCCCGCTGTCGCTACTGCAGGGCATTATACCAGGTGGATAACAAATTAATGCCTTCATTATGACGATAAACATACAGGAATATTTTAAAATTCCATTTATTTCAGCTTGGTTAAGCTGTGTGCCATCTAGTGGCTACTAGTAAAAGCTTTTTGAAATCGGGGCAACATAATAATTATATAATATTATATTGATGCTGTAATTTGGCCTAATAATGTTATTTACTTGTAATTTAGCATCTAAAATACCAATTTATGACTTGTTCAAATAACTATTAATCTTTGAAGAGACCCAATTCACTATTTGAATACAATATTATAATTCCCAGGCACAAAATGGTGCGGGACTGGCGACATAGCGGCGGACTACCACGACCTGGGCGCGGCGCGGTCGCTGGACCGGTGCTGCCGAACCCACGACCTGTGCCCCACCAAGGTGCGCGCCTTCTCCCGCCGCTACAATCTCACCAATAACTCGCTGTACAGCAAGTCGCACTGCGCCTGCGACGACATGCTGTTCTCCTGCCTCAAGGCCACCAACACCAGCGCCGCGCAGCTCATGGGCCACATCTATTTCAATATAGTGCAGGTGCCGTGTCTTGCGGACGCGCCGACGGGCCGACGGTTTCGAGACGCGAAGGAGGGCTTCTAGGGGATCGGAGATTGACAACAAGATGAGTGGGCGTAAATAGGGGAGGTGTACAAATTATGGAACGTGCGTGTGACCGGGCCCCTAACGACATCTACCGAGAGGTAGATGAACTAGTGTAACAGCGCCATCTATTGTCGTTTTAGACGATCGTATCGTTGTAGTTTGGCTTTATTTTTGTATCTCTCGAAAAGTATTTACTTTAGTAAACATTCCGTCGATTACCGTATAATGATTAACTATGACTTGTCCTGACATTAATTGTAAATACTTAGATCATATTTGTTAATGTTAGGAGTTAATGTTATAAACGATCGTAGAGTTAGTATTCGTTTGCACGAAATGTTATTTGCATTTAAAATGTGTTGTCAATGGTTTGTTGTGTAAAGATTGTCTCGTTTAAAGTTATTTATTGTTAAAGTAATAAACTATGTATCTGTGATATGTCTGTGCCTTGAAGTTCATGTACTATGATGGCGCTGAATAGGGTAATTTATATTGTAATTCGATTACATTTGTGTTTAAAATTATTTAAAATATTATTATTTATTAAAGTATATTTTTTAAATATTGTTTCATTGTCAAATTAGTTATAAGTATGGGGATTCAATACAAGCAAGTATGTTTACCGAAATCATATTATGTTGAATAAATTAGTTGTCACATAAGAATTAAAAATAAAGAGAATGGTAAACAATTTCAAGTTTTATTTAAAGCACTCTTTAACTTAACATGTATGTGTCAATGATTAACAGCAGCATGATAAGATGCTTTAAAGACAGGATTTAAGCCAACTGACCAAAAAGAAGCTGGAGCCTATATTTTTAAGACTCGTTGCTCGCTTTACACTCCTCAACACTGATGATTCAAAGCACTATCCTCTCTGCTCGTAAGGTCTATTAGCGTTTTTAACGGTTTCGGTTTCCACTAAAGGTGATCGTATATAGGTAAGCACCATTCGAGTCGCGTCGCGGCACACGTGCCGTATGTGCGATCACCTTTATAGAGGCTGTACACTTTGGGGGACACTTTTCGGGAACACAGCGAGACAGCTCGAGTGCGAGAGTGTAAATAGTTGCACTCGCCTAGCTTCGCTTGTCAGCCGCTTGCGAAAATCTCGCCAGAGAGTTCTCTATGAGTGACAAGCATACCAAAATTCTACCTAAATTTGTAGTGTAGTAAAACCTTTTGCAGAAGTTATTTAAAGCCTTAATAAAATAAATGTCATATTAAATTGACAATCGGCGGGATGTAAAAAAGTAATGTTGTGTTTTGTATTTCTTGGCTAAATTTGTGTTGTTTCGGGTTTTAATGCGTTATAGTGGTAAAATATCAACCATATAATATTCGATATCATGCACTAGTGTGAGCAAGGGATAAAACTTTGTTTATTGGAACAAAGAAATTAATTTCCCGCTTTTACTTGACACTGGTCATGGTTATATAGCTGTAGTGCCATATAAAAATAAAAAAAGACAATTGTCACTGTTGTCAACGTCACTTCACATAAGTGATATGTCAATAATTTGTCATTACTGGAAAAACGTCAATTTTCATTGCAAATAATTTTTGTATTGTTCGATTTCTATTCTTACAAGAGATTGTAATAAACAACGCTCATTGATGAGAAATTAGTGTATTTTCGTAAAATGTTGACGAGGTGTACGATATAGCCACTAAAAGCTGAAATGGCAGCGATGGAAGAACAGGCGAAGATGTCCAGCGATCCAACGGTGACGAACGGTATGTTTTTACTGTTCTTTATGTGCCAATTGTACCAGCAGAGATTTCTGAAGTGTTTCTGTTTCAAGTAGAGGGCCGGGGAGAGGGCGGGACGTCGCCAGAGAAGACGCGGAATCTCGAGGAGGAGTTTAATGCACAAAGGGCAAAAATGAAAGAGCTTTATTTACAAAAAGAAGGTTTGTATTAGATATTTCAGTCCATTGATTTCATACGCTGAATTTGGTTTCGTCAAGGTACTAAAAAGTTACTAACTCATACAGTTTCTGTCTAACAGGGCCAGTCACATCTTAGTAACTATTATTAACCACTTAAGATGCTCTTACACCCAGGGAAAATTTATTAGTATTATGCATGCAATATAAATTTTGGTAAAACAATAAAATTTAAGAATATTTTAATGTTATATAGAAACTGGTTTCGTTAAATTTACATGATTTTTGTAAAGAGTTTTTTTGATTGTTGTTTTTCATAAATAAATTATACTATAATAGGTAGTTTTTTTAATTCTTACTATTGTTTACTGTATAAAAACAAAAATCTTGAAAAAATTGCTCTAGACTAGACTAGAATTTGTTATTTCATGTTACTCATGTGTTACATGTAACATTTTGTTGTCAAAGAGACATTGTATTGCGCTTTATAGAATTATTATTTGCCTTAAGTTTTTAATGTTATAAATACTGTTTCCACAAAAAATTAATACTGTTAACAAACAGTAGAAACTCAATTAATTGCTGTCCATAGGCATTCGGGTAATTCTTAAAATCAAAATTAAATCTGGATAATCCAAAGTATGAAGGAAATTGGCTTTTGAACATATTTAAGTGTAAAAAGATTTAATAAAAAAAAACTAAGACAGTTGAACGACAATTAATGTTTATTATGAAATAATTAAAAGTTACCTGGGTACAAATGATTTGTATTTTACCAGGTGATGAAAGTTCCATCTGACACATTAATGCGCGCACAAATATGACTTGTAGGTACATTAATAAAATTGGTCTGTAGTCCAAATAATTGAGTTTCTACTGTGCATCTTGCATGAATGATAAAGTTTGTAAGTATAAATAGATAGGTGTTTGTGACTCTTTAATGTGAAAACTACTGTATGCATTTTATTAAAATTTTGGATAAATTTCACAGTCGTAATACCCTGGATTTACATGAAATGACAGGCAAATTTTTACTGCCAGAAAATATCACAATTTATTTTACTTATATTACTTTATAAGTAACTAGTTGACCCAGCAGGCATTGTCCTGCCGAGCGATTTTGTGAATCTAAACCCTTCTCAGATCCACCTGAACACACACAAAAAATTTCATCAAAATCAGTCCAGTCGTTTAAGAGAAGTTCAGTGACATACACACTCACAGAAGAATTATATATATAAAGATAATCATGGGGCATGACTAATTTTCTAATAAGGCAATTATAAAACTTGAAAGACTATCATTATTTTAATTTATTCCTATAATAAGTATTATAGAAATTTACCATAAACTTGAAATATGAGGTTACTGTCTATATTCCAGAGGATCTGCGCCGCTTAGTGTTGGACAAGGAGCAGCTAGAGTCAGAGGTGCTCGGCCTGCGGGCGGAGCTACAACAACTACAGACCCTTAGTCAGAACCAGAAGTCCGAAATACAGACGCTACAGCTACTAGTCAATGGTATAGTATTATGTAGTGTTGGTCATCTTTATTATTTTTATTGTACTGGTCACAACAGTTAAATCCATACAAATATTGTTAATGTAAAACTACAAATTCTTTATCTATGAAGAAGAATCCATATAAGAATTGAAATATTTTGTACATTATGTTTTTTTAAGACCTAAGTAGCCTATATTACTTTTTTTTCGTTTGTTTTTTTTTTATTAAATTCAAATTTCCATCCTTTCAACTAAGTCTGTGCCAAAAATAGAGCACAAAGGAAGGACAAACACAAAACATTTTTCCGCTTATAATATTAGTGTATATATGAGGAACATGCGGGTTGATATATTACTGTTTACTGGACTATTATTGATAAGCTACCTAAAAACTGTAACACGAGCTACTAACAAGCATTTGTTAATAATTAATCTTATCAAATTTAATAAACATGATTTATTACTGGTTTTCATGTGATTTCATTCGATTATTCATTTTGTTTGTGGTTACTAGTTTTTATACAATTTTTTTTATAAATTAAGTGTACAGAAATTCTTTGATTATGTTACCATATTTTTGTACATGGGGTACTCAAGGTGGTTATTTTTATTTCTTTCTTTTACATATCAAACCGTCCAATGTTTTTTTTTATCTAGCTGAAAAATCGTCATTTAATGTGCAAAAAAAATGTGTATAGAATACACAGTATAAATTAAAGTACTATAAAAGAAATATATAGATAACTATTTGATGGAACTTTGTTAAAGCCCGCCGATAAATCACATCTAATATTGAATTTGTCAATTATCCAACCAAATGAGGTAGTTTTGTCAACTGGCTATGAATCATCCCCTCGGACATTTCGGTGTTATCCGTGATCCCAAACCCAGGCTAACCTAGACTAATGTTAGTTCAACTCAGTCCTGCGCGCGACCCTATGTGTGCGTGTGCCTGTGAATACACTTTCGTGTTTTATATCGTATCAAATAAACAAGTTTCATCCACACATAGGACCGCGCACACAATTTGTTAAAATATTTGTAATAGAAACGGTGGAGGCGTCTTCGTCGGACACGGAGGAGGTGCGGCGGCTGCGGACCAGGAACCTCGACCTGGAGCAGCAGCTTGCACAGATCAAGCAGCAGCTACAACAGCAGCAGCAGGTAATATACAGAGTGTAACAAAATGAAGTGTTAAAACTTTAAGGATAATATGTGCTCTAATATAGAGTTTGCTGTTAAAGTAGCAGCGTTGAAAGCGAAAAAATTTTAATGATTTGTATGGCTAAACTCATGTCGCCCGGGCGATTGTCCATACAAATGACGAAAAATTTTTTCGATTTCAGCGCTGTTACTTTCACAGTGAACTATATATCAGGGACACATACGATCCTTAAAGTTTTATCGCTTACTTTTATTACACCCTGTATAGATATCTTATTATTTTCTGTACTGACGGATGTCACGGATCTCGTCCCGTTTTATCTCAGAGTATAGCGAAACACCTTGGACCGATTTTAGAATCCCGTAATATGTTGGTAGGTCAACATGTAGACATTCTTGCCGACCTCTGTAGCTCAGTTGGTAAGCGCGTTGGTAGCTTAAGCCGGGTGTCGCGGGTTCGAATCCCGCCGACGGAGCAAGTTTTTCAATGTTCCTGGGTCTTGGATGTGTATTAAATATGTGTATCATATAATAAAAATCTTAAGTATGTGTATAGTTTAAAATTATTTAATATATTTCCGTTGTCTTCCGTTGTCTAGTACCTGTAACACAAGTCCCTCGGGTTCTAGCACGGGGCTAGACTGACGTGGTGTGAAGCGTCCATAGATATATATTATTATTATTCTAAAAAGATTTGTTTCAAATTTACTCAGAAATCATTTTTTTTTTAATTTTTTTATTTATGTATTAAAATATCGCGTTATAGTCGTTATTCTACTTAATTTTATTGTTTTGTATGTGTACTCTCCCAGAAAACAAGTGTTCTGTTTTGTATTATTGTATTGCTCTATGATATAATTTTCAAAATTCCATTCCACATATGTCATTTGAAATAATATTTAAATATAAATATATTAATTTTGAAATTTACATTACATATAACATTTGAAATAATAGTATTCTTCCTCACATAATTTTATATTAATATACACATAATTTTATAAAATAAATCTCTTTATAAACATCGATAACTTTTATATAATGTATATGCATTTGATTGTACTTGAATTTTGAATTTTAATAAATTTTCTTAGAACAGAGGAAATTTGAAATGACATATAACTGCTTATTTATTGTCATGCGTTATATAATGCTTTTTAAAATAACAGATATTTTACACATAATATAATTTTAAACACAACAATGTAATACGATATACGCATAACTGACTCTAGGTCAGTTATAAAATTTAGCTGCATTAATGCATTAGAAGCCACATAAACTAGCTTCAAGATCTTATATCTGTGCAAACGAATTGAATAAAACTATGTTCTTATAGATGTCCTCCCAAGTTGACTTGTTATTTATAATAATATTTTCATATCTTCAATATAAGTTTTATTTGAGAATTATGTTTCTAAACGCTATAAGTTTTGAGAATATCTAAAGCGATTTCGCTAATTCTATTTTTGCTACGTTCGTTAATGTCAGAGAGAGTTTCTTGTGAAAAAATTAATGATAATAATTAAACATAAAAAAAAATAATTAAAAACTTAAAAAAAATGATATTTGATACCCAGATGTAACGGGTGAACGAAAATAATATTTTAATATTTAATTTGCCTTACCCAAAGCGAACAATGAAATCGTACAATTGAGCACAATCAATTCGAATGCTTTGATATATAACAATTTATATGTACACGATATAAATCAATTTATACTTTCCATGTACAATAATATTGAACACAGCTCCATATATTATGCAAATGGAAAAAGTGTCACGTACAAAAATACACGTAGACATTAGACAAGCTATCGACGGAACTAATTACCATACAACATGACTCTTTATCTACGAAATGCTTAGTTATTCTGGAGTTTCAACAGTTTCTTGACACTAACTCGCCGATATGGTTGATTTTAGACATATAATAAGTTCAAAATGATATCTTAATGTATTTTTGCTCGAGTTGAAATGGATGATATATGAAGTTGGTATACTACAAGGGAGACTCTTGGTTTCTCGATTGGTGTGTCTCAAGGCTCACTATCGAGGCCTAAATTCTTTGTAATGTATAATGAACACCAAGATGAATACGACGGCGCGCGTTTTTCAGGATTTGTCGCTGGTGCCCGCGACATTCGTTCGCTCGATCGCGCGGAAACTCGGCGCCGACACCGACGCCGAACAGTCTGTCAAGAAGGCAAGTTTTTTTTTTATTGATTCACTAAACTGAATAATACACAGTAAAACTTTTTTCTAAATACAAATTATTTAAATCATAACAAGGTATACATCCTTCTAGAAGTGGAAACGATATGGAAATTAATCTAGTTAAAAAAATAGTATACAGTGACCAGTGCTTTAGATTCTGTTAAGTAAAAATTTTTAATCTTAACAAGTTTATTATTATTATTTTACAAGATGACGCCCTTGACGATGCGCCAAATTTTGTTTATCCTTGGGAAACCGTGTATTTATTGAGGTAAAAATTATACTAAACTTTTCTCGGTACTCGAAGTATCTCCATACCAGACATCTAAACCGGCCCGGCGGTAAACTGCGGTCTAAGTGCGTAAAATAATAAAAAAAAGACAACACTCTGTCTTTACACTTTCGTCTTGTTAGGGTAGAAAATTATTAGAAACTAAATGTTTTATTAATGTATTGTGCGCAGACGGATAACGAGACGGAGCTGATGAGGTCGATGGTGAGCCAGCTGGAGGCGGAGGTGGCCGCGCTCAAGGACAAGCTGCGGGAGACCGACGCCCGCCTGCAGGACGCCACTGTGAGTACAACACCAAGTGTCTCTTATACGAAGTAGGTGATCTTTGTTGTGGTGACAATGAACATGCAGAGTGCGTCCCGGCGGCGGGGCGTCCGAATTTTTCTGATCAGAAATTCGGATAATATGCGGTCGGGCTTCAAAATATAAACGTCCTCTTGCTTTATTCCCAACCTAGTTTTTTTTTCTCTAATGTATGTATTTTTATGAGCAAATAAAGAATTAATTAATAAATAAATAAACGTCAACATGTTGATAATGCAATTAAAATTTTATACTAAGTTTTCTCATAAAAATAGAGGTGAGAATACACTATAAAAGGCTAAGTAGTTTTTATTTAGAAAAAAAAGTTTATTATAAAAATTTATTGTCGTCATGCCTATAATTTATTATTATAGAAGGCGCAAGCGGCAAGCGTGAACACAACGATGAACAGTACGAATGAGAAGAAAACAGATACAGGTACTGTTTTATTAACACTAGTGGACCCGACAGACGTCCTGCTGGTCTTATTTTGTAATTCTAAACAATTCTCAAATATACCATCCCATAAACGACACAAATATAAAACATAAAAATCGATCCAGTCGTTTGGTTCGATCCAGTTCAGTGACAAACACGAATACAAGAATTATGTATATTGAGATAAATGACTTTGTTTTTTTTTTTATTGAAGGTGTTTTGTTGTACTGTACAGAGACGCGGGCGTGCGACATGTGCGCCAACTACGAGCGGCAGCTGGTGTCGGAGCAGGCGCGCGCCGACGCCGCCCGCGAGCGTGCACAACACCTCGAGCGGGCGCTCAAGCTGGTCAGTGACATCTGTCTGCTTATGCTGTCTCCAGCGTCCCACAACTTCGATTCGAATACATAAGAAAACTCATACTGCCTGTCAAATGATGAATGGCCTTTGAATAAAGAAAAAAAAAATCATACTGCTTGCGTCGCCCTTTGCCATATAGCCCGCGACGCCCTAGGCGGTCGCCCGGCGTCGTTCTCATACGCCTCTACAAGTTTCCGTTCTCAATGGGACCTCCCCCCCTCACCCTTAAATATTTGATCTTACTATCTATTACCATCATTCCACCTGCGACTTTTCGCCATCGACCGACGCGGAAAATTTACCACTCGCACAGTAAAACTCTGGAATGAACTATCACCATCAGTATCGACTTGCAAACCCTCAAGAAGAGAGCGTATTCCCTCTTAAAAGGCCGGCAATGCACCTGCAACGTCGATGTTGCGAGTGTCTATGGGCGGCGGTAGTTGCTTTCCGTCAGGTAAACCGTTTGCTCTTATTTTTATAAAAAAAAAATACCGTGTACACAGGCTAGCGAGGAGCTAGAGGGGGTGCGGTCGGCGCAGGACGAGACGGTGCGGGCGTGGGGGGCGGAGCGCGCCGCAGCAGCGGAGCGGCTGGCGACGCTGGAGGGGGAGGTGGGGGCGGCGCGGGAGGCGGTCAGCAAGCGCGCCGCCGACGCCGCCGCCGCCGAGACACGCGCCATACAGGCCGTTACCAGGCTAACCGTCGACCGCGAGACGCTGCAGCGGCGACTCGATAGGTATGCATTTGTTTTGTAGTTGCTAAATTATGATATTTATTTAATAATAGACTAAATGACGCCCACAACGGACGCCAAAAATTCGTTTTTCGTCCAGGAAGCGATTTCCAGGATAAAAAGTATTCTATGTCCTTCCCAGGATTCAAAGTATATCCAAACAAAATTATAGCAAAAACGGTTCATTGTTTTAGCCGCGAAAAGACAGACAGACACGCTTTGATATTTTTATAAATACTACCTTTAACCTGCGTGGAATTTACTAAACGGGAGATTTTAATCGAAGTAAAAATATCCTTGTACCTAAGTCAAATTTCATGAAATCCTTTAAAAATTATTATGGTAACTGACGGACCAACATCCAATCAAACAAACTGGACGTTACGATTCAAATTAATCGTTTTATATTTTGGTTTCAGTTTAGAAAGAGACAACGAGATGCTGATCGGCCAGTACCTCAAGAAAGCGGAGGAGATGCAGAACGAAACTATCGACCTACCGAATGACGTCACGGTGAGACAGAGATAGATATAGAGGCCACAATAGTTGCATGAACTGTCATTTTATCGATATGGACTAATGTAAGTGATGTTTGTACCAGGAGCTGCAAGAGCAGTGCCTGCGGTTGCGCGAGCAGCTGATAATGAGCGCGCTGGGTCGGGAGCGCGCGGCGGACGACGAGCGTGCGGCGCGCGCGCAGCTACAAGCACAAGCGGAGGCGCATCTGCGACTCGAGGACGAACATGCACGGACCAACGCTAAGCTTCACGCCGTCAGGTATTAAACGGGCCACAAGATAACGAAACTAGCGTTTAGCGTCAAATTCTAGAAGCAAGCTATATTCTGAAAGTTGCTAAGCTAAGCCCGGCGGCAAGTTATCCGAACGCGCTCTGTTCATATGTTTTGTTGATATTATCCGAAATTTCTGAGATTCTTCTTTGGAATTTGACATGCGTCCCAATTTTTCTTATCAGAAATTCTGATAATGTGCGGTCGGACTAAAACCATCGTTTGCATACAGCGAGGAGCTGGAGAGGCTGCAGACGGAGCGCGGGCAGATGGCGGAGCTCGCGGACAAGCTGCGCAGCTCCACGGAGATGATCGAGGGCCTGCTCGCTGATAAGGTGGGGGTACTCTCTCTCTCTCTCTCTCACACACACAAACACACACATATAATCTCCTCAGCCCCCTTGTTTTGTAAATTAGAGGAAGACGAACTTCATATATCTTGTTTATGACCAACTAGCTGTGCCCCGCGGTGCTACCCGCGTAAAAAGTAACCTATGTGTTAATCCAGAATAGATAGCTAGCTCCATACCAAATTTTATCGAAATCGGTCCAGTCGTTTAAGCGTGAAAAATTACCAACTCACAAACTTTCGCATTTATAATATTAGTAGGAAGTAGGATAAAATTTTTATAATTTGTATCGATGAACTTCGTGCTTATTGAAGTTGCAAGTAATGAGAGAACAGCCCCCCTAGACAAGGGGCGAGCGATTATCGTTTACGAAAACCGCTCGGCGAGTTTATGTATGGGATTGACATTGCCGGACGAAAGTTACGTGATCTAGTCGACATTCGTACATGTCAATCCGATATTAAATACGCCAAGTGATTTCCATAAACGATAATCGCCACTTGTCTAGGGGGCAGGATTGTTTCGCTATTAATATGATGGTATTCGAACGTTTTTGTTAGCATCATTTGCCAAAGGCGCTGTTTCATTGGCAATACGTAGTGGTGATTTGGACGTGACGATAATGAAAATTGTGCACATGATCTATTGAGGAAACATCTTTTTTTTCGGTTGCAGAAACGACTTCAGAACGAGGTGATGGAGGTGCGCGGGCGCGTGGTGACGCTGCAGCAAGAGCTGGATAACAGTGAGGCGGTGCAACAGGACTTCGTGCGACTCTCGCAGTCGCTGCAGGTGGGTGGATAGGTGTCACAAAGGAAGATCTTCCGACCTAGCGAGTTGCTATGCTCGGTCAAGGTGATTTCAGCTGTTGAAGCACTTAGAAAACTACGATAGCGCGATATTACGGTGCTATTTGCACCGTAACAGGTGTGTTGTGTCATGTCCTATTCCATCCACGTGATGGGGAATAGACGGTGGATCCGTTAACCGCTTAATTACAAATACGCAAAGTCGCGGGAAACATTTAGTTCTTTATAATTTTTGAAAACCAAGAACAGTTTCGATATTGTATAACTGTTATGAACATAGGTGGAGTTGGAGCGAGTGCGTGCGCCGGACCGCGACGTGCGCTGGCAGCACGAGGACGACGTCAACGAGTGCCCCTCCTGCCGCGCACCTCTCACGCACATCAAAAAGAAGGTAACAAAACGATCTTTTACAACTAAAATCAGAGTTAACAACTCCATCTTGATAATGAAATGGCCTTTTTTTATGCAAAACTACAAACTTTTTGAATGTAAATGGAACCAAGAAACCAATCTTAAGACATTGCTGATATTGAAAATAATATGACCTCCATATCTTATGCCTATATTAAACTATAACGTAAATAATTAGTGTGTTAATAGTTGAGTATGTTCAGGATATAATGATGACGTCACTCGTCCGCAGGTTCACTGCCGTCACTGCGGACGCATCTTCTGCGGCGCTTGCGTATCGTGCGAGGTGGCGAGCGGCCCCCGCGGCGTACCGGCGCGCGTCTGTTCCGTCTGCTACACGCTTCTGCGCCCGCACTCCGCCCCCTACTTCAGCACGGCCCCGCCCCACGCACCCGACTAGCCCCGCCCCGCCCCCTCGTGATGTCATAATACACTAACACCCTGACGCTTGATACATAGAAGACTGCCGTAGGTCTAAACGTTTCAAGTGTATGGATAGCGTTTGACAAGATTCTTATAATTAGAGGTAATTTCAATGACGTGGCCAACTGCGATGTTATATTATATAACATAGCAATAGTACATCGATACAAACAAAAAACTACTTTTAATGGATCAATTATTATTGTTAAACAACTCGTGGGATTTTTTTGATCTGGCCAGCTAACAATTCACTTACATAAAAGTAAGTGAATTTTTAGCTGTTGAAAGTAACAAAGCATGTATGCTTGTTTTATTTATTTAATAGTATTGGGTGCTACGCATATGTGGGGTAATGTAACTGTTACTATTTTATAGCTTGTCCAGTTCATTAAATGCCCAACATATTTTGTTTAAATTTATTGAGGTTCAAAAAGAGAATGTGAACAATCGTTTTTGGATTTTCATTAACTATTTTTGTTAGTGAGTGCTCAAAACGTAATATTTAAATTAAATTTATGCACAGTTGCTTTAAAATTTTATGTTTATATTGTTATAAACAGTAGTAGTGCATAATTGTGCAAAAAATATCTGTGACAGTACTCTGAAATTTTTGAAAAGTATAAATAATAAAAGTGAATACCGTTGTTATCCTAATCAATTCAAATTATTATAATTTAATTAATAAGCCCTGAGTGTAAAGGTCCTTTCAGAGCTAAAGAAACTGAAATTATGCGACAGCTATACGTGATATATTTTGATGTGTTAATTTTCACTTACATATGTATGAAACTCTAATAAAATTAATGTAAAAACTAACAAAAATAAAACAAATAGGTAGTAGTTAAATAAATTTACAGTTTATGTACAGAAAACTTGAGTACTGTTCAAATTGAAAACCGGTACTAGAATAAGTAGATATATGCTATAGCAGAATCACCGAACAAATAGACTTCCTTTGACTGTTGTTACGTTTCCAGAAGCCAAAAACAGAACCTATTGTAAATTTTTTGCGTGTTCGGTGACCGGGCTATATTATTATGTATGTTGGTTAATGTAGTTTACGAAGTATGTATGTATATCGTCGTTCTAGATATGACAGCTTGTAAATAACAGTTTTGTTGAAACAGTTTGTGGTGGAAACCCGTGGAAAACAAAGCATTTTCATGAAAAGAAACGTGTGACAACTTGTGACAAAGCGCTACTGTAATTAAAAAGAAGTTTTGTCTCTCCTGTACAGTTTTACAGTTTGCACGTACGAGTTATTACATCTAGACCGACGATATGATATAATTATTGTTATTTGATATTTTATCTTATGAGCTTACTGTTATGTCATGTGTGAAGCATCTACCTAAAACTGAAATTAAATTAAAGAACTCCTAAATATTTTAACTACTAAAAATAAAGTTTCCACAATTTGTCATTATTTAAGTATACTGTGCCTTATTTATAGTTTAAAAATGTTTGCCCCCATTTCGCTTTTTTTTTTGCAAATCAATTTTGATCATAGCTCGGTGATGCTTCATATAAAATGTAAGTATGTGATGTAGTTAGAGTAATATACTGAGTTGTTAGCGGAGCGAGCGAGTAATGATGATGAAACAACTAGAAATGTTAAAACCCGCGCGTCGGTCTCTTCATAAACACGCGGGGTAGCTTTTAATAACATTTTTGTGTTCAGTTCGAATTGTCGAAGTTACTTATTTTTGCTGATAATTAAAACAGTTTAAGTGTGCCCACGGGTATGCACCACGCATACCCGTGGTTTATCATAGATAATAGGTTGTATATTGTCCCACAGTAAAACCTAGCCCATGAGCCCAGAGTATCTGGTCTAACCTAACTCCGGTCGTTTAAACGTACAGTAGGTGCATAGTAAGAAAGAAGAAGTGAAGTAAAGTCTATTACTTCTGTGTGTATGTTTCTACAAGCTCACAGACTTTCGCCTTAACACGAATAAACTAGATGTAGAATCTAGTGATCTCACTTTGGTGCTTTGACATGATGTATCGTAAAGCCGGGGAGGTCAGTGCTATTTTAATGTCCAATTTTTTTTTGTAGTAACTCGAGCGTCGTGGAGACCTAGTACGTTTTGTAGGTTAGGTAAAACGTTGAAAAATTAATTAGGGCATTTTTTTTTAACAGCGGCGGTTAAGGTTATTAAAAACAAGTTTCTTTGAGTAAACAGTTTACATTAAACATTTATTGGACGATTTTAGACAACATGACCTCAAGCATTTACTTGAATGTGACATTAAATCTCTGGAGAGCTTGGTTATGAAAATATGTGGGTTTGTTGTTCTATGTTATTACAGGCTTACCTTAAATCATCAGTTTTTCATATGGAAGTGTTCTTTGGCGTATTTTTAACACCCCCTATCTTAATCTGACGCTTTCGACGACATTTCGATACTTAAAAATAATTTTTTAAATAGCGAACTAAGAAATCTGATGTTTATACCATGATAACCAGAGATATGAAGAAAGCCTACACTATCTTAATCTGACGCGCTCGAGTAAATTAAAAATACCCCTCTTGGGCTCCCCTACTAATATCGTTGCTATTATTTACTTTATACTTACATATTATGTTTTTTGTAACATAGCTCCCGATTCTCTTATTTATTAATACGATATTTTGCTAAAGTAATGAGATGAAAGGACCGACGACGCGGAATTATTATTTATTATAATATAATGTAATATTATATTGTAAAATACAGAGGTTTATTGTAAATAAAGAGCTACACAGTAAAGTATTTTTGACTTCTAAAATTCTTATTTTTCATATCTTGGTTTTGTACAACTTAAAAACCGTCAATATTTATAAAAACAGTTTTAAATTTATCAATTAAAATTAAAAAATTATAAAAAACTAAAATGTCATAATACGAAAAGGACGCGATGACGCTCTAGCCACTCGGCCACGCCGCTGCTGATAACATGTGTTTAGAATTTATCGATCTATGATTCTACGAAATGGCACAAAACATATTTGTTGTATTAGAGCCACTTTTAAATATTTAATTTATTTGTTATATCGGCAACAGAAATACATATTCTGTTAAAATTTCAACTCTCTAGCTATTACCGTTCTTGAGATACAGTCTGTAGACAGACATCGAAGTCGTAGTAACAGGTACCAGTTTTTATCCTAAACCCTAATAACTAATTGGATTACATCGTTTTTCAATAACGATAGATTTATTTAAAGAAAGTTAACCACCTTAGAAGAGTATAAAAAAAAACACCTCATACCGAAACTTAAATTATATATTATTAATATTTTATGAAAAATGTCATAATATAAATTATCTATCTTAACCTATATAAATATAAACAAAATCCGGCTGCATTTAACATCAGAGGTAGAATTTTGTCTACATTTTTAACGCCAATTCTCGTAATTAAAATATGACTTTGAATACATTTTCAATTGATGAATCAGGAGCATTAAAACAGCTATTAACCTTTTAGACAATTAGACGAGGCCTACGCGCTTCGAGTTGACCAAAGTCCAAGAAGAACCATTATCTTTATCACTATTACAATCACCGCACTACCAATCGAAAATTGGAAAAGATTCAAAGTCTTATCGAAAACGTGAATTGTGTTAAATCACATTAAATTACTGTTTTACCTAATTAATGAAATAACAATAACTTAAAGTAGAGGCAGCTCGTTCAGTTCTTCGTTCAGTCGTTATAGTTCTCTAGGCTGAGCGTGATGACGTCACTGACGAGGCAGTCCGCCGGCTGTAATCGAGACAAGCCACATTAATCAACTATACTGATCTTTAGTACAGACACGCGTACGCTGCATAGTTGCATACCCCTGTGATTGTATGAAATGCAGCTTTACCGAAAATACAATCAGGGAAGTTGAAGCAGAGCCAGATTGCGGATCGTAGTAAATTGGTCGCGTTATGTCAAACCCAGTCGACAGATCACGACTTACATGTAATTGACATCTCTGATCAAAATGATGCTGGTCCGTCAACTGGCTCTTTGAAAATTTTCCTCATGGTACATATATGTTATGGTAGAAACAGACCTCGCGTCGTTTTTCAGCGAATAAGCTTACCTACTGTTGCCTCAATTTAATCTACTAACTCTTACAAGGCCAGCAACACACTTGAAACTCTTCTGCCCTCTAGATGAGTGTCAAACGAGTATCGTTAACGATAATAGCTTGGCGTGTTTTTGTACGGGATTGACGTAGACGAACGAGAAGTCACGTGATCTAGTCGAGTTCGAATATGTCGATCCCATACAAAACAAGCGAAGCGATTATCGTAAACGTTAATCGCTTGCCACTTGTCTAGGGGGGCAGATCTTTCAAGTGTCCACGGGCGACGGTAGTTGCTGTCCATCAGAAGATCCGTTGCCCCCCGAGTTTAAAGCGATAGTATTTGTAGATACTGGATACAAAATTTCATATAAACGTACCTCCGAGCATATCCCGACGAGCGCGTCGGCACATCCGTAGAACTCCTCCTTGAGCGAGATAACGATGGTCTGCAGGCTGCCCTTCTTGGAGCGGATGAAGGACGCCACCTTCCCGATGTTGGTGTTGTCCAGCGCCGCGTCGATCTCGTCCAGCAGGAAGAACGGCGCCGGCTGAGGAAAAAAATATATATAATATGCGTGTGTTTGTCACTAAACTCCTTCGAAACGACGATAAATTTTAACAATTTTTTTGTTTTGCACCATAGCAAAATTGTATTCGAGGGCGTGAAAAAGACAACAGTGATCACTTGATAGTGATTCATGCTATTACATAGATAGCTATCACAGTCGTTGATTCATGATAAGTAATTTGATGGTCGTATATCAGGCCCAGCCGACAAACGTGTTTGTGCGCTACACTCAATTTTGCCGTCCGGCGTTTCATTATATTTTGTTTATAAGGCATCGTATCGGAACGCCGTACGGTGAAATTCCGCGTAGCGAATAAACGCCCTAACATTCCAATAACATGGCCCGACCAAATGTCGTGGATATTCTATGTTACCTGGTAGCTGTGTATGGCGAACAGCAGCGCCAGGGCCGCGACTGTCTTCTCCCCGCCGCTGAGGTTGGACATCGGCTGGAAGCGCTTGCCGGGGGCCACGCAGTTGTAGTTGACGCCGTCCAGGTAAGGTTCCTCGGGGTTCTCGGGACCGAGGAACGCCTGCGCCGACTGGTTCATCGCCAGCGCCTTAACACAACGAAACGTTAGCTAGAAACTTCAAAGGCATTCATAACCTAGAATCACCAACCAAGAAATCACTTCCTAGTAAAACTTACATCTATAACAAATACAAAAATAACTTTTGAAATAACCAGGAGTATGAGAATACCGTACCGCAATAAACATATTTTTATAGAATTTTTATTTGTTTCCATGTGAACATTTTTATTTGTTGAATAATGGAATTCTGGACGGAAACGGAAGGAGTAAGATTCTATTATTTTTATTCTTATTTTTATTCTCATTTTGAAATTTTTTTGAGGTTTATTTATATAACTATTATATAGATAGGTTGTTGGAAAAAAAACTAGGTGTCGCACTCACAGACATTAACTAAAAACTGTGAGGATGTGTAGGTAATCTCACCATAAAATTAAAAAATCATTAAGTAAACATTTACTTAATGATTGCATTTTATTAGTAAGGACTAATAAAAATATTTACACGGCGTATAACTATTATAGGTTCGCTGTTCTTTTCGGCCATATTGAAAATGTCATATGACAGAAAAGGACAGAGAAACTTGAATAATTATAGCTGTCTAAATATATTTATTAGTAAGGCGGTTATAGTGTACCTTGTATATAGCGTCGATCTCGTTGGCAACGTGCTCGAAACAGTCCATAAACTTGTCGTGCCGCTCCTTCTTCACCTGCGAAAGTTCGTTCTCATTAGAATGTTTTTGTTACCATTCTCATAACCTAACCGATAAAATTCGTAGAAATGCGTACAACTCGTTCAAAAAGATTGTGTTGTCTCAACGTCAATTTAATTCAGAAATTAGGTATTTAAAAAAAACATTCCCGAACCTCGTACCTATGGTGCCTACCACCGGTTCGGGAACTAACCCGGCGACAAGAACCGGCGTAAGAAACTCGCACAGTTAAACAATATCGAAGGTAACAGAATACACAATAGTGTTTACCTTTTCGAATGCGAGTTTGGCCTTGTGTGCGCGCTTGCGTGCCATCACGAACGCCTCGTTGGTGGCGTTCACCTTTTCACGCACCTCGTTCAGCTTCTGCATCGCCTGCGGAAATACGGGATAATCAGTATGTGTATGACCAGGTAAGTTTTAGTATCCCTCTTACCAAAGAAAACGAAAATCTATCTATATGACATGACACAAACATTTCTTATATGTCACAGCTAAACGGATATTGAGTTATTCGCTATGTTGATAGTTTGTTAGTAAGTGGTTATCCTAGCTCCCTACGCTTATAATCATGTTGAGAGTGAGAAATTAAGGTAATATCCTATACATCGAAGTATTAAAACTGAAATCGCAAGGTAAAACGTCTTATAATTTGCGCACCATTAAAATATTTTATTAGTTAGCTATTGCATTATACCCGCATATTAGGCGCCTGTATCTTGTCTACGGTGTTCTGCAGCGAGTTGATCGCCTTCTGCAGCTTGTCCGCCTTCCGCTTGACCTCGTCGGGCTCGTCCAGCTCTTTGAGCCCGTCGGCGAGGTCGCCGTAGTCGACGCGGATGCGCGCCTCGCGCCGGTGCTGAGCGGTCGTCGACATGGACGAGGGCTCCGAACCGTCGTCCGCCGTGTCGTCGAGACTACCCTCCAGCAGCGGGATTATTATGTCGTCGATCTGGGAAAATATGTGGCATAATGTTGAAGGTAACGTTATGAAAGAGTGTTGGGCAAAATTTTTGCATGTAGACTCGTGCGGCGCTGGCAATCGCAAGCTGAGTTGTACCTGCGGCGGTCAAAAAACATAACGAATCGCGACTTTCCCACTCGGTACAAGTGTGACACGAGCCTTAAGCATGTTGGATCATTCTTCTCTTATACCCGCGCACGTAATATGATCATTTCATATAAAAGATTTAGAATAACGTGAACGTAACTATTCGAGAGACCAAAAACTTTGAGATTAAATAACTTTCGACTTACTAATGAAAATTAACAATCGATTTTAGAAAGAAAACAAAGCAATTATAGTTTCATTTGTCGTTAAACTTAATTTGGGGTGATTGTTTACCTTGCACTGTCGCAGTATATTGTGTCGGTCGCTCCGCTTGCTCTCGATGCGGGCCTCAATGGCGGCGATCTGTTTCTGCACGTTTTGTATGTCCTTCTGTATGGTGGCAAGGTCCTTGCGCGCCGCCGCCACGTCCGCCTCCGCACGCTCGTGCGCCGCGCGTGCGGTCGCGCGCTCCGCCTTTAGGGCGTCCGCGCGACGCAGCTCGCGGTCCACCTGGGTTAGGCCAAAAAATGCATTCGATTTTTAGGATCTAATAACTAAATGACATAAAACAGAACTCTTATACTATTATTACTTTGAAAGTTTGTTTGTTTGGATATTTCTAAGCTAATAGAGCCTTAAAAAAACTTACTGCAGGGATTTATGTCGGTTAAATGATCCCGTGGGACCTTTCCACACGAGCAAAGCCAAGAGTAAATGCTAGTTAAAAATAAATACAGTGAGGAACACGGACCTCTGCGCGCTGCTTGGCCTCAGCCTGCCGCGACGCCTGCAACACGTCGTCGCTGTCTTGCACAGCGCGCTCCCAACGCGTGACGTTCTTCTGCGTGTCGCGCGACCGCTCGAACTCGAGGTTGGAGGCGATGCGGTCGATCTGCGCATCGAAGTCCATGCGGCGCTTGGCCCGCTCCTGCTGCGCGCGCAATTCCCGCTCCTCGTACTGCCGGATGTTGGAGACGCCGATATCGTTGCAGAAAGCGCTGAACACCACGTCCTCGACGGTGTTCATCCGCTCCTTCACTTCCTGGATGCGGGCGTCGCGCGAGCGGATAGTACGCTCGATCTCCTCGATTTGCGGCTGAGAATATCATATTTTACTTTTTAAAACATTATTCATATGCAATTTTTACAAAAATACAGTATACGCTGAACCACTCTAGCGATTTGTACGTGTTCCATTTAAATAAATAAAGATAACATATTATACCATACCATATTATTTTCACATTCATCTCATTTTGTTCAACTTTACAATAAGAAAGTATCAATAATTTATACTTGTATACATTTTGTGGTACTTATTAAAATTTCAATATTATACGAATTCAATAAAAAAGAAACAAATATTATGTATATTGTATTTTTCATCTACATGAAACTATTCATTTTCATAAATCATTTAAAACTAGAAAATTTAAAATAAAAATACTTACACCAAACATCTCCATCTTGCGCTCCAGTTCCGCGATCTCATTATCCAGAGTCTTGATTTGTTTCAGCTGAAAAAATATTATTTTGTATGATTTTATGAACGTCGAATATTATAAACAAAGTCTAAATTTTGAATAAACTAAGAAATATTTCCTATCCTATATTTCTTATCCTATATTATTCTATTAAAAATACATAGTTTACACTTCAGCCGAGAACTAGAAACAACTTGAATAATTCATAATTTATTTCTGACTTTTTCGTCCACCTATAAAAGTGTTTTTTTTAAACAATTTATTTTATCACTTTAGTCCTAGCTAATAGCATACTTTATTTATTTATGGCAGGTGTATTGTCAACAAAATCATATACAACTGCCAATTTTCATGACGCTACGCTCTTTGGAAGATGGTTAAATTAGTTTTCTCAGATTTGATTACAGACTCGTAGTTACATACTTACATACAGGACAACCTACTACAAGCGTGTTAACAATAGATCGTCGGACCCGGTTGTCTATTGACAAAATCCGTGTGATATACTCACGGTGGTGTCCCTGTCTGAGAGCGCATATTTGAGTCGTGACTCGAGCCCGCGTATCTGCGAGTCGACGGTGGTGAGCTCCGACTCCTTGCGAGACTTCTTCATTGACTCGCGGAGCTCCTCCGTCAGTTTTTCCTGCAAACAGTTGACACAATTGTTAAATCTAATAGGTAACTTTCCTAGTCCTACTTGAGACACAGACGCGACTATGGATCCTAGCAAAAAAAAAAGATGGTGGCAAGTATGACGAGGGAAAGGCCCTATCACATATTGGAAACGTCACAAATACTTTAAAAATATAGTAGGCGCCATTGTAGGCTCGATTAAAAAATCGTATATTATTACCAACTTTGAGTAAAAATATATTTTATTAAGTTAAGGAATAAATATCAGGGTTTATTTTTTACCTTCTTGGCCTTGAGTTGCGAGAGGTGTTTCTCGTCCCAGCGCTTGGCCTTTCGCGCCAAGTCCAACGACCCACCAGAAATGATACCAGACTTCTGGTAAAATGTTCCATCCAGCGCCAGTGCCTGTCGAGTTATTTACTGTTTTAACGTGTGTATAGACTTGATTTACACCAATATATTTTGTGAAAGCAAGCAAGAATATTTCTACTTTCACGTACATATACGCGCTTACGTACACGCATTAAACACCCATGTGTACGCATCGAACGTACACGAACACATCGAGTTAGATTGTACGCAACTATGTACGTTTATTTGCATATTTATACGCAATGCGTACGCCTAATCAGTTTTTACGGTAAAAAGCCGGTATATAAATGTAAAGGTCGGTGTGAACGCAAGGGCGCGCTTTGTGTAGTTATATGCTTGTGTGCTTATACGTACGTCGTATCTGCTGTTCTTGTTGCGGTCGAGGTCGTAGGCGACGCGCGAGGCGTCCTCGGGCGTCTCGCAGACGAGCGCATTATTGGTGACGAACAGCACGGCGCGGTGGATTGCGGCCGGCTCGAAGCGGAGCACGTCGAATAGCAGCTTCACGTTCTTCGGCTCTTTGATGTCCCTGCACGATATAAAACATTATAAATAGTTCAACTCAGTTCTGCGAGTTGTCCCATGTGTGTGTAAACGTTTTAAACTAGGACGACGCAAGCCGTGTCACTGACACATTAATGAAAGTTCTGTATTTACAAGCGCACGCACAACTGTATCGAACTACAACTACGTATAATTGTGCGTTATTCAAATATCAATATGCTGCGATTTAATACAAACGTGAAAAAAATATGACAAAAAAGGTGTCACTGCACTTAAGACAAAAACAATTTTGTTTTCATGTATTATCTTGATTTTATGTGTCTTTTCGTTTACATTTTAAATCTAATAAATTTTATTAGAACTGCAGTGGCGGTGAATCACGGTTCCCATCGTACTCAAATCAGAAAGCTGGTTCGCGAAGCGTAATTTGTAACGCTTGGTTCTCCTTTACTCATGTAATTTTCCACAATGTAACATTACAATATGAACCTGCGAATTTAAAACCCTTTATCTCTTTTTCACTCTCTCTTTCACCTGAGTCGTTCTCTCAGCGGTTTGGCCTGTATGTAGTCTAGCGGCAGGAAGGTCTCAGGCTCCAGCATACGCTCCTTCAGCACTTGTATGCAGCGCCGCGCCGTCTTCTCCGTGTCCACCACTATCGCCTCCATGTATTTGCCCAGCACCTTATCAATTAATCAATCAATCAAAATAATTTATTCAAATTGTGACCTACATGACTTGTAGGTCACAATTTGAATAAATTATAAACTAAACTTGTATCAGCAACATTACGTTGCGTGCGTCCATTGCTGACACAAGTTTAGCCTAACATGGGACATGTACTCCGCTTGCTTTATACTGCTGTATTTCATTTTATATCTTAAGAATTTTATTGATGTAAAAGTTCGTTTGGTAATTTATTAATGTAAAAGTTCGTTTAGAACTATATCGTCAGGTCAAAATGACAGACCAGGTTTTTAATGAAATTTGGTATATGAATAAGGCATTTACTTCCTTAGTTTTTATATTCCGATAAAACGCTCCGGTCGGATAAATCAATTCCAGCCGGGCAAAGCTGAGGATAAATGCTACTTTATAAATACTAATGAAATCTAGAAGAATTGTGTTAATTATGAAGGTGAGGATTTGATCTTATACATTTTTTATGATGTTAATGTTTTATAGTATGTATGTTAATCACAATAATTAATTTACAATGTTATGTGTACACAACACAAAGTAGTGTACACATAGAAATGTATCGGATCACGATAAATCTGTAATGATAGTTTGTGTGTTTGATGAATAAATAAAAAATAAATTAGGAACCTTAGTGATGGCGACGTTGTACCGCTTGTGGGTGGGCTGGCACATGTTGATCATGCGGTCGTATACGCCGGGTATGTCGCGCTTGAAACTCTCGACGATCTCCTGCTTCTTGCGGCGGCGCGCCTCCTCGTGCTTGTCGACGCGCGCGTCGCCGAGCTGCGCCGCCACCTCCTCCAGCGCCGACTGCAGCGCCGCCGCGCGACCGCGACTCGAACCCACGTCCGCCTGGTATAAATTGTTTACTATGTTATTTAATATTTCCTAGCTGTTGCCCGTGACTACGTCCGCCTCGACGAATTAATAAACGTATTAACTAACAGCAATTCCTAAAAATAACCCTTATAATTTTCACAAAATCCCGCCTTAACAGGCACCTTCGTCCTAAATAGAACCCGCATGCGAAATTCGAACCTCGTAACACTTGTGTGTCTTTCTGAGATTTCGTAATGAGTAATTGTCCCCTTCACGTTTGTATAATATATAGAAGTTTTCGGTAGCCGTTCTTCGCTGTTCACTCTATGTCTGCGCAACATTACATAAGGCTCGATCCGGTAACGTGAGAATCAGCATTACAATATGTATTAATGATGCACGCCTCTGTGGTCTAGTGATACAGAGCTCGGTTCTTTACCCGGTGAGTTGGAAACGTGTTATTTCAAGTTTGGTTAGAACAATGCAAAATGATCACCTGAAATTGTCTGACAAGTAAGATGATCGGACGATGGGCATGTAAAAAGTCGGTCCTGCACCTGATCTCTCGTGTCGGTTATCCGTCCCACTGGATTATGAGAGTAAAGGAAGAGGGAGTGCTCTTGTGTATTGTGCACACACTTGGCCACTATAAAATGACTCCTGCGTAAAAGGCCTAGTTTCTATGAAACCGGCAACCGTCACCGAAACCGTAGTTGGAGCTATTATTATTATGTATTAACATAAAGCATCGACTATAATAGATTATTATTATAGGCTATAGAGTACAGGTTATACAGGGTGTAACAAAAGTAAGTGATAAAACTTTAGGGTTCGTATGTGTTCCTTACATACGAACTCACTGTGAAAGTAGCAGCGCTGAGAATTTTTTTTGTGACTCGTATGGGCAAGGGCCTAAGCGACTTTCCCCATACAAAACACAAACATTTTTTTTCGCTACTATTAAAGTGTGCTTTTTATAAGGGACATATACAAACCCTAAAGTATTAACATTTATCACTTATTCTTGTTACACCCTCGACTCCTGTAGAATATACAGCACCTGCAGCTCAGCTCGCAGGCGTCGCTGCTCCTCCAGCGCCTGCTCGGAGCTCTTGATGTGCTCGTTGAGTTTCTCTACACGTTTCAGCGCTTCGTTGCGCTCGTGACCCTGCGAACACGTTTTTATGACGCTATTATTTCTGTGTATGTATTGATAGTTCTATCCAGAGATGGTTGAACTCAGTTGTGCGCGCGACGGGTGGCCACGTGGTGTGCTAGTTTCTTGTATTTGGAAGTTCGCCCGCGCGACGGACGGCCCGCCTAACGTAGCTTAGCTCTTATAAAAACATGAAACAAGCACGCCACGTGACTACTCGTCGCGGGCACACTTTTAACGCAGCGGAGGCCTTATAGTGAGTCCGCGTTATTTATCCACGTAATTTAGTTGACAAAAAAAACCCCCCTCCCGATTCGTCTCAAGGGGGGGGGGGGGGCGGCTGTCCGTCACGTCTTTAGTTATTTGTGTGCACAACGTTTACCTTTTGCCGGTGCTTATTCTCGAACTCCCCCTTCTTCCTCATCTCGTTGTCCAGCCTGTCCTGGTCGGCCTTCTGCTCGCGGTTGACGCTGTCCAGCTCCTGCAGGTAGCGCGCGGCGGAGCGGGACGCCTCCATCTTGAGCTCCTCGTACTCCCTGATCTGCGCCTCCTCGAGGTGGACGTCAGCGCGTCCCCCCGCCGCCCCCGCTGACCCCGCGGACCCCTCCCACTCCGCCTTCGCCTCCTCGACCACGCGCAGCTCGTCCTCCAACTTCCTGGAAGATAACAGGATGTTAGGGCCTGTTCCACCAACTACTGATGAAATCTGATAGGCTGCATATATCCATAACTTTTTGACAGATTCCCATACAACATATGTCAAAAAAATTTTTTAGGTAGACTACCCGACACTTATCACCGGCCTTTTAACGAAGGAATAGATCATGGGAATTGGGATGTGCAGTGACTTGGGCCCCCGGTATAGTCACTCACTGGACAAAACGTAGCGTCCAAACTGTCATATTGGCATAAATAAAAACTTTCAGTTCCACCTGCCACAACCAGATTCCTTTTGCCAAGCTGTGAATCATGGTCAGATAGCTTACACAATTTGATGGCGATGTAAAATCGCGATTCGCATAACTAATTCGACCAACGACGTAGATTTGTCAACTGCCTGAGTATCTAAGTTGAGTTTACTTTCTGCTTTCGACGACCTCGGTCGCGCAATGGTTGAGCTTTGGTAGCTCACGCAGGGGGTCGCGGGTTCGAATCCCGCCGACGGAACAAAAAGAAAACAGTTTTTCAATGTTCCTGGGTCATGGATGTATATTAAATATGTGTATTATATAATAAAAATTTTAAATATGT
>JAOTAV010000005.1:0-49857 GCA_026546445.1 Cyclargus thomasi | reverse complement strand
TTTTATCCCGTTCGACAGCGTTCCCGTAGGACTTGACATGAAACGTCAGTCACTATAAAACGTGGTATAACAAAAAAAATTTGCAACTTTTTTTTTGGTTTCAGCACTGCACACTTTCTTTCTGGATCTCTGTACTATAGTAGTTATTTCATTTTTTTTTGTATATTTTCCAATAAAAAAAAAACACAATCTGCTTATTTATTGCCATTAAGGCGGAACAAAGTTCGCCGGATCAGCTAGTATTGAATAAAAGCAATTTTTAATCAGATATGTATTTAGTTTTTTTTAAGTGAAAATAATTTATTTTCTTTTTTTATGTAGTCTGGTAATAGGATGTTATATTTAACAAAAATTGGCCTGCAATTCACGATTTTTTATGATATAACACTAGCTTTTGCCCGCGACTACGTCCACGTGAAAATTTAGAAATTATCTCGTTTTTATAACATTTTTTGATTACTTCTCGGCTCCCACTAGTTGTAGCGTGACCTATAGGTTATATAGCCTTCTACGATAAATCGACTAACCCACACAAAACATTTTTTTATTAACTATAAGCTTAGAAAAAAGTCCTCGCTTGTAATGAAAATAGTTGTTCCCTCCTTATTGGATCCATTCTGTGTCCAATTTTTTCTTTGTAAAGCGTAGTAAAACATTTAAGGCCGACCGTAAATGTATATCTTCTAATTAGGTTTCCGAATTCGTTTTCCGCATTCGGAAACTAGAATGTATTAAATATTTTCGTTCCGTAAGGAGAAAGAGTGAACTTATGTTGGTATGCTCGCTAAAGTATTTTCTACCAAACCCGGAATTCTGCACTAGGAAACCTAATACGGAAAACGTATCTTAACGGTCGGCCTAAAACACAACTCATAGAATCGATGTTTACTATTTACGAACGTCAATTTCAAGGAAGTCAAGTGTTCTCTTAGAAATTATACGCCAGAAATTATTAAAGGCAAACACCAGGTAAACAATTGCGATTAAACTAAACACTAAACTGCAAATTATTATGCTTAAGAGGTTGTTAAGTTACTCTGTAAATAAATCTAGCAGATATTAAAACCGCCGGCCGCAGATTACATTATAATAATAAAGCTATTATCTCAGAATCACTGACAATAATAATAAAAAGTCAAGACACAACAGTAGATGACAATAATAAACACGGTAAAGTATGAGGCGAGCGAGATCACAACTTGGACAACATATTATGATGATTTAAATTAATATTCATTTTGTGAATGTAAATACGAGCGGAACTTTCATTCGGAATAGTAAAACTAGTTAATGTTAATGTAGAATTGAATAAGTGAGTGGGCTGACTTATTTTAGGAATCTTGCCGAAACTGGTTAAGGGCATATTGTTATCCTTATTCATAACACTTTCTAAATATTTAAAAAACAAATGAATATTGTCACCAGTGTAGGAACGTGTAACACCCCTGACGGAATATCTTACGACTCGAAGGAAGATCCAAGTCGGCTATATCCTTTCATCTTTTTAAAAACTCTATATCAAAAATGAAGTCGATTGGTTCCTTAGTTTTGTTTAGTAAGGGCGTAAAGGAAGGACAAACACACTTTTCCATTTATAATATCAAATATAGATGGCAACTACTTTGCGCAAATATTTGTATAGCATACGGGGACCGTACATTTTTCCGGAATAAAAAGTATCCTATACGTCTCCCAGACCTAATAGCTATTAAACAAAAAAAGAATTTATTCAAATCCGTCCAGCAGTTGCCGAGATCAGCGCGTACAAACAGACAAACAGATAAACAGACAAAGAGACAGCTATTTTGTCAATACAAATAATACAATAGTAATAAAACAATATTACTGTACCTTAGCACCCTCACAACCCAACTCAAACTCTTTTGTAAAAATATGAAACGTACAGACACTCCAATTACACTGTTTTATTATATGTATAGATAATTATAATCTCTAGTTAGTATGGAGTATTAGATTTGTCTGCGGTCACCTCACCGATATTCCCATACAACCCGGCACCGCAGTTTCTGCTAATCTATTGCGATGTCCTATCTGAGTTATCTCCATAATTATGCACCTCCGAGCTTACTAATGCCCACTTCGCTTCAACAATTCTCCCGCATACATCATACGAATTGGCGGACCCACTCGGCTCTTATGGCAGAGGAGTAAGGTTGACGATCCGAGGGCAAAATCACGAGCCTCGAGAACTCAGGTTACGCTCGGGACCGGTATCCTGATAAAGGATATACTTTTATAGTTGCAGATAAGTCCACGATAACCGTACAAGTAATGTCCCGAAGCAGATAAGAAATGGAAGTTTGAAGTGGGAAAGCTGAATGCATCGCGCATAGGTATTGTCACTGAGGAAATATCTGTCTGATATCTCTAAGGCCCGGTTTAAGTATAGTTGCGAGTTAAGAGAACGTTTAGCTAAGTGTTAAGTAGTAATTATTTAGTGACATATAAACGTAGGCGAGTTAAGTAATCTCATAAGTTGCTGGTTCGATAACAAGATAAGTCAAAAAGCCCAGCTGCTGCTAAATACTAATTAAATTTAATATTTCATTAAGCTAAATACCTATTACATTAAATCATAATCATAAATCATTTATTGCATGGATGAAGTAACTATAGGTATTAATATAATCTCATAGATCTATCACTCTGCCACATTGTATGGTGTGCGATATAATCTTATAGAACATTTTGTATTACAATTTATTTAATTTAACTCAGCTTTAATATATACTTAATAACAATAATTTAGATAGATTAATTAAATCTTGAATAAATTAAATGCTATCATATGAACTGTACTAAGCTCAGTGAAGTTGATTGTTCGCACTTAACTCGCCAAAAAATAGGATCGCTTTCTATTCAAGCCGACTTAAGAACTTAGAACGTAACTCGATTTTACCGTTCAAACGTCAAAAATATTAAACTCATCGATGGCGCAAGTAAGCTAAGGGACGACCTCTGTGGCTCAGTTGGTAAGCGCGTTGGTAGCTTAAGCCGGGGGTCGCGGGTTCGAATCCCGCCGACGGAGCAAGTTTTTCAATATTCCAGGGTCTGGGATGTGTATTAAATATGTTTATCATATAATAAAAATCTTAAATATGTGTATAGTATAAAAGTAATAAATATATTTCCGTTGTCTGGTACCCGTAACACAAGTCTCTCGGGTACTGAGCACGGGGTCATACTGACGTGGTGTGAAACGTGCATAGATATTATTATTATTATCTAAGGGCCTGTTTCACCGCTTACTGTTAAAGTTTGTGTACCACTAATGTAGTGCCGGTTTACTTAATTTATCTGGTTTACACGTATTAAGTAGATAAGAAGTTACCTAAATTTTTAGTCATTTAACTTGCCACTTGCTACTAAATTTTGTGTTTACGTGAAGTTAAATGACTTATTCAAAGTCAAAATTTAGTTAACTAATTATCTACTTAATACGTGTAAATCAGACATAAGGGATAGTCCGCAATGAATTACTAAACTACTCATCTACAGAACAAAAAAAATTGCGCGGTCGAAACCCGTTGTGCGGGCAGTCCTTTGGCAGGTGAACCGCTGAAACGAAACTAACTTTCGACGACTAGAGACGTCGGCTGTCTTACCAAACAGATGAGCCAAAATATATCCGAAGTCTACTGACCCCTGGTGCAGAGGGACTGCACCAGGGGTGCTGGAATATGGACAACATGTACTTAAAATAAATCTAAAAATAATTGGAAAGAGAACTCAACTAGTATACAAATTCATCTTCTTGTCGAAGCAATATTCATAGTCTAAATTGATTCTTGTTAGAAACGATTTAAGTTCAGTCCAGAGGTTTAGCTGAAATCCACGATTTAGAAGCACTAACCTTCAAGTGTGTTGCATAACGACCGCATAATCTGGTCCGGTCTAGACCTAGCGCAGACCGGTTCCAGACCAGTTTCCCACCAGGTCCACGGGATGTGCCGACTGGCTCAGCAGTACTGTACTTTATGCCATCTTCAAATTCCTACTAATGTGTTTCTGTAGACTTTACTGTACTGCAATTTTTTTATGAAATTTGGTATAAATTTTCCTTTTTACCGGAATTTCTTGATACCGGAAAGGACTGGACATAGGATAGCTTTTATTGCAGAGAAATTCACTGTGAAACTGACTTTGTTGAAATAATCGAAAGTTTCTATTAGTGATGCTTTTGACTACACAATAATGAAAAAGTGATTTTTTAAATAAAATAAGAGGACAAACGAGCAAACCGGTTACCTGATGGAAAGCAACTACCGCCGCCCATAGACACTCGTTAACTCAAGGTTGCAAATGTGTTGCCGGCCTTTTAAGAGGGAATACTCTCTCTTCTTGAAGGTTTGCAGGTCGTAGTGGTCCGGAGATACTGCTGGTGATAGTTCATACCAGAGCTTTACTGTGCGAGGCAGAAAGTTACGCGAAATTCGTACCGTGGAAGACTGCCATTCACCAAGACGATGTTATTCTGTTGTGAGTGTTTCTTCACGGCGCTTTTCGGTCAGACGAGTGTGTCTCTGCTGTCGATGTTTGTCCATTAGTGTCGAGGCGACAACCGCTAATACCTGTGGATTAGCATAATGTATACGTTTAGACGCGCTATCGCCTCCTACGTTTCATTAAAATGACATCAATAGTCCTCGTAAGGATATTACGGACGTGACTTCACACCCGCAGACATAATCGCTCGATCTAGAACCTTCTGGGACACAATACTTGGATGATAATATTTTAAAGAAAAATTTTTACAAGCATAATTTTGATAAAAACTTAGAATTTTACGTACCACTTTCTGATAAGTGTCGTATAGGCTCAACTTCTTAAAAAAAAAATTGAAAATTTATTTCTGTTGCTTCAATTTTGTTGTCAATAGCTGTTTTATTAATTTCAGTTTGATCGACAAGAACTGTGTTTATTTCTAAATCATCACCGTCTATATTTGCAAACGAAAAGTGAAAAATAAATTTAAAAATTATAAAAAGTCAAAGACACTGCACGTTTCCCTCGGAGAGGAGCAAAGGAAACAAATTAATAATTAATTTTCACGCGGCGAGCCCCCGCCAAAGTTGGGGCATTTGTTCGATCTCTTTTTCCATTATTTCAAGACTTGTATGAAAATATTTTAGGTACATTCATGTAATACAATAATAAAATAATATCTATGGACGCTTCACACCACGTCAGTCTGGCCCCGTGGTAACCCGAGGGACTTGTGTTACAGGTAACAGACAACGAAAATATATTTAATACTTTTATACTATACACATATTTAAGAATTTTATTATATGACACACATATTTAACACACATCCACGACCCAGGAACATAAAAAAAATTTTGTTCCGTCGGCGGGATTCGAACCCGTGACCCCCGGCGTGAGCTACTAACTTGCTCAACCACTACGCCGCAGAGGTCGTCAGTTATATACTCGTACACCGGTATAAGGCCGGCAACGTACCTGCAACCTTGATGCTGCGAGTGTCTATGGGCGGCGGTAGTAACTTTCCATGAGGTAACCTATTTGCTCGTTCGGCTCCTTATTTTATATAAAAAAACATACTTCACTGTTTTCTTTTAACGAATTTTAAAAATTGATTAGTTAAGCATCGCTTAAATATTTTTATGAACAAGGGGGTTAGTTAAATATTTAAAAAACAGTTTTTTCATCCCGGAAAATGTACCGTTCCCTGGAGATAACTTGGATAACGAAGTTGCGGACAACTACTAGCTGCCCCGTGCCCACTTCATGAGTGTTTACTAATTTATTTATTTCATAACAGATAAGCCGATAGTAGTCCGGGATGACGTAGCTTTTTAATACTAAAACTATTTTCTAACTTCAGAGATTACAAGCCTCAAACATACAAACATAAACGCTTACTTCTTTATAAAACATATTAGTAGAGATAGCACGACGACAGATGGTTGTGAATGAAAATATCATATCATATTGATGTATATATGAGTCAATGCATATCATTCGTTTTACGAGTCAATCTGTTACTTGCTTCACAATCGATAATTTGTAATAGATAAATGTAATAGATTCTATAAATCATTTATCACTCTGAGTAATAAGTCAAAATGAAGTCAGTTTGTTCCCTTGAATGTTTTTACAATACATGCTACATAAGTATGTCCAATGAAATGTGCACAACCCTAGTTTTATAAAAAGCTTTCAAACTTTCAAACGTAAATTTCCTATTTCTGTCTTCCCACTGTAAGAAAACTTTAACAGTTTCAATGCGAACTCGCTATAAACACTGAAAAGTATAAAGTGTTCTGATTTCAGCGGTTTAAATTCAGCCATTTGACGTTACTGATAATACAATGTAGCTAAACGATTGTGTAATCGCCCCTTCTGGGCAGTTCAGTCATTTTTATAATAACAATTAATAATTGTTATTTTTTCAGACTACATTTGGCCCAATTGTTAGTAATATTTGTTCTTAAAAGCTAGTGTTAGTACTTACAAGATGAATTTGTGAAGTATTTATATTTAACGAAAAAGACGCTTACAGCGTAAGCAGAGGCGTAACTATACCGTTCGAGGACCGTGGCAAATCCGTTTTCGTTCCTCTATGTCAAACCAATACAAAAACACGCCAAGCGGTTATTGTAAAAAATAATCGCTTGCCACTTGTCTAGGGGGGCTGGTCGGGGGCCCCTTCCGGCTGGGGGCCCGTGGCATTTTGCCGGCTTGCCATCTTATAATTACGCCACTTAAGTAATAATATTATGTTCATAGTGTTAACAACTTCATTGCCAAACCATGTGACAGCGTCATATCGATTCCATACAAACCGCGATAGACAACAACAGAGTGACAACATTTTGTTGTCAATAGTTTGTACCTTGTGTGGAAATTACAACTTTATTATCAGAGGGCTAATGATCGCTACATCCTCGATCGGGGCGAAAGCGATATAATGTAAAATAAGAAAAGCAAAATGTACGTTTCGAAGGAGGCTTTCCAATTTCAAAACATCCGCCGTTGCTCATACGCATACGAATTCGATACATCGCTTGCATTAGAATAGTTTAAGGAAAGTGAGAATGAGGTAAACAATACCTTTCTACGCTTACATTCGTTTCGTACACATCCCAATACATACATACATACAGTAGTTAAACTCTGTCGTGCTTTTGGAATCAAATTAGCGCAATACAGAGTAGTTCCCGACTTTACTTCCAGCGTTGAGCTTCTCGTAGTTTTTATGCTTTTCGAATTACACTAGCGTTTTCTCGCGGCTTTGCCCTTTTCGAATTATGACATTCAATATAAGGATTCCTGTATCATCGCACGGGATCATGTAAACCGGTAACTTCGGCGTCATTGACGGACGGACATTCAAATAAATGAAATTTCACATTTATTAATGTGAATATGATCTGCGAATTTTAAACCGCTCGTTGGTCAAAACTACAAAAATCTGTCGTTTGACGTCTGTGTGAGGAATACAATATTTGTTTAGTTACTTTTTTCTTCTACCTGTTAAACTTTTAATTTAAATTCTCATATAAAATCTTAAAGGGGTGATTTTCTTTAAAGTTTTCCAAGTTTGCGTGCACCCGGTCTACTTCTATACATCTTCGTATATATCTACTAGTCTACTATACGTAGTATACTGTGTTGACAGTCTGTGATGTCTGTGTATCCGGCGCGGGAGACGGCCGGCATGACAATTGCCCCGAGTCTCCGCGGACGGCTCTCACGCCGAGTATAGCCGAATATTGCCGAGAAGTGGCGAAAGCGAAACCGAAGCTTCGTGACTTGAGATTTTAATGTTTACTGTACGCCTGTTTCACCGGATACAGATAGTCCATCCACATTTTTATTTGTCAGATGTTGTTGTTGGAGAATTTATCAAAAAAGTTGTGGATAGCCTGACAGACACTTTATCAGTAAGCGGTGAAACAGACCCTGTGTATTCTATGTGTAGAATATTTCTATGTGTTGGTGGCTCATTGGTCTGTGGTTTGAGTACTTATTTAAATATTTTTTGTGAACGCGAAAGTGGTACGTGAACTAATAATCCTTAGCTGATATTATAAATGTCTGTCTGCGCGTCTGGATGTTACTTCTTCACGCTTTTCACGCTGAATTGATTTTTGAAAACAAATTATTTAGCTTTATATTATTAGTATAGACTATTTATATCGTTTGTTCTCGATTCTTAAATCTTAAACCATGAACGCAATAACTGTCGAAAGCACACCTCTATGAACTCGTACTAAAATTATCTACACATATTCTATCAATGACTTGCTTTACAAAAGTATAAAACAATCCTCGTTACTAATTGTTATTCATATGAGTGAAAGTATAACCGTTAACCGAAATGTGTGCAATTCTCTCTCAATGATCGCCTCGGAACAATACGGCGATGAGATCGGTATTGTGCGCCGACTTTCCTCGAGGCCTTGAACTGGTGAGTCAGCACTTTATTGACATTCGAGTAAAAGTGATTGTTACGGTTGAGCGCGGACATAACACTTAGCACCCCAGCGGTATTAGTTAGAGAGCTGATATTTCCTCAGATTATGTAGTTCCGTTGCCACTGCGACGACGAATACTAAAAACAATATAAATTAAATAAGGAGAGCTCTCATACAAGAAATATGTTTTTTTGGCATTTTGTTTCCTTTGATAGATATTGCAGTCCTGGGGACCTAAAAATGTCGTAACATCAATATTGCAAAGGAATTGCTCTACAATTCGTTTTGGTACATTTTGTTCAAAAATCGAATAGTTTTGATATAAAAAAGTTGCTTCAAAATCAATTTAAATTGATTGCGAATTCAATGTTTTGCAAAATTTGTAGTTTTCTACAAGAAAAACGACAAAATGAATTCCTGTTCGCAATATTGCGAAGAGACCGTTTTAGGGCGGCATATATCTACACCACGCTGTTAGGGACACTCCATAAAGTACGTCACACGTAAAGGCGGAGGTCGTCGAAGTGTGACTTGGTGTGACATAGGGAGGTCCTCAGTTTTGTGACATAACATTTCAAAAGATTTTGGTGAGGTGCAAAATTGCAAATTTTGTGACGTCACAATAGAAAGTGGGGGTTCTCAAAAATGTGACCGCCTGTGACAAGGGCGGGGTCTAAAAACCATGAAATTAGTGTGACGTACTTTACGGATGGTCACTTATAGTTTAAGTTTCTGTGACACGTTCTTAATTTCTAAGTCATTCCAATAATGTGATTGTTAACAGTTATAATCTTAGACTGGTATCGTCGTGACATAAATTAATAATAGATACAATTACAAATACAGATAATATTTAAACTGAAAGTCAAAGCTCAACTGAACAATTTGACCTTAGCGTTCTGGGCGCGTCAACGATCTGCCCTGTTGCAGATCGTTGACGCGTACTAGAGAAGTAACGAAAAAAAAAAGACGATACTTTAGGGTGTAGACATGTACTGAACAAGAACTCGGGTACGCTTGCCCATACAAATCACAAAAAAACTCTTCCAGCACAGCAAACTTATGGACACACGGGACCTTAAATATAACATTGTTTTCTTACAACCCGTTTCGGTCTGAAGTTATTCCACGTCGATATCATATTATACTTTGGTAGAGTGGAGCAAGTCGATGTGAACTGTGAAAACTTCAGACTCCTCCAACTTTGCTATCAACATTGTACTTTACTAATCACGGCCAAGTTTAAATTCCGAGCATGTCGCACAAATAAACAATTCAAACTGAAGTGACTTTGACGAAAACAAATGAAAATTTTGGGACGTAAATAGAGAATAATTAGTAATAGTGAAAAGACCGTTAGCTGGGGGCTTAGCAAAGACCTAAACGTTTTTGCTTCTTTGTAGAATCGCCAAACAGAATGTATGAAAATGACAGAAACGTTCGTTACGCCTTATGTCGTTTCCACACATTATTGTTGGCGATTCTATAAAGAAGCGAAAACGTTTTAATAATAATAAACATTTATTTAACAACACATACGCATTACACAACATTACAACACACAGGTTACCATACGCAATTAAAAAAACAAACAACAAAATAAACAGGGGCAAAAAAAAGAAAAATAAAAAAGCAAATTAAATAATTTTAGACTATGACACACTAAGACAATAAAATTGAGAAAATAAAAAACTAAATTATCTAATATACAATAATAATATTAGTATAATAATATTTTATGTTGTGGGAACTTAACTGGAATGCAATGTAATGCGAGCGCTGTCAAAAAGGACCCCACTCAGGCTGCAGTCGTGGCATAATTGCCGCGATCCCTGGATTTCTGTGGGGCCTTGTTGTCAACCGCTTTACAGATGTACACTGGCGTAAATATAAAATAATATTACATGTTATCTAAAAATAAATATGAGTGTAATCAAATTTAAATAGTATAATATTATTTTTTATAATTTAATAAAACATTATTGGTTTTGGTCTTAGCTAACCCTCTACTGCTTTGTAAATAGATGTGATATTGATTTCTTAAAGTAGCAATATACGAAGATTGCTTTCAGTTTCCGTGTACCAAACATTTTGATTTTGTTTGAGTTAGCACTTCATGAAAGTTTTAAACACTGTAAAATATTTGCTTGATGTTAGGGATTTTGTCGCCAAACATTACTAAATCCTGACGTTTTGACTATTGTTGAGCGTATTTGCGTAAATACTTATGTAAACATAACAAATTATTAGTAGACTAGCTTTTGCTCGCGACTCCGTCCGCGTGGTAACAAAGATGAGAATTGTTATTTCCTATGACAAAATTAAATGCGAATCACACCTATGGAGTTACCTGCTGTTAACAGAACCCGCAATAAACTTTTTAAACTCTAATATGAGAAACTAATTGAGCGGAGTACAATGAGTAGCTGTCAAAGGCCGTTGTAGTGCATACCAGGTATCAGAGATGGCGCTGTATATGTAAAATGATTTTCCATGTTTTCCTGCATTTCTCCTGAATTTTTTTCCGAATTTACTTTGCTATAAGCCTCACGGAGCCAAAACCTTTCTAACGAATGCAACACTGTCGTAATCGATAAGTGCGTTCTGGAGGAAGTTAATCAGAAAGAAAAACCTGTCTTATTTTTATATAATACATAGCTTATGATAGGTCAGCCCGTCCTCGCTACGAGCCAATACTTGATCTAACATTATGTTTTAGCATTTTGATAAAAATCGGCCTGGAAGTATTCCCGTTAGAGTGACGTCGTCAGGTCATCTACCTGCATTGTTAACGAAAACTCATCTGTGAGTCAGGTCATCTACGTCATATGAACCTTTAATGATTTTTTGATGGGTTTAGTCGGTAACTGGGAGCACCTATGATGTGGTTTATTTGGCGTGAGGAGAATTCATTTTGATAGTACTTTGCTCGCAATTTTGTAGAAACTAAAAACTTAAGATTAAACGTTTTGTATACCCTTCCTTTTAATGAGCAATCTTAACATTTAACGCAATCTGTAGTCAGCGACTGATAAAAGCTGTCAATCACCCCTGGCTTAATCATTATCTAAGCTTTTTTTCAATCCTCTACCTTAACAATGCATATATTATGATGGCAAGATTTTAGCGCCCCCTCCCGATCCTACTGCAGGTCCCTAGGCTTCAGCCCAATTAGCCTATTAATCTGGTCCTGTCTGTAGTCTATGGATATGGTCGAGATAGGAACTTTCTTTATTTTTAATTCACGGGACAATTGCCTGATGAAAAGCATCTGCGGTCGCCAATGGACACTCGTATCATCAGAAGAGTCGCAAATTTATTTCAATGCGTTACCGGCCTTTTACGATGGAAACAGGGAAACACGGGAACAGGGAAAGATGATTAGGAAACTCGGGCCTACTATCTTCGGTACAAACTACCTATATCCTTTATCTTCTATATCTGTTGCTTCATCTGTAGAATGGTCTCACGGTGCGGCAGTACGGGAGCGCTGACGCAACTCCCAAACCGCAGGATTATGTCCGTATGTGGTGTTATCTGGGCAGCTTGCGTCACCCTTGACACTTTATTAGGTGCTCGGTAATCTACACCTTGATCGGTCGGTATAGGTGTTTTTGTCCCGTGGAGTTTCGGTAGGCTACTTTATTTAGGATGTATTGGGAAACGATGTCCTATTTTACATTAGCCTCATAAGATTAAATTTGATTTTTAATTAAATAGATTAAGTCGAATGGACGCTTTGGGGAGATAAGGAGATCTAGTCGTAGGAGAGTCATGTTTCGGCATGAATAAAACAGTTCGCCTGGAGAAGTATCTCACAGAAAGCTGGCGTAAAATAGCGCTTGCGATGTGTTTCGTCGAATGAGAGATTTACAGTTGTCCTTTCCCTATTCCATCAATTAAGCCTATCGCCTCGTTTGTCCACAAATTTCATAAAAAAATATCAGAGCAAGCTTTAAGTTGCGCACCCTGCATGTTTCACTCAGCAGAACCGTGTTCAACAATGCCATTTCTACCATAAACGGTTAGTCCTTATCGTCGAATCACGTCCTCAACATGGCGCGTCGAGTTTTGACCATATGGCGTATGTAGCTCAACCCCGCTGCCCTTGCCGACTAATATGGTCACAGGCCAACGAAATAGGCGCGAGGACTGCGACCAGATGGCTGGACTATCTGACACGACCATCACCCGGCTCGTGCCCATCATCATCGGCTCCTGCACACCGACTCCTGTAGATTTAGCAACGTAAAGAAGTTTAAGCTGACGCTTAAATTTAGCAGTGTTAAGTGTGCCAATGTTTAGGGAAATCTTTTTCGGCACATCTGTAGTCAACGAAGTAGATGAGCTTATTACATGTAGCCAGTGTTGCGAGACTTATGAAGCTTCCTCGACTTGATTCATTAATTTTGAAGTCATTGCAAAAACACAAAATAGCAGAGAACGTGTACATTAAAAAATATATATACTCTGTGATGTTCTCTTACCACGATTTTCATCATGAGGAATGCCTTTATTTAGTTCGGGTTTATAGAGCTAGTCGATATTAAATACGACGAATAAATCGCTCTCGAAGACAATTCTGCATTAACCGAGAGCAGAGTCGTCAGTAAAAGCGTTTCGAATAAATCTATATCAATTTCACTGTCTCTCCTTCCTACTTAATACAATTTATTATATTATTCTCTTTTTCTTATTATTATATTATTTTATTATTATATTATTCTCTTACACCAAACATCCCTCTGTTTCAGGATGTCGGAAGGCGACGTTTCGTTGATACGCGACGAAGACGTTTTACGTCGAATGGTAAGTCTTTACCGATATAATAATCACAATTAAATAAAAAATCTTCATAAACTTAGCGGTGTCGGTCGTGTCTGGAAATCTTTTCCGGAGTTATTCAATTTGATCGATATTAATGACGGCGTGAAACTAGCAGTTACGATTAACTATAAGTATCGAATACATAGTAACCTTCCATAATGTACGTCATAAAAATTTCATGATTTTTAGACCCCTGAAATGTGACCCCCCTTGTCACAGCTAGTCACATTTCCGAGGACCCCTCCTCCCTATTCTGACATCACAAAATTATCAATTTTACACCTAAAAACTTAAACCACATCAATATTTCAAATTTTAGGATAAAATTTTGAAATTTGAAATGAGATGTCACAACACTGAGGCCCCTCCCAACCCTTTGTCACAACATGTCAAACCATGACGACCCCTCCCCCCCTTAACGTGTGACGTACTTTATGGAAGGTCCCTAATATTATAAATGTATAAATGTGCCTTTTTGTTTTTCATACTTAAAGAAACAGGATTTTACAAATTTATAATAAATACACGGCCGATGGGATACCTGATGATGACTTTGTCGAAACGACCGCGTGTATTTATTATAAATTTGTATAATCTAAGAAAATATAGTGGAAAAAGTGCAAGAAAAGTGTGTTTCTATAAGTATGAACATGAATTTCCGCCATGAATCAACAGTACAATCAATCACATATATTTGTTTTTCGTTCCTTCACGCCCTAACGGAACAACCAATTAACTCGATTTTTCGCATAGACTTAGTTGAGATATTGATTAGTATGGATAGTAATTAGTAACATAGTCTGCTTTTTGTTCTGGAAAAGTAATCATGTTCTTTAAAGACGCTTACGAGATTTCCAATCTCATGCAATCGAAGGAGCGCGCCAAAGCTAGTGATAATAATTTGTGTTAATGTTGTTTCCACAGTGGCAACAGACAGAGGACTTCTCCCGCAAGAAGGAGATTCGCTCACATATGTACAAGCTGCGCGAGGAACGACTGCGCAACCTCTACTCCCCAGAACCCAGCACCGATGGTGGAAAAGGTGCGTCTCAAATTAACTTTCAGCTTAAATAAAAAACTATTTGTCACTTTGCAAATAAGATTCTTCTCGTAAAGGCATAAATATGAAAGAATGAAGCAAAGGTTTTTCTGTATTATGTAACACGTTGAAATTTAAATTATTGTTAGAATGCAATGGTTCCCTTCGGCAGGTTACGAATTTACATCGACTCGAGATCACGTCAAGTCGTTCGCCGACCAGAGCTTCCAGTCCATCAAGAGCAAGGAGGTGCGCGACGCGGGCTCCCCGCCCAAGGAGTTTTCCTACCGCGGCCAAGGTGCCTACCGACTGAATTGGGACTGGACCTAACAGACTAACTAATAACTACATTAACCGCGCCCACTCATCTCGAACGACTCTAATGAACGATCGTTGCTTCCAGATCTGAAGGAGCTGTCCGACGCCGGCTGGAACGTCGAATCCGAGAGCAAGACGACTAACGACGGTCACACGCACGTCGAGTCGACCAACGCGAACGTCGAGGGGCGGTACGACGTCGCCGGAGGACACGGGCAGTTCGCCGCCGTCGATAAACACACCCGGGCAGTCACCGAGTACGATGACGGTAACACTAAACTGAAAAGAAACGAGAACTCCGCCCGCTCGGCCGCCCACGAGCAGGTGGTGCGCCAGCTCGACGATGGGACACACTTCTCGTCCACGACTAGTTCCTCCACGTCCACTTCCAAATTCGAGCAAGTTTCGAGCAAACATGAGACAGTGCCATATCAGATTACCGACGATGAGTACGCGATCACTACCAGGAGGTTCGACGATAACGCTAACGAAAACAGATCCTATACTAAAGAAAGAGTTGTCAAATCCTCCGAATGCGATCAGAGGACGAGAACGGACTTCGATCACGGTGACTTGGTGTCGAGAAAAGTGGAGTATCCCGACGAAAATACTAAAGTTGTAGTCGAGACGAGGTCCCTTCCCGACGGCACGAGAGTGACGAGCACACGAAGAGAGTTCTGTGGTCCTGCGGTACAAACTAGTCATTCTACTGCTTCAAAAAGTGAGAGTAAATTTTCCTCGCACACGAGTTCGAATAAGAACTATCACTCTAGTCAATCGTCGTCGGAAATTCATCGCGAGATCACTGACGATAGAAACATTGTAGATTCTCAGAGAAACGTCGATAGAATTGATTTCGATCGTAGGCAGGATGATAGCACTACGACGAGACGTGAGATCGATGATCAAGTAGAGTACAAAAATCAAAAAAATAATCAAATGCTACAAAAAGAAACCGTGAAAATTCACCACGACGACGAGATTTCTGTAAAAGAGAACAAAAATATTGAAAATAAAATAACTGAGCAGCGTTTTTATAGCAAAAGCGAGGAGCACAAGAACAAATTTACGCAAAGCAATACTAAAAACGACGTAGAAAATATAACGACCACGCATAATTATGAAAAATCATATGAAACAGACGAGACACAAAGAAAAGTAAGCAACGATTGGAGTCCAGCTCAACAAGCTTGGGCTAGCACGCTCCGTGCAGATACTCCGACGGGAACACCGACGAGGGCGTCATCGCCCGGTACCAAAACATTTAAATCGAGCTCTTCATCTTTAAGAAGCAGTATTAGCCCTGACAAAACATATAGAAAACCATCTAGTCGCGGAGGCAGTCCTAGTAAGATTGATAGGCAATCACCTACACGCAATATTTCTAATCATTTTTCAAGCACGCACTCGACCTACTCTGTTTCAGACACAAACTCTAGTAGAAATACGAGTGTTGACCAAAGTTTGCCAAGAACGAGATCCCCAACAAAACCGACCGTATGCTCTGATAGTTACGGTAATCGTCCAAGGTCCAGTCAAAGTCCAGAAAAAGTTGCACAAAATAATGACAACAAACGGAGTCCTAGTGTGGATAAAGATTCAAATATTAACAAAAGGCCTAATGAGCGTTCCGAGCGTAATAAAGACTCACCTTCAAAAGATTTAAAAGATGATTCTACTACACCTGGATACATGAAACCCACCTTTACAACTAAAGTTAACCCAATAGAAAAAATAAACAAAACTAGAGAAGATCATTACAAATTTATCGACGAAGAAACCAAAATGTATACTCGTACTGATTCTAAAAAGTATACATCATCTATCCAAAGTGAATCTGCTAATACGTTGCGACGTTCGTCTAGTCCAACAAAAACATATACTAGAAGTCCATCACCAAGTAAGACAAAACCGGCAAAAGATTCTCCGAGAACTTCGCCTACACGAAATCTGGATTCCCCAAACCGAAGATCGTCCCCATCAAAAATACCTGACAATACGACTCCCTCGCCCTTACAACAAAGAAGTCCATCTTTTTCATCTAGGAGTCCAAGTCCTCAAAAAATCATTATGTGTTCAACTAAAGATTCTCCTAAAAAGATTCCAGAACGTGTGGAAATAAATTATAATACGTACGATAAATCTTCTACAAAAAAAGATGATATAACTTGCACAAATACTGTTGACTTCACAACAGAAAATATTTATACAATTGATAGAAAACACAGTCATAATAATGTAAGAAAAGATACCAATACCCTTATTGACACTGATTTCAATAAGAAACCTCAGACCACTAGTAGATCACCTTCACCAAACAAACGGCCTGCAGAGTCTCCAGGAAAATCTCCAACGAGAGACAAGAAATTCCAAACAACATCAGATTTTATAAATACAGAGAAAACATCAGAGGAAGTAAATAAATCAAAATCGAAAGACCGTCCGAGACAATTGATTACGCCATCTACTAGTCCTACAAGAAAAAGCAAAATTGTTGAGACGGCACCTTCTACTGGACAAAGTTCACCCACTACATCAGTCAGTGGGTTTGTTTATTTCAGTTCTCCCCGGCAGGAAAACAGAACTGTTACTGACTTAGACAGTGAAGATTTTACTTCGTTAGAAAGCACGGAAGTGATTTCTCAGAGAACTGACAATACAAATCGTTCACCGTCTCCATCAAAAATTCCTTGTAGATCTCCATCTCCAGAAAAAAAACTAACAAAAGAAAATCTTCCAAGAAAAAGTTCATTGAAAAAACCGAAAGATTTTGGGCATATATCTCCAAACGAAAAACCACCGACTAGTTTTCTTGTATCACCAAATGAAGAAACTAAAAATATTAATTTTGAAGATACGTCCAAATCCACCGATTTACCATCAAAGCCAAAACCGCCATTTGAAAGGCGAGAAACTTATGATGAAAGATGTCGTAAAATTCTTGGTATGATGGACGTTACTAAAAAAGAGGCTACTGAAAATGAAACGAAAATAACTCAAAACATAGAGTCACCAACGCATTCTCCTAGTATTTCTCCATGTCGAAGTCCACGAAATGAAAAATATGTCAAGGAGATGGTGACAACTGAAGCGGTCGTAGATATTATAGTAAAATCCTCTACATCTCCTTCAAGAGAAAGTTCTCCGACGAAACTTCAAGAAATTACTGATACCAAGCCAGCTTCAGATAAACCCAAAAGAATTCCTTCTAGAGAAACATCTCCGAATCAATTTATGAATACTATTACTAAAACAAAAACTCCATCTAGGGAAACAACCCCAACTAAGCTGCAAGATGTAAATATTGGAGTTATGAATAATATTTCTGAAAATGTCTTGAAAATTTCTTCAAGAGAAGCGTCTCCTACTAAACTCAAAGATATAATTACAAAAACAAGTAATAAAGAAAATACCGATAAAGTTAAACATTCAAGAGAATCATCACCTACCAAACTGAATGACCTCAATGTCATAGGCAAAAAGTCCTCGAAAACAAATAGGCATAACTCTAATAGCATTTCTCAAGTTGAAGTAACGACCACGAATACACAAAAGAAAAATACTTATGACGCTGAATTGGATAAGACAGTTCATACTACTATTAAGGGTACTAAAATTTCTGAGAACACAAAAAATAAAGACATATTTTCTGAAGAAAAGCCTGCAACAATTTCTGATGAAAATACAAATGTGATTCAAAAGACAAAGGACATAGAAAAAAATGTTATTGCAGATCATGTGGAGGAAGGCAAACCTAACCTTAAATCACCTAATTTATTGCCTTCTGATGATTACCCAAAAATTGAACCAGATTTCGTTAAATCTACCACATATGAAGTTACTAAGGATAAAAGGTTGAATATAGCTGATGAAATTGAATGTACTTTTGAACTTATCACGTCTGAACGGCAACAAGAAGTTATGGATAAAGTACAAAAATCATTAAGAAAACTTTCACCGGACCGAAAAAATAGATCTCCCAGTCCCTCCAAAATTTTATTCAAAGATAATTCAGATTCTGAAAGTTCTACGCTTACTCAAAAGACAAAAACTTCTACTTCTACAACAGAAAAGAAGGATTTAGCGAAGGATAGTAAACCGTCTTCTAGAAACACTTCCCCCACAAAGAAGAGTAACACAACGTCAATACCTTCAAGGAGTGTATCACCAAAAAAGCCTTTATCTCCTACAGAAAGGCCACAGTCTCCGCAAATTCCTAAGACAGCATCACACAAACCTAAAGAACAAAGCACAGTAAATAAGAAATCTATACCATTGTCACCAATTAAAGATAGAACTACTCCGTCGGAAATAAAGAAAAATACAAATATCTCTACGAAACAAGTAAACACCATACGGACGTCCGCTACAAAGAGTACAGTAAATAAAATAAATACAATCTCGCAAAATAAAACTACAGAACTATCCGATATAAAGCGGTCACCTGCAAATAAAAGTACAATAAGAGAAATAATTAAGAAAGAATCTGAAAATAAGGTGACAAGAACAGCTAGTGATACAGTATTGAAGGCCAAAAAACCCACACCACAGAGAATTAAATCAAAACCGGAAATACACGTTAATGATATTGCTACATCACATAAACAAACAAACGTTAGGCAAACGAAAACTACGAAGGAAATAAGTTCAAAGTTACCGACAAATAAGCCAAAATCGGCAACTGCACTTAATACGTCAACTGACGAAGACAACGATTTTACTATAGATGTTCAACAAGCAAAATCATCAAGAGAAAATTCTCCCGATCGCATATGCCCCACTCCCATTAACTTTACAGAGGATGTTGGCACACCTAGATTCCCGGACGAAGTTAGTGAACCTGATGATGAGTTCCAAAAAAGGACATATAAAACAATTCATGAAAGTGAGTCAATAGTTGATGATATTGTTGAAATATGCGAAGATGAGGAATTGTTTTCTAAATCCACTAAAACTGACTTTGAAGATGAATGTCTTCTTAGTGTTAATGATAAGGTTTCTAAGTTTACAACAGAAATAGAAAACGTCAATAAAGTTAAAGACACAAACTCTCGCCATAAAGATACAGATAAGATTTATCAAACAGTTGATAAGAATTTACAAGAAGATGAGTGCTTATTATCAGTCTCACAGAAAGTTAATAAATTTGCGAAGGGGCCTAATGAAATGAGAAATAGTAAAAGCCCATCTCGAAATATTACACAAGAATATGATAAACATACAACTTACCAAGATGATTACACTAAGCTCAGCGTTAATGACAAAGCCAATCTGTTTATTGAAACTGCTGAAAGTGTCAAATCTCCAAAATCAAAATCTTCTAAAAAAGTTGAACGTCCTGATCTCAGTAACGTTGATGAAACGTTAAAGCGCGATGAGTGCTTACTCAGTGTTTCAGATAAAGTAAACAAATTTGTTAAAACCGCTGAATTCATAAAAGAAACGCAAGAAATAGAAGAAAAAGAAAGACGAATTCAAGAACAGCAAGAGAAAATCATTAAAAGTATTGTAGAAAATGTAGATTCACTAGACACTTCTCAAACCATACTATCTTCTGAAAAGGAAAAAAATACAAGGTCAAAAGATAGCATTACTTTAGCTTCTAAAACTGTTGACAAAACGGCAAAGGTGGTAACTCAACGTAGTAGTGATGCCGTCAAAAAGGCAAAAGCGTTATTTGAAAATATTGCAACGTCTACAACTAAAACTACGGACACAGCTCATAACAAAACGATAAAATCCACAAATATTGTTAATAAAAATACATTAACCTCGCAAAAGAAACCCACAAAAGAAAATGCAACAACTGAAGAAGTCGTTATCGAAACCAATATTGTGCAAAATGGTGAATCTAATGTTGAAAAGCCCGATAAAAAAAATACAGAAAAACCCAGCGTTACTAAACCTATCAGTGATCAAACTAGTTTGAGACCCCGTTCGCCTGTTAAATCGAGACCAAAGTCACCCTTTCGCCAAGTACCAGAGACCATCACTACGACTAAAACTACGATTACCCGTATCACACCCGTCACGTCCGCCAAAACTGAACCAAAAGACGATAAACCTGAAAAGCCTCAAGACAAAGTGCCCGGATATCAACGACCCACAAAAACTAGCCAGCTAAAAGAGGAAACCAAGGTCGTAGAGGAACCGGAAGTGAGCAGCAGACGTGGCAGTGGGAAATTCGGCGTAGAACTAAGAAGGACTAGCACTGAGAGATGTTCCGTGAGCAGCGAACGACGCCGCAGTGTCGACCACCACCAGCCCTGCATCGAAGACATTTTCGATCTCGACCTCCTGGAACAAATGGTGAGATTATTTACATCACATTTATTATTACCATCATTATAAATATTACGCATCATAATCATTATGACATATTTTCAATTATAATAATTGAATTTCCTAGGGGCTGTCCATTAATCACGTGATGTTTTTTCACGAATTTTTTCATGTGATATTTAACCCTCCCCTTTTTAAACCTCGCGTGATTAATGGACGGTCCCTTAATTATAGTACAAAAACATTATGTCAACTTTGTATCAAAAGAAACATAACAAATATTTGTTAAACCAATCCATTTTTTGTTAGAAATAAAAATACTTAAATTATTTTCTTATTTTAGTTGGAAAAGGTCGTAGGCTATGAGCAGAGGCGACGCATAAGAGCTCAAATAAGAGTTGCAAGAAAAGAATCGAACCAGTTTAATAAAACTATCACCACCCAGACTGTCACTAAGGTTACTAAGACGAGATCACCAGAACGACGACCGGCTAAATCCCCTGATCGCCAGCACCGAGCGGCCCCGCAGAAGACTTTGTCACCTGAGCGTAAAACCAGGCCCACCACTACACAAAAAACTCTGTCACCGGAAAGACCGCATAAGCAGCAACCGGAAACACGATCCCCCGAAAGATCCCACAAGCAAAAACCGGACACTTGTGACATTATAAAACCTCAAGAGGAAACGCCGAAAGTGAATGGCCACGTAAGGGAGCCGAGTAAACCAGATAAAATCGTAAGACAACACAGCCCCAGCAAGCCGACAACGAAACACGTACTGAGTCAGGCTAAAAGCCCAGTCCGACCGGCGAGCCCCGACAAGAGGCGGCCCGCGTCTCCCACCAAGGCCCAACCGACTCCCAAACAGAAATCTAACCGATTCAGCGAGTACGCCACAGCATACATGAAGAAGGTTGGCCTAGACGAGAACAAAAAAATATCAGAGACCAAGACTAGGAAGACTCCTGTCTCCGTGGAAATGTCACAAGAGGTGGAAACCACGAGGTCCGTCGAAACTGACATCAAAAATAGCACAGTAACGTCGAAAGCTACGAGAACCTCCTCCAAGGACGTGATAGAAATCGTGCAAACGAACGGGAAGAGATCACCATCTCCCGAGAAGGTGGAACGAGTTCGCCAGACGCCGAGTCCTGAGCGCAAAGTCCCGACGCAACCGAAGCCCCGCAGCCCGGAGCGACAAACGCGGCCGAAGACGCCCGACGCCGCTGAAACCACCAAGAAAACCAAGGAGACGATCATCAAAACGATTTACGACATAGAGAAGAAGATTCCGCAGAAGCGGGTGCAGGAGGAGAAGCCCTCGTGGGTGACGAACCGAAACCTGAAGAAGATCAGCTCGGAGACGCGCACGTTTAGCAGCAAGAAGATAGAGACGGACAAGAAGTACCGCGCGCCGAGCCCGTCCAAGGTGATATCGAAGCCTATCGACGTCATCACGTCCAGCTACGGGCCCGGTCCGCTAGACGCCGACGGACGACCGCTCTTCGGCATCAAGGCTCTGAGGAATGGAGCTACTAATTATCAAGGTATGCCAACATTTTTAATGGTCTATTGCTTTAAGTATTATAAAATGTTCGGATATTGTTACGTAGACGATGCCCTGTGGCAGACTTTCCCAACCATTATTTTGCCATAAATATATTTGCTAAAATAATATTTTCATTTCATTTTGTACGGTAAAAAGTATATCGTACACAGAAAAATCTACATTTTTCCTAAACTAAATATTAAAAACTGTAATGACCGTTTTATTCTTATGTTAAACAAAAATTGTTGTCGTTCTTACATATATGTTAATACCATTTAACGATGTCAAATTTCCTTTTAATATTTAAGAGGAATTTTAGTAAATTAGCTTAACTAAAGACATAAATGTATCAAGGAGACAACATTTTGTCGAAAACAAAAAACTAAACGCAGAGCAAACAGCTTACACTCTGTAACGGTATTCTTAACGTTGACAGATATTTTGATACCTAAGTATCTACTTATTTATTAACAACTGTGCATTAAAATTGTTTTGTTTCACATTTTATTTACATTTAAGTATGTTAAATAGTGTTAGATCAAAGTATACATTTATTCATAATTCATAGCCTAATAGTCTTGGTGAATAATTATATTGACTCACTGTACTAATATTGAGTCAGATGATAAGCTTGCTAAAACATAATCGGAGCCCTGTCTCTACCCGCGTAATTTATTATTTTAATATGTTTTACTGCTATGTAGTTAATCAACTCATTATGAGTAATATAAATAATGTTTTTTTTTTTATTTTATAATATAAAAAACACTATAATAACTTTGTAAAATTAGAAAAGTTTATTTTTTGTTGATGTAATTTGATGATAAAATATCTTGTCAAAAGCAAACAACAAAAATGCGCTACTTGTTTTTTGTTTTGACATACCTGCTCTGGATTTACAAAATTCTTTGAAACATATAACAACGGACAGGCGAACGCAAGTGATGCGAATCGATAACAATACTCGTTTACATAAACTGTTGACTTCAGTGAAAGGAACCGTCGTCAGACAAGAGTTTCACTCGCGCAACGGCGGCGAACCGGAGGGCACGGTCACCGTCACCGCCTACTCCACGGAGCCCGAGGACTTGGAGCGGCTGCTGCAGACCCAGGGGGAGAGGCCCTCGAGGATGCACGGGCTGGCCGCCATCACCACCACCAAGAAGTTCGGCGGTGACACCGGCAACACGTACTCGGAGATAGCTACGGTGAGATTTTTTGACAACTATATAGATATTTATTATTAGCACATAGTATTAGGAATATTTTAAGTACGCCTACTTCTTATTAGCCTGTATTTATTTATTAGCAATCGTTGAAATGCAGTTGAAGTTGTAAGTGATTACATTGATATCAGGGTTACTTTATAAATATACATTAAAAAATTCAATTTGTATTGTAAATCGTTTCCTCGTTTCCATAAAAATAATAATTAGGCTTCTATTTATACAGATAAACGTTATAAAAACATTACTTAAGCGCTTCATCCTATTACTAATTAATATTTAATTTTTAAGCTACACTAGTTTTTGCTTGCGTGAAACTTTATAAAATATCCCATTTTTACAAATTACTACTGCTCGACTCCTATTGGTCGTAGCCTTTTTCGATAAACGGACTAACCAACACAAAAAGAATTCTTCAATTTCGGCCGGTAGTTCCTGAGATTAGCGCGTTCAAACAAACAAACTCTTCAGCTTTATATACTCGTATATTAGTATAGATAGATCTAAAGGGTGTACAATATAAAACAAATTGATATTAATTTATTGTCTGGTATGTTTGCCCCTTTAGCGTTACATAAACAGTGAGCTCTCCATGTGCAGGGAGACATATACTCAAAATAAATTACTGACACTTTTGTAACACCCTGTTTTTGATAAAAAATATATATATTTTACCCAAATGTGGGTTTCCAGAAGGAAGAGCGCGCGGCGTTGGAGCAGTTCACTCACAGTGACCGGCGCGTCACCGAGAGTCGAACCTGCGCCATCACCGACGCACATCACACCGACCTGACACACGACAAGAAAGACCTAACACAAAAGACTAGAGTCACTGACACGAGGATGAAACCGGACACCAAAACCGTCAAAGACGCAGAGAGAAGACAGACTGAAAGCGACAAAACAAAAATGGAGAGTGCAGACCGGACGGAGAAACGAACGGAGAAGAAAACCGTCAGACAGAGCTCCGTCAGGTCGCTTACGGAAAAGTTTATCAAGAATGCAAGTAAGTACAACTAGAGGAATTGGTTTCTAGGCAGTGGCGTAACTGTACCGTTCGAGGCCCGTGGCAAATTAGTTTTCGTTCCACTATGTCAATCCAATACAAAAATACGTCAAGCGTATTGTAAAAAATAATCGCTTGTCACTTGTCTAGGGGGGCTGATCGGGGGCCCCTTCCGACTGGGGGACATCCGAAGAGTCGCAAGTGCGTTGCCGGCCTTTATGAGGAAATAGGAAATGGGAACAGGGATAGGTGGATTAGGGAAGTTGGGCCACCGGTACTCACTCACTGAACGAAAGCACAACGCCGTTTCACGCCAGTTTTCTGTGAGGCTGTGGTATCAGTCCGGTCGAGCCGGCCCATTCGTGCCGAAGCACGGGTCTTCGATGGTAATGAGCATCCTTATTATGTACTTGAGATCAAGAGAAAATGTCTCATTGGTACACGCTTCCACCGGGGTTTGAACCTGCACCCTCTCGAACCGTGTTTGTATCTTTGTTATTCCTTCACATCCTAACGAAGCAACCTTATAGATTGAGTTGAAAGGGTGGACATGTAGGCTAGTTGATAATTGAATTCCACGCAAACGAAGCCGCGGGCAAAAGCTAGCAGGTACTAGATAACTAAACCTTAACTGTTGTGTTACCAGACGAGACGTCGAAAAACGAACGCATCACATACCCCAAGGCCGGTCTCATTCTCCGCACCACCGTCAAAGAAGTCACCGCCAATGACGATTGCAATGCCGGTAAATGTTTTTATCATATATTTTTGATAGACGATCAGAAATGAGGATATAAATTACTAATTGAAGACGTAAGTTGGACGAAGAGGCATACATTTTTAAATGTTTTTCGCATATATGGAGGCTCAGGTCTGGAAACAACAGAATTTTTTCCAGTCAAACTTTCAAATTCAATCCTTAATACTGCAGCGAAAGAAAGGATCATTAACTTACGACGTATTCAATTGTCATAATTATGTTGCATTTAAAAACTGAAATGTTACAAAAATAAGAAATGTAATCACATAACCTTGTATTACTCAGGTCTAACGCGTTCGGACAGCGAGCGCAGCGTGGACTCTATCGAGGAAGTCACCACAACCACCACGGAGCGAACGGCAGATGGCGCCGTGCGCACCACCACCACTACCAAACGCTCGGGCACGCACACCCACGTCACCCCGTGCACACAAACGTCGAACACGCGTACGCAAGTATCGAACGCGCGCACCCAAGTGTCCAAAACGCGCACGCAAGTGGCGGACACCCGTACGCAAGTATCGGACGCGCGCACGCAAGTGTCGCTTGCGCAGCCGCAAGACAATCTCGCTCAGGAGAAACGGACGCAGGAGCGCTCCTTCCTCGATAGCACCACCAAGGTCACCGGTGTACAAGACATATTAACTAGGATGAAGAACGCTGATATCGGTGAGTTTTAGCTTATTTTGTGGCAGATTATCTATTGGACAATATAATAGTAACAATATAATAATAAGTAATAATATAATAGTAACTATCAAAGATTAGAAACAAAAACTGTAACTGAGATACGATACGGCCATAAACCATCATTATCCTACGCACACACACCACCACCACAACACAAGTTTACAAACCCTATACATAGCTAATTCAACTTAATTGTGCGCACGGCCCTATGTGTGGGTAAGCCTTGTTTATTCGGACGGCCGCACCTGCCTGGACACCGCCGTATGAATGAAAGTTGTGTATATACAAGCACACGTACTCATAGGGCCACGCGCACAACTCAGTTAATCTACCTGTAATTATTTTTTACAATTCCCCGTATCTATCGTGTAGTGATCGAGGAAGGTGACACCAACGAGGACGCGGAGGCTCGCGCGCTGCTCAACAAGTTCCTGGGCGCCACCGTGCTGATGGCCGGCATGCAGAGCTACGTCACCGAGCCCCACGCCCACGGCAAGGTGGTCATCAAGCAGGTCAGTAGTACCGTCAGGTTCTACAGTAGAGCATATTGACCAACCAAGGCGTCACCAAGGGCGCATCTGGGAGTGTGGTCATGGGCGTCATAAAATACAGAGACTACCACCACCTGTTACAGTCTCTACATAATTGGCGTTGACGGTTAGTCGGCACGAAGATGTGTTAGCATCTACACAAAAACGTCCATAGACAACGATAGACGAGCAGAGCCGGTACACAAGGCTCCACACGATCGTGCGCGCATGTCATCGTCTGTAATCGCCGATAATTAATAGGAGCCATGACAGAATAGTAACACCAATTTCGATGTTGATGAATATTATGGTAAATGCAGTAGTTATATCATACTACCTCTCTTTGTTACCACCACCCGACCGGTATCTCCTGCTCTCGTAAATTTAAGCTACAGTAGCAGCAAATCCATAGCATTTCCTAAAAAAAAAAACAAAGGGTCCAATAAAATTGGTTTCAAGTTTTCCAGCAAATCTCTTATTAGAATGTTGAGTAAAGTGTAGGTTAGGTTTGTTTACCACCAAGTTCATGGGTTGTAGTTATCATTAGATCGCGACGCACAATTATAATGCAACGACGCAGTGCAAGTGCGATCCCGTGCGGACTTGGTGTCTGGCGGCCGCCCAACGCTGGTGTGCGCACACCAGGTGCGCACGCGCTGCCAACGCCGACATACACCGTGATTCACGGGACGCATCAACGCGGAACACTATAAACATTACTAATTAAGTTGATCGGATTGCTAATTTCATATTTCACGCCAAACTAAAACGTGTAATCCCACCTAAAACACTGGGGCTAATGGGGGATTAATTCGGATATTTCTGAAAACGGGACGGCAATTTAGCAAATCAGTCGGTCAGTCTCGAAAATTCGCCTTATGTCAAATTTGACTTAAATTTTCTGGCTATGAAGCCGGAAACTACATTTATTTCTCAATGTCTTAGTCTTAACTGAATAGATTACGTGATCTTTAAATTCGCGTTTAATAATATTCACCAATTAAATACCGTTATATTCGGTCCATCAGCTAAACGGTGATTTATAACAATTATCATAATGAATGTCTGCGCTCGAGCACGCACCACCAGCGTTACCGCTCCATATACGATGTGAGGCAAATCCGCCAATCAGTAGGTATGTGATTTAACGCTTGGCTCTCTAATTAACATTATTCATTGCACCTTCCTAAATTTATTTTGATAATTTTTGTATAATTATTCTTATATATATTGGACACTGTTTTTAAGCATCATTCAAAGTTCAGACATTTTAATTTTTACCGCATTCCTTTTCGCCCTTCTTTGTCCTATCGCCTTTTAAGTCCATCGCCATCTGAAATCGGATCTAGAAACTTACTTTCTTCTGTGTCATCTATTATTATAATCATTAAATCTGTTTTTATTTACACACGTTCAGAATTAGCGTGTTACATCACGAGGTGTCGATCACGCGGTTATAAGTGCTGATTGACGGCCGACTCATCACTCAATACTGCACTACTACTGATAGTGAAACTACTCCCTATACACGTCTATCTACTTGTCTATCTGCAACATCACTAGCTGCTGCAACTGCACATTAAATTACACAAACATTGTAACTTTGGGCAACAGTAGCCTTCAATAAAGAAATTATTCTTATTGTACGCGACCGTACGGATTATGAGGCTAATTACTTCTTAAACCGTTTCTACTTTGGTTGCTCGAAATCTGAGAGATCCCCTTTTCTTTATTAATTGCAAATGCCAAGTGCCATCTTTTGTATTTTTAACACAATTTGCTGTCTTAAAATTTCAGTGTATTTTTTATCTCCTTGGTTTTGTGTTTTCTTTTGTTCTTTTCCAATATTTGTTATTCTTCTGTTTCTATTATTTTTAAATTAATTCTACTTATTATTTACTCTATCAGCTTGTATTAAACACAGAGTTTTATGTAACACTAAAACTCTAAAAACACAATGTAGAGCTAACATCAGGTATATATGCATATGATGATATGATTTATGAATAAAGTAATTAAGAATTTAATTATTGATATTTCATAACTTTGAGAAAACCAGATTAAATTTCAGTATTTAGTAATTTCACCTCTAGAACTCGATTTAAAAATTTTACTGTAAACGAGATTTTCAGAAGATGCCAAGATTCCTGACGCTGAAATTTTTACAGATAATATAAATACAAACAAGGTGGAAAAGTAATCGTAGTGTGTGTAAGTAGTAAGTACCGCCTCGCGCCGCACGCGCCGTACGGTATCCGCACATAGTAAACAAATGCGCGCAACTCTATTGCCGTTTAAAGACACGCGCGGGAAACACGAAAATCTCCGGCAAAAATAACACCCGTAACCACTTTTCATCGGCCATGTGTACCGACGGTCGAATGTGTGCAAGCGAACTTGGCCCCTATTGCGATGAAAACGCGCACATTTTCGTGTTAACTCGCCTGTACCATTTCTCCGTCTATATTTGGTGTGGTGACGTAAAGAGACTGCGCTCTCGCAGTCCGTTTTGAATCCCCGCGCAGAACGGAGCGCCGTAGAATATGGACTACTAAATTTAACTTAACCCAAAAGACCAAAACTAAATTAGAAAAATTCTAAAACTAGTGTTATTAAGAATCGTAGTGTAAACTTTTGTTTTGAGGATTTTATCTCTTTGTTGAGGTGAGTTTTTATTTTTAACTATTTTATTTTTAGGTTCATATTTAACTTCACCTTACAATTTTTGTGAATTTGCGTTTTTTTCTAATTTTTTACTTTTCTATATAATTTAGATGAAACTAAAGCTACTTGCACAATTTTGTAACTATACAAAGTAGATTATTGTAAAATTCCAATTTGTTAAAATATAACCTAAATATTTTTTTAATTGATTACCTGTGTTTGGATTCTGCCTAGTGGATTTTATTTGGTTAATAACGATTTGAATAATTAATCGCTAAAGTACAGAAAAAGTCTTATAAATGAGCCTTGGGTGACTCCGGAATGTAAATATGTACAAAGAAACGATTGTAATTAAAGAAAAGCACCCCATCCAATATGTAATATACACATCTTATTAACTAAAGAACATTATTGAATTAGATCACAAAACGGACCTGTAACCTCAGGACTAATTTTTATTGTAAAACTGTTGCTTCAAAAAAATCCAACTTGCCTTTAAAACTGTGCTTATTACACTTATAATTCCATATAGTATAAAGTAAGTATACAAAGCATGATACTGAAATAAAGATTCTTATAATAAATATATTCTTATATAAGGTTAGCCAAAGAGCATAAATTGTAGGGAAATATAGAATTTTTAAATTAAACGTCCAACGGAATTCAATTACCTAAAACACCGTTTGATGAGTTTTATAAAGCAAGAACAAAACACGTACTCGAGTACATACTTAGGTGCACTCAGAGTATATAAATTTCTTTTATTGTTGTACAATTAAAGACCACTCTGAGCCTAATGCCTAATTATTGATGCAACACTTAACTAGATGTACTTAATGCAATAGAATTCAGGTACAAAAAACACAACTATTGATTTACAAATGGATAAGTGCCAAAAAGTAAAAGTGTTCTTCAAAAATATGCGGTAAAGTGTTACAAGAAACATTTTTTACGAGAAAGAAAATGTTAAAGATAGTAATGAAGATTAGTGATTTACTTCATCATTCCAATTTCCAACGGAACTAACATGTCGGATATAAATTTTGTTGGAAATGCAATAATGCCTAATTATTTGAGTAGGGGTTCAGTTATATAAATATTAAGCAACGTAAACTAGTTAAGTAAAGGTAAATAGCGACGGTAAATAAAAACTGTTTGACTTGTAAAAACGTTCAACCAACAGACATCAATCTTAGTAATTAACAAACAAGAGTAGATGCCAAAGACAATATTGAAATACCAATGATGAAATCACGGAATTTAGTACTAGTTTTAAACAAAGAGTCCAACAACTTTATTTTTATAGGAATGGGCGTAAATGAGCAAACTTATCACCTAAAAGGACACGTGTATCTTTGCATACTTGCAACACTGAAATAGTTTTAAAAATTCCTTATTAGTTTATCGAATTCCCGGTAACATTAAAACCGACATGCAATTTCCACAATTTCTATCCCATACATTGTATGATACACAAGATTATGGCACCGGATAGGCTTTTGATCACATGAATAGCTTCAGCATTCCCGTTACCGTGTTATTTCCATTGTGTCAGGGCGTCGGGCGACCTCGGTCAACTGTGACTGTTGACTGACACAATGTCGCGTGCCTTTGTCATTTTTATTTCATACATACGTGCGGGATAGTTAAACTTTCCTATTATGTTGTGTATGACCGGAGGTGTCCTCTTCTATCATATTTGATACGCATACGTCATTAGTACTGTACAGATTAGTTATCGAAATAATTCATAATTTATGTTTATTATGTGTCCCAGGGGCCAAGGCCCACAGTGGGACCCTATGTCCTGCGGAATGTGTTACAGAATTTCTCTACGTAAAAAAAGGCACCAGGACCCAAACTGGTGCGTTCAGGCCAAATCGAACATCCTATTGTTGCCTGTCTTGCTAGAATTATGTTAATTAATTATTAATTTTGATATTCAACTTTCCTTCATTTTCACTACATATTAGTACATGGTAAATAGTATATTGTCTATGTTTACTTGGAGCCAACAATATTTGCTTGCGGTTTGCTTGCGGTTTGCTTTCTTTACCACCGAACTGATCGTTTTCAACCGCAGCGTGTTCCCGTTCTAAGTATCCGGTGCTGCGTTCAGGCTCTTTACTCTCTCCCAATTTTATTTTTTCCTAGTCATTGCTTTTGTCTAGGAAATTTTCCTGTAAGATTTTCAGCTTTCCAATAACGATAACAAAATAAGTTTATGTTAATTTAATGACTGCCTTAGAATAAAAAGCTGCATTTTAAATTATTAGCCAATATTTCAGTACTACCAATAAGTTTAATCACTGGACCACATAATATTTTATTGTGCAGTATAATATCTCAATTAAATTATTTATTATAAATCAATGAGGCGCCTTTGTTTTGGTTTTTATGTTTCATTTAAATAATTATCGTATTCTTGAATAAAATTAAAAGGAAACAGGTAATAAAGCATATTACGATGCAAATTAATGATCAATTATATCAGGTCGTTGACTTTAATATTAAAAACCTGAAACAAAATTGCAATAATTATATTACATCGTTTATATATAATATAAAAGTAAGTCGGGTTTTCCTTCCTGACGTTGTAAGTCCAGAACGAACGCAGGAACCGATTTCCACGGTTTAGCATTCGTTGGTAAGGTCTCGGTCTCCGTGAGGTTTACAGCAAAGAAAATTCAGGAAACATTTCAAGAGAACAAGGAAAATCAACGGGGACGAAGTCGCGGGCAAAAGCTAGTCGTTTATCAATTTCGTGAAGTCCACCGTCAGTGTCTATTTCACCGGTCATTAATTCGTCCTCTTTATGTTTCGCCGATAGTCCAGGAATAGCTGACGCGGGCGTTCACTCACTCCTATTAATAAGTCAATATAACGCGAATTTGGGTCAATTGGGCCCAGACATTCGATCACTCGCTCATAACAGATCTTAGTCAAGTATAAAATCATGTAAACTGAGACACTCGTGTTTCTGTTACCGTCCAGGATAAAAAGTATCCCATTTTATGCCCATGATAATAAGGTATAATTATACTAGGTTTCATCGAAATCGAACAGTTAGTTTTCACGTGATGCCTGAACAGACAGACAGACAAAAATTTTTCTAATCACGTATTTGAATTTGGTGTCGATCCAGTACCACCCCCTGCTATTTATTTTTTCAATATTTTCAATGTAAAGAATTGACCCTTCTACAGATTTATCAAATGTATAGATATGTACACAGTATCTAAATAATTTGAAAACCCTTCAAATTGACGCTATGAAAATAATATCCTTAATTTGTGCCATAAATTAACCCATTAGCAATTAATATACCAACAATATCGTCCGCTTCGAATGCCATAATCCTCAAACAAAAATTACTAATTAGTTTTGGCCCACACACTGCTCAAGTATTTGGGTTAATTTGGTAAGTGGACCAAGTTCCCAGAACGTTCCTGAGGCGGGTAATCCTAGGATTTTGGGTCACGTTCACCGGATTCATCGGCATGCTCGTTAAAAATTATGGTGGTTACCGTAGCCGAAGCATCACTAATATATGAGCAGTGGCGTAACTACAAGGTTAAAACGCCACGGGCCCCCACCTGGAAGGGGCCCCCGATGAGCCCCCATAGACAAGTGACAAGCGATTATTTTTTACAATAATCGCTTGATGTATTTTAGTGTGGGATTGCCATAATGGAACGAAAACGAATTTGCCACGGGCCTCGAACGGTATAGTTACGCCACTATATGAGATAAAAATTACAGGTAATCCAAGTTGATTTTCTATAACTTTTCTATTATAATATAAAACTTTGCCGAAGTAATGCACAACGCTAATAGGGAAGATAAAACAAAATTTATTGGATGCAAATTATTACGATAGTGGATTAAAAGATATATAGGATCACAAAAAATATCTGAATTTTGTTGTTTATCTGAATTCTGTAATCTATCCATCTCTTTCTCTCAAAACGTAATTCAGTATGAACTTTGTATGCAGCTTGTGGACTTTGACGTCACAATCAATATTGTACTCGCTAACTGGCAACTTCAAAGCCTTGTAACTTTATTTTCAATTTAAAAAAAAAACTGATCGAACTAAATCGTTCGTATCGTATATTCGTATCATGCATATTCCCTATTCAGTCTTCGGTAGACACAGCGTTTGTTTCTTAGCAATCACGTACTCAACATTATCCATGTATAATAGGGGAAATTGAAAAAGAGCCAGTTGACGGACCTACGTCGTTTGGTCGGAATATGTCAATTCCATGTAAGTCATGGCTGTGTTTGACATAACCCGACCAAATTACTTAACTCCATCTGTATCTGTTTCAACTTCTCTAATTGTACAATCGGGGTAGTTAAAACAGAGCCAGATTGTGAATCTAGTTAAATCGGTCGTGTGGAATTGACATATTCCGACCAAATGACGTAGGTTCGTCAACTGGCTCTGTTTAATTTTCCCCCATGATACCAAAACAAAGCGTAATTAATTTTCCAAATTATATTTATCCGGAGCGGGGAGAAAATGAAAGCTTTTGCGTCATACTTTTACCCTTTGTGCGATCCGCGTCGTGCGCGCGCTGCGCAAAAAAACCTTGCCCTTCCAAGAAAGTAAGTCACGCCCGTATCGGGAAGCGGCGGATTTGGCCGGGGTCGATAGCACCCGAGCTGGCACTCCACCAACTGTCCGACTCCTGCCGATTCATCTCTATCATCAGACTCAGAATCTAAATCACTGTTCCGTCATAACAATATGATAGATGATAATTTCTATTTTCGTACAATAACGATATGTTGCCCTCGAATTCTTCCTCGTAAATAGTCATTTGTACTTACCTTTTCTCTGATAAGAATTATCCCATAGTCTTTTCTCGGACTTTCTTTAAGTATTTTTGTATCAAAACTGAAAATATCAATAACCAGATTCATCCAAAATACCGCCTAAGCTGAAAATACCGACTCAAAAGCCTAAGCGTAAAATGTTGTGATACATACAGTTTGAATTCAATTTTGGGAATCATTTAATGTTCGCTGGAAACACAAAAGTGTTAGGAAATTTGCCGTGGGAGAGCCATGCTTCGGCACGAAAGGGGCGGGGTAACCGGAGTGATACCATGGCCTCAAAGAAAGCTGGCGTGAAACAGCGTTGTTTTGTGTTTCGTCCAATTTATCCCTATTCCCTTGCTCTAATCCTTCATTAAACACACTTGCGACTCTTCTGTTGTTGCGAGTGTCCATGGTCGACGGCAGCTGCCTTCTATCAGGTAATCGTCTGCTCGCTTGCCCCCTAAATATCATAATAAAATGAAAAGTTAGTCGGATATTAAGTCATTAGATGTTGCTAGAGCAGAGCTAGAGCGTACACACGTACAGTTATGTTCGTGTCGGTAATGGCACATGGACCCCTCACACGCCAATCGTTACATCTACTTAACATTATTACGACAATTTCGTACAGACTTCACACACATTGAATACACCATACCTGTTACTGTTGCCAGAGTTCTGTACAGCACTTTTGGAACCAGGGTATACATTTTGTACAGAATCTTACTTTTTGGTTGCATATATCTGGAATCCTTCAGAAAAAGTGAAAATCAGTATATATGTCCATATAAATTTTAAAGAGTCCTCTCAATTCCTCCTAGTTCGCATCATCAGACCACCAATTGTGAAAATGGGACCAAATTGCAGCTATACCCTATACAACAATGAAAAAATTTTTGAAATCGGTCCACAATGGATCCACCATGGGAAGTACCAATAATACGATTAAAATGTAACGGTACGTAGCATCATTATAGTGATGATTATGATGATGATGATTATTGATGAAATTGATAAAGTGGTATTTGCTTTGAGTTGTCTAGATAAAACCGAAATCCCCGAATCGCTATCTATAAGGGTTCCAGAGTTCTGCACAGCACCTTCGGAACCAAGGTATACATTTGTACAAATCTTACTTTTTGGTTGCATATACCTCCAGGTAGGTATTCCAATCCTTCAGAAAAAGTGAAAATCAGTAAATGTGTCCATATAGATTTCAAAGAGTCCCCTCGATTCCTCCTGAATCGCATTATCAGGTCATCACTTTTGTGAATATGGGACCAAACTGCAGCTATACCCTGTACAACAACGAAAAGAATTTCAAAATCGGTCCACAAACGGCGGAGTAATGCGTGGTCAAACATAAAAAAAGAGAACATATATACATACGGTCGAATTGAGAAACCTCCTTTTTTGGAAGTCGGTTAAAAACAATTAATTAGTTTGCACAGCTTGCTTCTTTGTCGCTGCAGCAACATTAACCCAATTAGTACTGAGTACTCGTGATAATTTTAGACTTAGGAAATGGAAGCGCTTAGAATATACCAGCAAACGGCAATCGGCGGGATTACGTTGGCAAATGAAATCATGTAAGTGATTAATGGATTTCATCTGCTCGGCCAAACGACTGACCGAGCAGATGAGAAAATAAACGTTCGTTGAAGCCTCCTTTATGTACGCCTGAAAAATTCAAGTCATGCCTCTTAAAAGTCTTAAGAAAACTTACGAAACATGATCTAAAAGTGCCGTTAGCGTATTTTTTATAGTCGACTGTTTTGAATACTTTCATTTGTATATTACCTAAGCTTATTTTGGATAGTTCCGTATTTTTTCTAACAATGCGTTACGCACGATAAGAGTTAAGGTTACCTATCTGGAATCCATCCAAGAAGGCCAGCTTACCCTTTGTTATCTGGTCCACTCCACAGCTTACTCCTCGATACTTCCGGACTAATGATTCACTTCATCCAACTTCTGACGTGTGGCGATACCCACAATAAGCGCCATGATCCTGCATCGTGCTATCGAAGTTTTTAAAGTAAGGCGATCATTGATAGATCATTAAAGGTGGTATATTATGCGTCAACCGAAATGAATCACCTGGGCTTAGGATAACGCCTCGCCCGGTCGGAAGATCTTCTTTTGGGGCCATCAATAATTTTTCCAGAATTTCCGTGACCCTCGACAAAAAAGGCTTTTTCCACCACTTTCTTGATTCGTTTGGAACTGTCGCGAAACAAGTCTAGCAAATATATATTACTGAAGGTACTTATCGATTTCGACTTTCCTTTCGAAGCAAATTAAGTTTTAATTAACTGCAAGAGATCGGTGGCAGTCCCAGACGGAATTCCGCGAAGTGCGTGTGGTTCGGCGGGACCGAGCAATAATCGTCGTTAAAATAATTGGCATGAACATTATGCCCCATACCCGCGGTTTATTGCCTTCGATCCCGCTGCTGAGCGCTTTCTCGGTGCAGTCTTGGCATATTCTACAAATTGCATTACCGGGGGAAAGTTGAGAGCCATTTAAAAATAATGCGCAACGGAAGGGAAACGTATCGCGAGATCCAGCAGGGGGGTCTCATTAGATACTATTATATGACATAGTACAATCACTCCGACTTGAACAGCAATAGCGAATTCACTTTACGCTCTTATCCCAATTATCCAGGATTAAATATTGATCTAAAGTGAGATGGACCAGCATCTATTTCTTCCTTCCTGGCGCCTGCATTGTCTATGCTCGCACCGTTCTATTCCCGGCACCTGGGCCAGCCCGCGACCTGCCAAGTATGCGGCCTACTGATCTTTTTGGGTTGTGATCTACCTGCTCTCTGCATTTCCGGTTGTTCCCCTTCATTAGATGACTCAATGAGCCACAGATTATTCTTTCGGAAATCTTAATAATGCTGATCAGTGATTGAGTAGTAAAGCTAGCCTTTTTATAAAATTTTGGTTGAAAATTGTTAAACTGTTTAAATTATGTATTATACTGCTTGAAAAAATCTAAAAAGAACACTAATATTGAATCGATATCTAGCTTATGTTATATTAATTTTCGAAATCTGTACTATCTGCCTTGTGTCTTGTTGTTTCGGAATCTGTTCGTTTGTATTCCTGGAATCTAGGGTTCATCTCATCTTACGAGGTTACATCATTTTATCATTAACTAATGTTTCTCTTTGCATTTTTGTATTATTTTTAGTCATGACTAGCTATCGATATTACATAATTGAATGTCGCTTAAACATGAACCCATCGCATGTATGAATGACTCATAGGACAATAATACACAGCCCTAAGCCCTATAAGGGCTCGCATCCAAATACTTGTATTATGCTCGGAGACAAATTATTATTTTTTATATGTGATACATATAGATTATCATATGTACGTATTTAACAAAGTAAGAGGCATACGACTTGCAAGTCATATTACATCTACAAATTAACAGAATGGTAAAAGCGATGCGTTGACTGAACTAACAACTCAGACTTTATATCGTGACTTTCTATGTAGATGCCTAAATATTATTAGATTTCCGTCTGGGAAAACTAGAAAAGTCAATAAATCAAACGTCAGTACCGATTTAGATTCATCTGGCAGCCTTGATAATGAGGATTTTGCGTAAGCGAGCAGCTGACTGAGAAACATCAGTTTTTTTGCATTAAAACTTTCACGAACGAAAATATCTAAATCATCTTGCAAGTGTGTATGGAATGACTGTGAAATTGAAGTCGTAAATGTTTTACTACTACAACAGTGTAGTATATTTGATACTATTCAAGGCTGCAGTATTTGTAGTGATGACGGCGCCCATGGAGCTCCCACTCGTACTTTATAACCACCACTCGTTCAGGTTTTGCTGCAGGTTTTTTGTCGTATTTTTTAAGAATAAAGTTTTGGTTTAACAATAGAAATTCTATTTTGTTAAAATCATTATTATCCTCTTATTAATGAAGCCAGTTAGATAGGTAACTCTCGAAGCTTTTAATTACCCAATTATCGATTAAAATTTGTTTTGTACATTTAATATTGCAATTCATATATCTTATAACAAACCTCGCTTCTTTTTGTACTACCACTTTTAAAATTTTAAATTTGAGTGGCGTTAGACAGGGGACACGGCCCTACAGTTACATAAATAACTGCGCATGATTCAGTGTGAGAGGCCATGACAGGACAAGGTTCTTTTATTTCCAGAAACAACACATTTTTACAACACTTTTCATCGGAGAGTCCGTATAACTTTTCTGTGACATTTACCGGCGTAAAAGCGAAAGGCTCATTTTCCTAGCCCGTTCATTTGCTTCGTCACTACTTATGCAAGAATTTAAAAAGTTTGTCCTCGGAGCTAAGTTACAAAACTGAAACATGCCCCCAATCTATCCAACCCCAAAAGTGCAGCTTTGGCAAATTTTATGCAGGCTCTACGAAATCTTTGATCTTTAGACGGTCATCACACAATTGTTTGTAGTACTTTGACTACTAGTTGATCAAATCTGATCATAGACATTGATAAGCGAGCAAATGCGAGTATATCTACATAATTGTGCTCGCGTGTCATCATCTATTTTAACCAATCATTCAACATCAGGAAGAGTTATTGCGTGCGAAATCGACAATCTGACGTCGTATTTGTTTACAGGAAACAGTAAAGAGCAGTGGTGGTAAGGTGACCAGCAGCCGCCGCGTGGAGGAGATCGACATAGACCAGTGCTGGGACGAGAGAGTACTCAGGAAACTAGTGAGTATCCACAACCGAGCACCAAGGCCACGGTAGGAATGCGAAAGAGATACAGTGATACTGATAAAAACAAAATGGCATGACGTCAGTTTCTCGTATGGTAGTGTTGCTATATTTACCTAACCATTTCTGTAATAACCATACATGGCAATACTTAGTTTGGTCCCAGTCAGAGACCAATATGGCTATGTTTTGTTCCGATCAAAATAAATCTTAACCCAGGACCGTTGCTTTTCCTTGTAATTGAACTAATGAAAAATTCTTACGTCTGAGATAATGAACAGTCGTGTCTTTTATTAATCTTATCCAACCGAAGATATAGATTTTGTAATATTGTGATCTCTCCAGGCGTGTAAAATAAAATTTCAACATTCTGTACAATTTTTGAATGCATGCCAACATTTTGGGCAGTTATTAAAGTGTATAAAACCGGTGACCTTGGATTTGGATCGATCTGTTAGAGTGTTTGTTTATTGTTGTGATGCAACACATCGCTTTCGGCATCTGGTGTAAAACACTTAACAGAACTATACATTTCTGTAAACTGCAACCAGGTCTATCAAAATCAATCCATTTTCTGAAGAAATGTTTTTGACGAATAGTAAACTTATCAAATCAAAATGAAAATATATAGGCTCGCCAAAACCAACGCAGGGTCTTAAATCTTTAACACTTTATGTTTTAAACTATCAAATAAAGTTAAAATTTAGGCAATTTTAAAAATAACGCGCTGCTCTTGATACACAGACACAAAGAGATTTTAATCGTTAGTTAATGCATTGGAGACGGTACACAGCTTCTTAGAGAGAAACACGTAAGTGACTACAAATAGAAACTAGTCTGTACAAAATATTGACCATTAAGTTTTTGCCGACGACTTTCGTGTGCGGAGAAACTCGGCGGTCGGCGCGCGCACTGGAGCACTATGACTGCCTCATTACGAATTACATAACATTATGTCTTTATTTTACTTTTTATGTTGTAAAAAAAAAGAAATCGTAACGAATAATTTAATTATATTTGTCGTGTGTCCATGTACATCTATGGGAAGAAAGTTGAGCGAGGACAAAAACTTGTCTGATGTGGATAACGCTTTCTGCATTTATTTACCCGCCCGCCACCTTACCACTTACAGCACATTGTCAACGGGTTGAGAATTAAATAAAAAAGGGATTGATCGAAATAAGCATAATGTAAGAGTGGTTTGTGTACAATTTCAGTTGGACGAGTGTACGGACTACGAGCAGAGACGCCTGCTGCGAGCGCGCATTCGCACCGTCATGGCGGAACAAGAAGGTATAAACTTATATTCGATACTGGTACATGCTCGTTGCGTTGACGCAGCACGCGCGGCTTCCATTCGCTTTTACGGGCTGGAGTCCTGCCAACTCGCCGAAATGCTCCCGGATGGGACGAACATTATAAATAACACGCGTCAAATGGTCAAAAAGGATACACGTATCGTCTGTTTACGTCAGTGCGATTCCATATAAAGATATACTTCCCGATTGACATCCGACGATCGTTTCTCTTCACCCCTGTTATATCCGTGTACTCACTAAACCGGTCGACGTTTTCAGCGTGCGCCCACGCAGTGACGGAGGCGCTGGCGGCGGCCGGCGAGTCGGCGGAGACGGAGGAGCAGACGGGAGAACGCGGTGAGTCCCTTCTGCTGCCCCTGCTGCAGGGTCTCCTCCAGGGTGACGGTCAGCGCCTGCTGGCCGGGCTGGGCGCCGCCTCGCACGATGTCGTGGCGGATGTGCGGCGCTCGCTGCGGCGCCTGCGCCTAGCGCTCGCGCCGCCCGCCGACCACCCGCAGGCGCGCGCCCTGCTCGCCCTCGTCGACCGCCTGGAGGACGCGCTCGACGCTGCCGACCGCCTCGACGGGTGCAAGCGCCGCCCGCGCCGCCGCAGTCGCGCCGCCAGGCACACCGTCGGCGTCACCCGCGAGGAACTCGAGGAGGCGCGCCGCCTCGTTGACCGCGACCAGCTGCTGCCGGAGCCGCCTCACCCGCAACCCCCGACCGTCACCTCCAACCCCTCGTCGTACGCGTCAACAGCGCCGAGCACCGACGAGCCCCCCACGCCAGAGCGTAAGCCGAGCGTCGACGAGCAAATCATCTTCCACGACGCCGTTGAGGCTCAGGAGAAGCCGCGCCCGGTGCCGCACAGCGTCACATACGAGGCCGCTCCCGAAATCAGTAGAGACGCGCGCGTGGTGGAGCGGCGGGTCGCCACCGCCAGGAAACCCGACTTCTACAGGCACTCGATAGCGGATGCGATACGTAACGAAACCCCCCGGAGCGCCGCTGAGCGCTGGCACTCGGACAACGGGCGAGGTATCGCGGCCATCGCGCACAAGTTCGACAGTCGGGCGGAGGAGGCTCCCGCACCGGTCCGACGGGCGCCCATGACCAGGTCTACCGTGCGGCAGCCCGCCGCCGGAGCCAAACAGAGGACGGAGGACGACCAGCGCCGGTCGTCGTTCTACCGGCCCCCGCCTCCGACTTATAATTTCGCGGCCCCGCCCTCCCACGACGACTTCTCGAGGTCGTCGAGGTTCATAAACAACAAACGCAGCAAAATTAAACGCGCGAACACTATAGACATAGGCCGCCCCTACGGCGGGTACCGCGTCGACGTCGACACCGACGACGAGAATGGCTCCAACGCGCCCAAAATTCCTACGTTCCAGCCGCAAACTGAGAACGATAAGAAATTTCTCGCGTTTATGCAAAAGAATGAGAGTATGGAGCGAGGTGTCGCAAACGGTCAGAGCAACTGGAGCAGCCGCTTCGGTAACATCAAAAATACTTTCGAGCATCGCGATCACGATGAGAACAGTAGATCCTCTAGCTCCTCATCGTCAGCTAAAAAATTCTGGCAGACGGCGGAGGAAAACGTACACCGACCGCGAAAACCCGCCAACGACGGAGCTCCCGAAGTCATAAAACCGCCCTGGGTGTCCAGCCGCAACAATATCCGTCCGCAAATCAAACAGATCGCACCTCCTGTGACGCAGGTTCCTCACCCAAGTCCTCCTCCGCACTCCGCAAACAGACCTATCCCGGTGAAACCCTTCGTTGCTAAACCTATTCCGGTCAACCAGTTCTCCCACGCCCCGATGTCGGCTTTCAAACCCCCAAAAAAAATTATGTCCCCGACGACCACTCCCAACGTGTGGAGTCCCCCCTCCGCCAACATGCCGGTATCGCCTACCGCGGCTCCTCCCCCCCTTCCTTCTATTCTGAAACCGTATCCCCCCGGGCCTCCACCCGCTAACGGCACCAATGGTTCGGCTCCCCACTGGAAATCGGAAAAATACCACGTTAGCCAAACCGGCGGACAGGCGGCCGACTTCGTCAACGCAAACCGCGAACCGAGAGCGCAACAGGTGCCAAACGGCTACCGACCGCCGACACCGACGTCGCCGTCGACTCCCGCGCGCCACGAGCCGAGCTACCCGATCAGGACTATACCCAGCCAGAACCGGCTGGCCGCGCCCGAACTCGTTATGAAGCTGGAGGACACCAAAACTCACGACGACCCCGAACCTCCCTCGCCGAAGATAGACGCTCGCCAACTTCAGATAGAATTCTATGAGAAACAGATTAGAGAAAAAAATCGACGGGACCCCTCGAGCGAACGCCCTGACGGCCTCGGCCAAAAGCCTCTCCCCGCGGCGCCGCCCGCGCCGGGCCCGCATACCTACACCATCGTCGACTACACGCCCCACGACGTCACTTCCACCTTCGTCCCCCTCCAGCAGACGCCGGATATAGAAAAGGCGCGGGCTCACAAGGTAGACTACCTCCCCGACGTCGTCATGCGCGAGACCAATAACCACGATTACACGAAGTCTCCAACGATGCGCGTGTCTTCGGCGAGTCCGTCGAAGAGGATACCCACCGAGTACCACAACGGCGGGAACCGATGTCAGCCAGCCATGGGCGGCGGGGTGGACGACGAGCTAGCCACCGAGCACGGCAGCGTCGTGACACGAGTGATGCGCGGGCCGACGCGTGCCGCTGCCACCATCACGGCAGGCGTGCGCACGCGCGACGCCGCCGACAGCCTGCGCGGCGTTCTCGACAAGTTCTCCTCCCCGAAGCGCGACGTCATCGCTCAACTCGAAAAGAGAAAGCAGGAGTCGGCCCGTAACCAGGTACGGCCGGGAGCTCCGCCCCAGCCCCGCCCCGGCCTCTCGCCCCAGCACGCTCCTACGTCGCCTCGTCCGACCCACCCCCTCGAGCACGACGGTACGCCCCGATCCCCGGGTGCCCCCCGAAGCCCCTACCTCTCTCTCTCGAGCGAATCTCCACGCAGTCCCGACTCAAGCCCCGGGCTCGCCTTGGCCCGCTCGGGCTCCTGGCATAGGTTCGGCGAGATCGCTCCTAAATCCTCCCCGGCGCGTAAAGTAGTAGCTCGAACTAAATCGATGAATTTGCTCGCGGCACCAAAGCTTTTCGAGGGAGGAATAGCGCAGAACGAGATCACCGAGAAGAAGAGAACGGTTGAAGCATACTTCTCGGGCCAGGCCCCGGCGAACTTCACCGGGCGCGGAAAGGCGACGTCCCCGCAGGCACCGGCGGCGCGGAGTCGAGGGCGCGCGGCGGGTTCTGGCTTCGCGTTGGGTCGGAGCCGCACAATGCCCGCCGTGTCGGAGCTGCAGTTCCTCGACGAGAGCAACGCCGATGACGCGTTCGAGGACCTCGTGTCGGCGCTCGCGTAGCGCGCACATTCCACTAGTTAGGCGGAGACGAGCGAGACGCGCGTGAGTCGTGTGTGTGTGGCCGCCTGCCGCTTGTGTCGCGCCGCATGCCTGCCCCGCCCACCTCGCCCCTCGACCCCTCGCCCCCCGCCCCATCTCACCCCGCCCCGCGGATCACCCTCACGTTTATGTAAATACAGTAACAGACGTGTTCATCTCACCGACTCCCGTAACCGTGTTGTTATTTTGACTAATAGCTTTAAGCATAATTATTGTACTATACTTTGTTTGCTGTTGTTTGAAAGTGTTTACGTCTTATTCTTAGATATATCTGTGAATTCGTTTGTCCCTGTCGAACTATCGAAGTGACGTTCTGCTCAATTTTACAGAAGAAGAAGAAGTAACGACTGTGACATCGAGCGTAAGAAGGAACTCATCCGAAAAAACCGTTAGCAGTAGTACCACCGTCAAAAATTCTAAAGGTAAAGAAATTTATCGAACTAATCACAATACCGGCAAGAAAGAGATAGAGAAAACTAAGCGACACTGCTCTGTAGCGAAGCGACGCGACACTTCATAGGGAACTGAAGTCTTGAGTCGCGCGGCATCGCTGCCGTGGTGCGGCTTAATGCCTCATATGATTTCGGATAAAGAATATTTGGTAGCTGTACGAGTTAGCACGTACATTTGATGATTTCACAGAATTTCTATATATTATGCGGCAGAGTCCAGGCTGTCGAGCAGTTCGCTACAAGCCGTCATACCGCGCACTCATTAAATTAGCAAATAACATTTTCGTCAGTACACATATAATTCTCTTATCACGGACTTTTCATTTTATCACATCAACAAAAGAGTGCAGTGGACGTGTCACGTTTCGTCGCTACTGCGTAGAGTCGCTTAGAGCGATTTCAGAGAAATTGAGAAGGATAAAATTTACATTTTTTTTCTAAAGATTAATAGAGGGCACAACACTAATAAAAATAATACTAGTTTATGCTAAGAAGCCATCAGACATAATATTATTAAAAATTGAAAAACTGTTTTGTATTGTTTCAGTGATCGAGAGCATAAGCCGGCCTGCACCTAAGCCTGTGTCACCCTTCGCCAAGTTCCGTCAGCTCGAAAAACAAAACTCCACCAACAGTCCTAGGTAACAAATCATCACTTAAATTCACTACTACTAAAATTTATATTTTCCTTTTCCTTATACGCTCAGAAAAAATAATATTAAGTTAAAATAGAGCCAATTTATCTTTTATATCTGCAATTTCATCATTAAAGAATTTACTCAGTTAATGTAGGCAAAATTAATAATACCTCAGCTAAATTTATATTATATCAGCTTTTTAAAATATATGTTATTTATTTTGGCAGCCACGTCTGTGGATAGAAATCAAAAATAGGTAAACATAGTATGCGACATTATTACATGTATAATTGTTGCTTTACTTCAAACATTATATTCAGCTGCTGCTGCTGCTAGCACTCAGAAGTAAGAACTTATGGACGGAAAGTTTACTTCAACGAATAATTCTAAAACTGTATAAATCTAGAAAACATTTTAGTACACACTGTATTTAATCGTTTTATTCGTTCCGTATGTTCTTAGTTATTTATTATAATTATATTAGTATGTGACATCATTACACTCGTGAACGTAGCTATTATCATAGTGTCTGTAGCCTGTGATCGAACACCGAACATACCGCACCGCACGCGTGTGCCCGAACCGTGACGTCACGTGACGGAGACTAACCGGAGCTCCGCTTGTAGCTCGCCCCAGACCCCGCAGAGCCCGGGCTCTACGCAGCCCTACTTCCGGTTCACGGACCCCGCGCTGCAAGCCAGCGCCGTCACTATTAAAGAGCGCTTGCTGCAGTGGTGTCGTGACAAGACCCGGGAATACGAGGTACACTCCTCCCTCCGCACCACCCTCGATGACGCGTGACAACGACGTCATCGATGTAAAAATTTGCAAACTAACAAAAATATTTGACTATCAAGTTCTGTACCAATAGATATAGATTGTAAATAGTATACCCCTCTGGACAGCCAACAAAATATTTTCTATATACTTAGATCTACCCCTGTTGCGACGTAAAATACATTTTATAATGTTCGCTGTAAATTGACTAAACACCTTCTCAATGTCTACGGTCATTGCTGTCTTACAACTTTTGAATATTATATTTCATAAACCAAATATTGGTGGAGCGGGGGTGAAATACTTAATCGCGGTCGAGAATTGTAGCATGTGACAAACACTGCGCACGCGCACCTAACACGCGCCCTCGCGCGCACGCCGCGCCACTCATACACTACGCTTCACGCTTATGTTTTGCTACTCTCTGTATATATATGCTATCGTTATTACTATGTATTTATCTCTGTATCATCGTGTAACCGAATTGTATTACTTTGGTTATAAATTAACGGAAATCGACAATTAAACACATCATCCGTCATCACAGTTAATATTCTTTTATATGGTTTGTTTTATTTTATTATAGTGCCTAGGTTTTTGTAACAACGTTTTCATTCTTATGACATAACGAGATGTAAAACGTCACAGCATGAAATTTTGTTTTAGCGTTTTATTAATATTCGATTTCAGTGCGTTTTGAAATATTAAGTGGGGTTCTTTTGATATTTCTAAAAGGCGTATGAAGGTCACACCAGGTAAATGTATGTGTACATAAACATCGGTTGAGGATTAATGGTAGTCCCTCTAACGTGTTGTTTTGGTGTGGAAGTCATTCAGGAGGGTCACGGGATACAGCTAGACCTCGTCAACTTGGACACCCCAGTGGCCTTACAAACGGGCGCTACACCAGCAACGCCAGCATTATAGCTTTACAATAAGATGTATAATTATTTGGATTAACTCGTTAGTTGTCACTGCGGTGTTCCTGGTGGAGGTGGTTTTAAGCCTCAATCGAAAGGATGTAACAAAACAAAGTGATAATACTGAAGGCCTTGTATGTATCATTCGTTCCGCTAATACGCTTAATTTTTGTATAAGAAAATTCATTACGTTTGTAAATTTCTCCTAGAATCATAGAAGCAACCCTTCAGCGCTGTACGGTAAACTCTATAAAAGGTAGACAGACATACCCTAAGGTATTTTCACTTTTTTCGTTGTCCTCCCATGTGAGATGGTATTTCAGATAGTTCAACTCAGTTGTGTGCGCGACCCTATGTGTGAGTAAACCTTTTTTACTCAGACGCACGCACACATACGGCCGCGCACACAAATGATTCGAAGTATGTGTATTAACCTTAGATTCGTGTACAGAATGTGAAGCTGGAGAACTTCTCGACGAGCTGGGCGGACGGGCTGGCGTTCTGCGCGCTCGTGCATCACTTCCTGCCCGACGCGTTCGACTACTCCGCGCTCACGCCCGAAAAGCGCCGACACAACTTCACGCTCGCCTTCAAAGTTGCCGAGTGAGTTTTAGCTATCATTGTACGCCTATTTCTCCACATCCTGATAAGTGCTGTATAAGCTACTCACAACTTATTTGACAGATCGAAAAGAGAATCTGTAAAGTAAGTAGTGTAGGTTAGCCTTTCTGACACTTAAGGGTGGGGGTGACATATCGACCGTGGTAATACCAAACAGGACGAAAATTTGACTTGGCACTATTGCTTTCACCTCATATAGTTATTTCAAATTATAACTTTAAGGCTGATTTTAGTATTTCCCAGACCGCACGCGTACAGTCGGTGCTGCTGGCCTGACATGTATAAAATTCTAGGAAGCGGTTTCTGGTGGTCAGCGAGCGGAGGACTAAAATCAGACTGACACGTATTGATTATTTCCCTGTATCGGCAGTGAGAAGGCGGGCATTTACCCGCTGCTCGACGTGGACGACATGGTGGCGATGCGCAAGCCGGACTGGAAATGCGTCTTCACCTACGTGCAGTCCATCTACCGCCGGTTCAAGGACGAGCAGTGACCGCCCCCTAACCCTCCCCCTGTCACCACCACCGCCCCGCAGCGGCTTGGCGGCGCGTGTCTCCCGCGCGGCCGCTACGAGGGGTGCGGTGGCCCCTTATCGGGTATCGTCCCCGGATCAGTCGAACGCGACAGTCAAGAATGTCGAAAGCCCAAAGAACGTTTGTTTTTGTTTGTTTAAAATTTTATGTATCGTTGTCTACAGAGTCCGCCCGACTCGCCCGAGCGCCGTCTCGTCCTCCTATTTATCGTACTCAGTATGTGATGTATATTATGTCTATCGTAGCGTTAAGCACTAACCCGCCGCAGTCTCCGCTAACCGCCGGCCGGATCGCTCCACTTATTCCTCTACATAAGCGAGCCGCATCCCGCCTCGACCTCTAATACTTCCACAGATTTCACTTACGCTTCAAATAATCTCTATGTTATTAAACTGACTATTTAAAGTATTAATTTATATGAATAGAATTAAATAATTATTAACATTTTAAATTTCGTTTTATTTGCATCCTGTTTTTAAATCCCGGGTGGGTCGTTTGGGAGTAGGGGAGGGTCGACGACGCTGGTGGCGCGGTCGGAGAGCTCGGCGGGGCTACTCACCGTGTTAATTGACGCTGAGCTGGGCGTGGGCGTGACGGTGGGTGGGGTGGGGTCTAGCGTGACGCGCACCAGCACGGTGGAGTCTCGCCAGGCGCGCCACGACGCCTGGTGCTCCTGCACCTTCAGTAGCATCCACGTCGTCAGCAGACCGTTTAGTGCTCCTATAGATACACGATGTATATTATATTAATGCTAGGTTGAATGATCATATTCGATGACAACCGCAACGGATGTAAATTGACATGTTTTTGTATTTGCCTCATGGGCACAACATAAAAACATTACAGAAATCTCAACCACAAATACAGAGGGTAGGTGAGGTAGGTACCAGTACAGAGAACACTTCAACAGGGATGTCGACAAGCAAAATAAATCGCTAAATTCGGGCAGGCAAGTTATTTTTATAGAACAGAGTCTTCCCGCGGTACGTACGAACTACCTAGAGGTGACGTCATAACAAGGTATCGTTTTGTTTGGAGCGTTTTAGGAAGGTCAATTTTATGTGATTTTTAAATTGCCATATCTCTTTATATCTTGTTATCGGCGTCATTCTTTTACCATTATATCTATATGTGGGACGTCTTTTATAACTAATAATAATAAAAAAATAGTCGACTAGCCTATTCACAACAAAACTTTCCTGGATAATGCGTTTTATTAGAATAACATATACAAACTTTTATTAAATAAGGACTCACAGCAATTCAAATTAAACTCCTTTTTATGACATAAGCTAAAGGTTTCCTTTTTCTCTCCACTTCTATAAATTAGCAGCGTCATGGGTCGCTCGACCAATCTATAGCTTATGTCATGACTTGCGGATTTATAACATTAGATAGTTCAACTGAGTTGTTCGCGCAACCGTATAACACACAACTTTCATTCACGTAGAAGTGTTGTGGGCTGTGGCAGGCGCCGTTCGAATAAACAAGGCTTACCCAGAAATAGAGCCGCGCGCACAATTGATATTTTAATTGATTACAAGGATTACCAATGATGCCAATAAGGACGGAAGAGAAGATGTTAGCGGCGAGGGCTGCGGGGCCGCCTTTAGCTGCAGCAGCGTGAAGCAGCGCGTCGGCCGCTCGCAGCACGCGCGCCGTGCCCAGCACTGACGCCGCGCCGAGCAGGACACCACGTGTCGCGTCCGCCGCCAGCGCGCGACCGCGACCGGACACGCACCACTCCCAGAGGGAACGCCAGAGCGACCACCTGGAGAATTACTTTGTTACTACAATCCTCCTCCCCGACGATAGACTGTGCCACTTGTCGCGGTCCTGCGTAGTTTCTGGAGAATTGCATTATGATATTTCTGGATTTAGGGAAGGCAAATGCTTATAAAGCATTTCATGTTAATTAGCTGTAACAAATTATATTGCCTTTCCTAGTGCTTCTAATGAATCTTTTAGACCAATTGGGTAAAATTCTAAGGGGCTGTTTCACCACTTCCTGATATGTGTCGGATATGCTATCTGTAAATTATTTAACATGCTGTCAAATAACTTGTAGATAGCATATACGGCACTTATTAAGAAACGGCGAACAAGCTCTTAGTGTTAAAAAGTGTAAATTTAGGGGGCATGTGAAGTTGGCCCCCCAAAATTGAAAAAAAAATTAAATGAAATGAGTTCTTGTCGCCCCCCACATAGTTCT